>VZTF01001710.1:1470535-1481116 GCA_013397755.1 Cnemophilus loriae
AACAACCACCAATCCAAAAGAGGGCGTGGGGATGGGCGGCCAGAGTTGTGTTAGCCCAGGGTTACACTCTTAGTTTATGTCTAGTCAGCCATCTAGCCTCTATTTTCTAATTAAATGTTTGTGCCATGAGCACCTAAGCATTTATGAAAAGTTTTATCAGCCACCTGACTTTTGCTTTGGTGCCCAAGAGACTTGCTAGAAGTGTATGGAAAACATGCCAGACCTGGATTAAATTCCAAGTCTCCCTAGTTCTAGTCTAGTTCCTTAGCTGCAAGACCTCCTGCCTCATTTCCAAAAGTTTTATTATATCCCCTTGTCCCTAATATGTGTCAAAGTCATATTTGCTTGGGAAAAGCATTCATCAAAAAAAGGGCATGTGAGTAATTATATCATGTTATTACATGTAGCAAATTAACTTGTCACATGTTGGAGAAAGAAAACCTGGGTTTTATTGCTCTTGCCTGAAATGGAACGAGCTCACTCAGTGTCCTTGTGCAGACTGAGTCTCTCTTGACTGAGACCCCCTCATGTGATGCCACCTGTGTTATTGTGGGCTTAATTGCAACACTTTTGTTGTTGTTAGTTGCACTTATTTGCTCTTGAGCATGTCATATTGCCCCGGCATGTTTTATTTTTTCAGACTTAACACAGTGCTTCTGAAGCCAACTTAACAGAGGCTGCTCTACTGAAAGCTTTCTGAAATCATTCTTAAATTATGATGCATAATCTCTTGAAATTAAGTCAATTCAAATGTAAGTTTAATTTGGCACCTTCCACTTAACTGATTCCTAATGTACAAAAAAAAAGCTTCAGTTAAGTACTTAAGATGACATTTAATTGGTCCTGAGTATCACACTACTCTGTGTAAAAATCTCTGTAGTCTTTAAAAACTTTAATCACTTCCTTTCAGTCAGGGTTAGATTTCTTAGGTGTATAAAAGCTTTAAAGTGGGTCCCACCTAGAAATTTATTCCAAACTCCACAGCTGTCCTGAGTGATTCTTTGTACCTCTTGATAAGTAAAGGGTTTCTTAGTTGGAAAGAGTTTAAAAACTATCAGGGACAGTTGTTGCTTTGTTTTTTTAGCTCTAGTTAAATGAAGGCAGGGAAGCACCAGTAAATAAGCAGCTGGAGGACGTAAGGAATTCTCATTGCTTCTGAGGAGACCTTTTTTAAATGGGGAAGAAGGTTAGCAGGGTCTTTTACTGCTTTCTGCTCATCCTGCACAGTTATAGCTCACTAGGCTGAAACTGGAGGACCAGACAGAGAAGTGGAAAGTTATCCAAAACTGCTGGCTTGTTTAAAAGTAATATATACATTACTGTTAGTCATTCCATGGCATTAGATCCTGCAGCTACATTTCAGTTAAGTGTTCTTCCATGGACACGTTCTCTTTCTTGTTTCTTTTCTGGCAGTAGTGTTTCTTTCGAGCAGTATTTTAGTGCTGAGGTGGCAAGCTACATTTTATCCATAAAATGCTTAATTTAATAAGGCAAAATGTGATTATTTGGATTAATTAGAGCACGTAAGAAATCTGCATGTACGCACTTTTGATAGTCACTTTTAAACACGTGCTTATAGCTATTGATTTATAAATATTTGAGGTATATTTATGCAAATTTGATGTACCAGCAATGCAAGGCATTATAGATCATTTGCAAGAGTGTTGTAGTGTGAATTCACATTTAGGCAGTGAGCAGCATTCATTAAATGTCCGTGCTTCAGCTGTGTGCTTGCAGGGTGGTATTTTTTCCTGTAAGGCTTAGCTATTAAATCCACTGTAAAATACTGCAGA
Organism: Cnemophilus loriae; assembly: GCA_013397755.1. NCBI lineage: Eukaryota > Metazoa > Chordata > Aves > Passeriformes > Corvidae > Cnemophilus > Cnemophilus loriae. The sequence goes on from VZTF01001710.1 coordinate 1,472,329, forward strand.
GTTGTGTATCAGCCTTTTTAAGTGATCACTTGACTCCAGTGACTGGTTGGTATGGAAGCTATAGTCAAAATACATCTATTTAAAACAGATGTAGTCATTAGGAGGCCCTCCAAACTGTGCTTCTCAGCTTCTTCTAAGTCAAACTTCTTCTAGGTCAAACCATCTCCTGGGCAGGTTCAGAGACAGATGATTATCCCCGTTTCCCCACATGTCAAGTGAAACCACACTGCTGCATTGACAAGGGGCTAGTGCCACAAAAACAGGACTCATTACTTAGTTATCAGACAAGTTGGTTGCCATTCGTGCTCCTCATTCTGTCTCACTCGTGCTATTTAAATGTGGAGCTAAAAATAAATATTAATCCTTGCTTATCAATAGGCACGGTAAGGAATTTTACTGCCCCAAATGCTGCCCAGGGTTAGCTTTGGATGGCTATTTGTTGCACCACATTGCAACAGCCTGGACAGAATGCCACAGGGAAGGTCCTTGGGGCCACTGTGATCCCAGAGAAGCTGAATGCCAGTGCCCAGGGTGAATTTAACCACAGCGTGATGAGCAGGAGGAGTGGGTTGTAATAATCTTCTGTGAGAGACAGCAAGAGCAGAGCCTGAGCAGGGCCTTGCCAGCAACAGAAAAGATTGCTTTCCAGACTGCCCCAACCATGACCTCCGGATAGGGATTTCTGACTGACCTTGTGCCATGAAGCATTAAAAACGCAACAAAATGATCCACTGGGCTCTCACTTCTTGACCTCCCTGCGAGCACAGAAGCTTTTCTAGCTCTCATTGAGAGAATGATATCATTTCTGTAGTTATCTTTACAGCTTTCAGACTGAGTTTCTCACCTGCTTAAAGAGAGCTGTGGCAACCACTATCATTTCTTCCGATTATTTTCTTGTTTTAGTCCTTGCACTTCTGTCATTAGCTGATGGGCCAGAATAATGTGAAATTACCCATCTGATTTCAGTTGTCTTTTCCTAGTTTGTCATTTTGTTCAGATATCCAACACGTGGGCCTTCTTTAGGACTAGGGGAGTTGCTGCCATCGTGTACAGAGAGCAGACAAAAAAGGGATAGTTTTTTGTGGGGAATGGACTTGGTGGTCTACAAGCACAAAATCTCCCAGTCTCTCAGACCCTGTCACAGAAATCACCCCCTTCTCTAAGTGTCTGGCATCACAAGGGAACAAAGGCAGTAACTGTGGGTTTGGATGTAGGTCTGGGCAGAGTTGTGCGCTCTTCCCAAAGCATCTCTGAAGGAAAAGCTCTGCATAATACAGACAAGTGTTGCCACCTGCAAACAGGTGGTACAGGCGTGTTCCTGAATGGTCTGAAGGGCATTCTCCATCACCTAGTAAAGCAAACAGTGTGTCTTGAAGCCAGAGCTACCACTGCAGCAGAGTTTCAGTGGTGAGGCAATTTGGGTTGCATCCCTGTATTGACTCTAGAGTCTGTCAGCATCACCCTGCTGCTTGCGTGCTGCCCATATTACAGTTGTTCTGTGCTGCTGTAGTATGGAGCACTGTGATCAGCCTCTGGATGCTCCTAAATTAAGGCAGATCATCTTTTCCTCCTAAGAAACCTCCAGAACCCAGCTGCAGCCATAAAGCTGCTATCAAATGCAAGTTGGCCGCAGTTCAGAATTGGGGGCCAATATTTTTAACAGCGTGAAATTTTGTTGTAGGCCCTCTGGAAGGATTTTGTATATGAAACAAAAATCAAGACTGAAGTCCCCTGTGTGGAAAAACAGGTGAAGGAAAGGTTGGCTATGTTTGAGAGGGAGGATGCATCTCTCACATGTATTACAGGTAGAGTCTGATGACATTAATTTGGAAGAGGTGTATCTTTCTTTACTGTTGGCTATATTCACAAATGTATTATAATGTCATGACCTCTTTTGTCTGAGTTGGCGTCAGTGGAACATACTGACCATACCAATCTCATCAACATAATCAGAAAATAACTTGATATTTTATGTTAGTGATTAAATCATAAGCTCTACCCACTTCGTATGGCCCTGAACTTCTACATGTACTTTCATACTGCCACTGGTCGCTTTTTGTTTGCATTACAGCAGCCTGAGAGTAAACGAAAGGCAAGATCCAAGATAGGAAGGCAAATTGGTTTTGCAAACATGGCAAAGAAAATGTGTGAAATCAAATGCCAATATTAATGCAAGACATCTGCTCTCTGTTCCAGTTCTGAGCGAAGTAATCCAGTCCTAATTATACACTGCTGTGTCTTCTACCAGCTAAGGAGAATGGTGCAGCCATTCTTAGTACTGGTATATAAATTTCTTTTTGGATCTGATAGATACATTAGATGCAGGGGAGGTTTTTCATTTTTTGGCTGTCAGTCGCTTCGGGTAGCACAAAGAGAGGGGAGGAGAAAGGTTGCAGCAGGAAAAGATCAAAATCTTCCAAAAAGGACTCTGCTCCTAGAATAAAAATTTTTCCTAGAGAACTTTCCCTGCAGACCTCAATCAATATTATTCTCATCTGAGTGCACATATTATTCATTAAGAAATATTGGCAAGATGTGCACTATAGTGTATGCCTTCATTAGAGCTTCCACCTGCCTGCTTTTATCAGAACATCTTCCCTAACTTTCATCTTCATTGAACCTGTTTCTGTCTTTGGATTCCAAGAGAAATCTTGTAATTTCACAGGATGGATTTATTTTCAAACAAACACCAAAATATTCATCTCTTTGGTTTGTGTATGTGTTTTCTCATCTCACACGTTAATGAGTCAAGAAGATTATCACCATTAGATTCAGATTGAACTGGATGCTGATGAATTCATGTGTAAAACACAGCCCAGTGCAACAGACCCTCCCTGACATGGGAATAGCTGGAATTCCTCTGTTGTGTGTTCAGCTGCCTCACCGTATCCTTTGTGTGCACCTACTGCTCCTGTGCCAGCAGCCATTTTCCTATGGAATCAACATTTTTAGATGATATGTTGTTAGAATGATGTTATGCAGACCTGGCAAATGTCATCCATGCCAAGTAGAGGCAGAGGGAGCCACAAAACGTAGAGGACACTGGCAGTGTCTTAGGGTATTGTTATCACAAAGCAACATGAGCCTGACATTGCATTTTATCTTTTCAATTCACTTTTCAATGTTTCCATCTCCAACTATTCTGTGTCAGTTTTGCCTGGTCTCTTTAGTGCAAGGCAGTGAAGAAAGAAACCATCTTATTGAAGAAGGGAACTGGGATTTTTGGACAATATGTTGTGGTCTAGCTCCATGACTGGGACCCCCATGTGCTGCTGCAGTTTAAAGAAGAGCTGATATTAAGAGATTATGAAGAGGCAGCTCTGTGGCTCTGTCTCTGTTCACCCATCTCACATTTGATTAGTCTCTGCTTGACATCAGGCTGGGAGCAATAAGCTCTGATCATAACAGAGGATGTGGCAACAAGCCTGAGAGCTCCATGTGTCACTCCAGAACCAGATATTGTCTCACTGGATTCCTCCATGAAACAACTGAGGCAGACGTACGGATGCCAGATTTGTCTTTCAGCTCTACCTACTGCACCCACCAAGGTAAGGCATAAAAGGCAGGACTGTCTGCAGGAGAACACTGCAGTAGCAATGAACTCTGAAGTAGAGAAGAATATACAGAACAGTCAATTATTGATCCAGGTGAAAGCGAGGATCATTATAAAAACACTGTCACTAGAGTTTACTCATAAGTTTGGGGGTGTCTTTTTGTTGAAGTATATGTGTTAAGGATTGTTTTCTGTGTACTTTAAAGAAACTCTGTACAGGCACTGCTGTGTGAAGAGGTGACAGAGTCAAAGTCCATGTGCTGGTTTGCTCAGAAAGACTGGGCTCAGAAAGAAGGTGCATTCCTGAATTTTTGCTGAACTTCAGTTTGATATGGATTGAAATCTTACATCACTGTTGAGACCTGATGGAACATACAAGTGGGAGAACACATCTCACTTGAGTCTGGGAGAGTTTTGAGAAGTGGAAGGAGAAAGGAGGCTTCCATTGCGAAAGCATCTCCTCTATTTATGGTTTTCCCAGGGAATTCCAGCCTGTCCCAGCTCCATGTCTGGGCCTCCTCTAAAGCCATTCCCTTGGGTCCTTAGACCTGCCCTTCTCCCTGCCTGTATTGGTGCTGGGGAGATGCTGGCAGATCTGCAGCGTGTCACACCCAACCTCACCCTCCAGCAGTTTGCACCCGTCCACAAAACCTTCCTGATGCCAGTTTCTCATGTAGAAAGAGACTTCATGGATTTCATTGCAGCTGAACTGTTCTGGACAGGAGAGGTGCAGAATCTGCCCATTAAACTTCTTATGAAACAAGAAACAGACCAAAAATTTAGGTCTTTCTACTTTTATTTTTGAAAAAAAAATATTTAAAAATTTTTGCTATGGAGAGGAGCAGCAAAACTTCTGAATAACTAATTTATCCACTGTAAATTTCTCTAAAAGGTCATTACAGATTGTAAAGCCTAATGGCTTAAAGTTCCAGCCTCATATCACAGTGGCAAAGAACTCACTCTCTAGAGGTTTCATTTTTGAAGCTTTGCCATTTTCTTCTATCAAAGGAAATGCTGTATTTTTAATACACAATTTTCTTTTTTAGAGGATCGCCTATATTTATGAAAATATTTAACATTCATTTCACGCAAAACATAGTAACAGAATCGAGTGATTTATTTTCACAATGCATAGGCAGAGAACTAGAGCAAGCCAGAGTTTAGAAATAATTGAGGTCTGTAGATCTCAGGTATGTATTTAAGTGGTCTTTTGAACTGCCACCCGTGTTCTGTGTGAACATAACTTTTCAGAGCACTTGTGATTTTCCTCCTTTACAGGGCTGCTGAATTGTGGTGTGAGGTCAGGCCCGTGGTCGCGCTCTTCTGACACCAGCAAGGTAGGTGCAAGTGATTCTGAAATGGGTAAAAATACAGAGATGTTTTGTAGCTAATTTAGTACAGACCTGTGCAAATTGTCTCAGTTATTTGTGTGAATTCAAGAAATAAAACCCATGTGTCAAACTGGCGGATAAAAGTCTCATCTGCTGAGAAATCTGACTTTGAAAACAACTGCTAAATTCACCATGTGCAGGGTAGTCTTTGGTATGGCCTGGTGCTGCTTCACTGTGGGATTCTGACTGGCACACGTGACTTAATCACCTTCACTTTTATTTTGATTTTTTTTCTTAATCCTGTCAGCTGAAAGATAAAATAAAAAACATATTAACCTCCCTGATGAAGCTTTATAATTCCCAACACTGAAACATTAACCAAGTCCTTAATTAAGAGAGACTGAAAGTAGAAGAATGCTTTTATGTCATTAGCTGTTTTTTGCTCCAGTCATCTGCCTCATTCAAGCATAGGATAATACGAAACCTCACGGGTCTGCTAAAGGCTTGACTTAAGTATATTGCGGACTTTGCAATTTAATAAGAATGGGGTGTTGTTCTTAAGAAACTTCATTCTCTCTTGCTTGTGCTCAAGCAAAAGGAAAAATTAAGAGCAGCTAGTGAGCAAGAGTCTCATGTTAGACCCAGAGGTCTGAGCCCTAGCCCTTGCTGCACAAAGGTGTGTTTATTCCTGTGTGCCTCTTCCCTCACACACCAGGAATAGCAGGAATTAGTGTTAGACCAGAAACTTTCCTAGGCAGAGCACAGCTGTTCCCTTTTTTCTGTAGTTTCTGCAGTATTGAGCGTGATGGCTTCTCAGAACTGCCTAGCCAGGGAGCGCGTAAGGCACCGTAATTGAATGAAAACCAGTGCACATCAGTGATGAACTGGCACCTCAGCAACGGTGTTGTCTGGTCCTCCTCCAGCAGCGAGCTGTTTTAGTGCTTTGTTCCAGAGAACGGAGGGTTGGGGAGCTGAGGCTTATTCCCAGACACTGATCCGTGTCAAGTTTTCCCAGTAACTCGTTATGGGGCCGGTTGCCTACACAAGCACTTTTTAAAGGAGTAATCTAGCTGTTCCTCTCTAGTGTCAAGGTACTAAAAAAAAATAAGCGTGGTAAAATTCTTTGTATGAGACTTTTAATCTACTGGGTGAAGGAGGCTCAAAAATTACTGAAACTTTCTCACTCCTCTGAAATTACTCACTGAGCAGATATAATGGAAACACACGCAGGACAATGCTTCACCACACTAGAAAAAGTAATTTACGTAGAGTGGAGACCTTTACATTGGGGTTTGTCTCTTCACCTTATTAAAGCTGTAAACCTAAAAATCCCCATGACTGTAACTGCAGGATTGCAGCAGACTGTTCAAAGTGCAGGATGTGTGTTTGGGAATGGAATGTTTTGGTGGTTTTGGCATTATTTTTCTCCCCTTGTGTGACGCTCTCTCAGGCGCATACACAAGTGCAAAACACTCTCTTGCTTTTTCCCTCCAGGTCTTTTTCACGCCCAGTGACCTCACCTTTCTCAGCTCGAGTGTGAACATCATTTCTGAAGAATGATACCAAAGTCAGTCTCTGTTTCCTCAGTTTCCTCCTGTTTTACCCTTGGCATCCCAAGTGTGACCTTGAACTTCAGCGCGTGTAGACAAACTTCTGCCACTCAGTAAGTCGGTGTTTAGATGAAACCACACCATCCCTGTGGCAAGCTCAGAATTAAAGCTCAAGAGTTGCATATCAAGATCCTGAAATTCTGGCTTTGCACCCAAATGTCTCCCTGGCCACAGTGAGAAAAGGAATGGGCTCTGGGACCAAAAGCACGCTCAGAAACGAGTTGATGCACGATGTTCTCTAGGGTCAGTATTTTTCAAGTGCTGCTGTGTTCTTTCAAAGGAGGGAAAAAGAAAAATGATTCATGGAGTTAGAAGGACCAAGTTCCTGTGGGTGCAGTATGTGCCACAGAGTGGAAATTAAAAACCAGAGAATTAACAGGGTTTGTTGTGTTACAAAGCTGAAAGCATTTTTATCCTTATATGTGTACTCACAGAAAAAAACGTACTGCACTAATGAAACACAACTTTATGTTCCCAGTCATATTTATTGTTTGTTGCCAAGCAGTCTTAGCCATGGGTTTGTTTGGTTTATTGTAGGGGTGAAGAGGAGGTGCTTGTGGGGTTTTTGACCCCCCTGGGCTATAGTTGATGTGTACAAGGGCTGCCTTAAAGAGCATGGGGAGACTTGCCAAACAAGCAAGTTTAATAATGGGTGTCTTGACAGGGGTGAATGTAAAGATGGGGAACTGAAGACGTGACAGTTCCCATGAGATGATGTGCAGCACTATCTCCCCTAAAATCTATCAAAAATCGTCTGTCTCCCCTCAAGGGGAACCAGCCTGAAGAAAAGTCCAAAAAAAGGCGACATGGTGGGACCTAAATAAAAGCTAATAGATGAGCTGAGCTAATATTAGTTTCCTGATATATAAAGCCAAATGGATTAATGGATCAGCTCATGCATTGCCTAAGGAAACAAAAAGAAAATCTTCAATACTTCTGTGCACATTGAGGACATGAACAATACAGGTCTTTAGAAAGTAAAAACCTAATTTGGGGGAATCAATTACTACTTTTTTTCTTACTCTTTTTTTTTTTATTTAAAGGAAGTTCACAGAGAGGTAAAACTTGGGTAACACGCCAGCCAGAAGTCATGCGTCTCAGACACCGCAACGATGGTCGATCTCGGTTTGCATCAGTCTTGCCCGGGCTCTTTTTAGCATTCCAGCTTCAGCTAATGGAAATCAAGCCCATTATGGTAAACGTAGGAAGCAAGTACATTAATAGTGGGCACTGACATTAATTCAAATGGTAAACAATTCAGAACTGTTCCCAGTACATACTAGATTATGTATCATCTTACCTGCTGCTGCAGAGGGCTACGCCTTTCACGGGTTTTTAGAGTACGGAAGATTGTCTGCCACAGAGTTTTCTGCTTTAGTAAACTATTTTCAAATTCTGCTTTGCTCCCCATCAGTCCCATGTACTTTTTCCTCTTTGGTTTTGGATGCGAGCGTTTTCGCTCCAGAACTGACACCATTGCAATGCCAATCTGTTCCTTACTTTAAAAACAGAGAGGCAGACGGGGCAAGTTTAGCGAAGGCAAGATGTGGGCAAAAATCTAAAGCGAAGGTAGAAAGAAAAATTGAGCTTATTTATACAGTAACAAGTGTGTTAGAGTAATGCCTCCCTTCCTCGGCTGTACGCTCCCCCATCTTCTCTCTCACACACGTATATACACACACACTTTAACTGTGCTTTTGTGTTTTGTCAGAATTAATGAGAAAAGTTCCCTTGCCCTAGGGGTAATTAGTGTCCTTGGAGTTAAATAAGCTAATACTTAGACACCTCTGGCACAGGCAATTATGTTTGTGTATTGAATAATTGATTCAAAGAGGGGGGGAAGGGGCTGCTAATCAGATCTGAGCATAATGAATTGATTTAATTAACAGGGGAATCTGAGGGTCCCTGGGAAATGTGTGCATTTATTCAGCAGCAGGAGAGAGTGCAAAGCACATAAATTGAGAGAGAGAGCGAGCGAGCGAGGCAGGCGGCAAGTGCTTTTGCTTTCAGTGATAGGTTCACATCTTTCCTCCCTCCCACCCCCCCTTCCTTTGAATATAATTTTAGATTTAGAGTGAAATCAAGAGAAAAGCACTTTAGAAGCCTGGAAAGCTCTTGCAGTAGCAACAGCAAAGGGGAGAGAGGTTATGAGCGATCACACGCGATTACATTAAGACAATTTTTGACAGCGCAGGTTGGGGAAGGACGGAGCAGGGGGAGCAGCCCCCGATATTGGTCCTCCCTTACCTTTTTCCTCTCTCCCCCCCCTCCCTTCTTCTTTGATCCCTAAACTG
>VZTF01001710.1:1481474-1554464 GCA_013397755.1 Cnemophilus loriae
CGTCTGACACCGCAGCCCCGGCACCGGGCCGCCATCAGCGCCGGTGGCCTCAGCGTGGGTCCCCGCCGGGCCAGCTCCGCCGGCTCCCGAGGCCGCGGGTGCCCGAACGCCGCCCCGCGCTCCCACTGCGGGCAGGGCGGCCCTGCGTGCGTGTGTAAATGGCCACAGAACGTCCCCGTGTCGGGCTGGCGGGGGCTGCAACTCGGGAAAGTGGATGCCAGGCTCAAGAGACAAGTGGGAGATGCTCTTCTTCGCTGTTTTCTTTCTTTCTTTCCTTTTTTTTTCTCCTCTACCTCTTTTCCTTCCCCTTCCTCTTTTCTTTTGCTCTGGAGTTTCTGCCTCGGAACGGGGAGAGTCCGCCCGCCGCGACACCGCCGAGTGGGACGGGGCACGAAGAGCAACCCCGGGCTGGCTTGTGCGAGCGGCCGTGTGGGAGGGGGCCGGAGCGCTGACAACCGCAAGGTTAAATGCTCACTGCCCCAGGGAGGTGCGTGGGGAGGGAGCTCGCTGCACGCTCGTCACATGCCTCTGGGCCCTCGGAGAATCCCTCTCCCAGCATCTTTTTTTCCTCCAGTTTCTTGAAGCCCTCTGAAGTAAACTGGTGTAGTGTTATTAATGGGGTCTGTAGTGCTCCAGTGGAAAGCGCGTTTGTTGGAGAAGAGGGAATGAACTTACCTATCTGGTCAGTGAGAGAGAACAGTAGAAAGACTTTTCTCATCCCTCGCGCCCTGTGCACTAAGGTAAAAAGGTTAAGCACTGACCGAGGAATTAAACACGGGTAATTTCTTACTGGTGTGTGGAACAAGGTTTGTGTTTCTCTCCGACCTCACTTTTGGGGGTGACCTGCGTTGCAAGAGTCCCCTGAATTTTGCTCAGCTGCTGGAGGAAAAGAGAGGAAGGGCTCTTAACATCTCTATTAATAACCCCTTAATAATAATAACCGGGTGATGTCTTCATCCCGGTGACTCTCTGCCAGGGGGTGCCTGCCAACCTGTGTCTGTTTCCGTGTGATTGACAGGCTGCCAGCAGGATGCTGCCTCCATTGCAGGGGCGAGAGGCACAGGTGAGCTGCGAGGAGAGACCGAGATCTGAAGAGGGTTTTCCTAATAGGGGTGTTTGGGCTCTTTCAAGTGTCGCAGACGTACTCATTAAACGCAAGGAGCTCGGGGCCGGCGTGATGGTGCTGTAAGGAAATGGAACTAGAACCGTTGATTATCCAGACAGTTCTCAACAGCCTCCTTCCAGGAGATTTCACGAGCGGCTGTATAAAAGGGAATAATGGTGGTGGATAGGAGAGGTAAAGAGGAAATTAGTGCGGGGTGCACTTAAAAAAGGAGCAAAGTAGGAAATAAACCCCTGATGAGAGGAATGTGAAGATCAGAGCAACAAGGTAATGCCTAGGAATCTCCTGTGCTGTTGATGGAGTAGTTATGCTTGAGGAGGAATTATGGTCACTTTTAAAGATGCACTGGAGAAATGGGGGACAGGAGGCGAGACTCAGAGAAGAAACTCTTTTTATGAAGAGGTCATTTTACCTTTGTAAGTTTCTTTCTGCCTGTTCAAATGGGCTCCACTCGCCCGCTCATCTGTGAATGTTAAAAGGGGATGCTGGACCTACATAGGTTACAAATGGACTGAAATGGAAGCTTTTGCTAACTAAACCAATGCCTTTTGAAATCAAGCTTGAATGAGCTTGTTAATAAAAATGGGTCTGTTTTACTCCCATAAATGGCCCTTGTTTTTTTTTTTTCCTTTTATTTTTCTTTTTCCCAGAAGCCAGTCTGATTTTTACCATCTAAAAATCCCAGTGTTGTGGCTACTATCCAGTCCTCCCCTTGATTTAAGAGGCTTTGCCATGTAGGGTTTTTCTTTGAGGGGTTTTCTTCTTTTGAGGTCCCTGGCAGCGGTGGGGGTATTCATAGTTATTACTGCACAGAGAAGGCAGGATTTCAGGATTACCCCTCCCAGAAGTCCTGGTGCATCGCAAGGAGGACACTTTGTGCCTTGCAGATATGTGCCCCTTGCTTCTGCATCCCTGAAGGCTACTTGGGAAGCTGGGCCGTGGCCATGGCCCCAGAGGCAGCTGCCCACTGTTTCAGCCCAGGGCCTTAGGGCAGTGTGCCAGCCCCAGTGTGACACCAGGATGGCCCCAGCGGTGCGATAACTGTGGATTTGTGTTTCCACTCCGGGTTTATGAGCGAAAAGCTTCCTTGGCAAGCACGCTCGGTGGTGCCGAGAAGTAGTAGAGACTCAATAACACTTTTCTGTGGGTCTTCACAGATAACATTGAGGATGAAGGGGCAGACTGAAAAAATAACAACAATAATAATGTTTCTGACTTGATGTGTTGTGGCATCACGTCAAGTTATGTCAGGGAGGTAACAGCATTTTGTATGTTTGAAGTGACATAATATAACTTGACTGATGCAACATGACTTGATATTAGAAAATACGGGTTCGCAGTGGAACTTTGGCAGGTATCTTCCCCGAACAAATGTTACGAACTGAGAGAAGAGGGATGAGAGGGGTGGGGGAGAGAAAGGTTGAGAGAGAAAAACTTCAAGGCTCACATTTTAGTCAGTTCCACTGCGTAAATCACTGCAGAATTTGCTGTGGGCAAGCCAACCTACGCACCGTGCAGCGCATTTATAAATTTCGAGATAATGAGAGTGAAGATATTTCTCAAATACATAAATGTTTTGATTGCAAAGACCAGATTTCTGCTTAAAAAAGTAAACTGACATCAGGTAGCATGATTAATTCCAACAGATTGTGTTAATTGTAGTTGACTTAAATTGCTGTACAAATGTGTTGGGGGTTAGAAAACTTTTTTTTTTTTAATTGTTGGTGTGTGAAATGAGTAAGCAGATAAAGTGTTTAAAAAAATCTGTTTGCACAGGGAGTGATCCAGCCTCTAATGACATGATGGAGCAGTAAAGGAATAAAATGTACATTGATCCGGTACTGCGTATTTTTCATGAGTGCATTATGTCTGCTAATTTGCTCTGCTATAGAAGTCAGCTGTGACAGACAATGGCTAAGTTCATTTTTATGAAAACTCTGCCTTTCTTGTAGTTACCAAATAGTGGAAGTTGAAATGTACCATATATTTGGGGGTAAGCCTGTCCTTTTTTGAAGGTGATAGGGTTGAAAAGTACGCAGACAGAAAGATGGAACATTTTTGGAGTTCACCATTTTCTGATGGAGGCCAATAGTATATCAAAAGTATTAAAGTGCCTTAAATCTAGAAAAACCTGTGGTTGTGTTAGTTTTTGCATGGATGCTTTTAACTATTAGACTTCAATCTTTGGGATAAAGTCCTCCTCCTTTTTAGCTTGTGACACTTCCTAAAAGAAAGTGATTATTTATGGTGCTTGCACTCTTACGCTAAAATACATATTCAACACTTGCAAACTAGTATCACTAAGAAACAGGAGTTGTTGGAAGCACTAGATGAAAACAGTTCAATGTAAAATGATACGTTTAACATCAAATATTCTCAAGGACTGTTAGGATTAAGTATTGTGAATGAAGGGGGAAGGAAAAGCCACTTCAGCTGGGGATAAGGAATCTAATTAAAAATCGGTATTAAGGATATATAACTTGAGCCCGCTATCATGCTCTTTAGAGTACCGTTGTATCAGTTGTAAAGGGGAGGAAGAAGTATCATTAAAGCAGAAATGAAATGTTTTCTCAGATTAAAAGACCGAGATGAGCGAAATGGTGCTGTTGATCTTGGTAGCGAAGTGTCTGATCCCGCAATCCTTGCGAGAGCCATTGGAGACAACGGATGACTTGTCTGAAAAAGGATTGAGAGTTGCGGGATGAAGGATAAAAGACGTGGGCCCCCAACTTGTCACTTTATATTTGGGCATTAAAGGCATTTCTGAAAAGTGGAGCAGACCTGTAAGGGTTTGTACCGCGTTTGATTAGGTAAATTCATTTTAATATCGACCTAGTGAAAATGGAGCTGTGTTCTCTGGAGTACACCCTGAAACTAATACCGACATGTGAAAACAAACCCAAAATGTTTGTGCAGAAAATTAGTATCAAGTTGTAGGTCACCAGAGATGTGTGAAATGTAGCTGGGAGCAGCGGGGCTGGTGTAACGCAGCCGGCATCAGTTCGGAGCTCTGACCTGCCCGAGCTGCTGTGTGGTGTCAGACAGAATCCCCGCTCGCAGGGAGCAGAGCTGGAGCATCCCCGGTGCCCTGGCCCCGCGGAGGACAAAGAGGCGGCGGCGCAGGTGGCCCCGCGGCCGGCGGCACCTGGGCGGGGGCCGGGCGGGCTGCAGGTGGTGCTGCTGAGCCGGGAAGCCGCGCTCCGCCAGGAATCCCCGGCAGGAGCACGGGAGGGGGCCCTGGGAAACGCGTGCATTTATTCATTGCAAGTGTGCAAGGCTCACCAATTGAGAGGCAGAGGCAGCACTAGTCGGGCTTAGGTATTCTACCCTCTCTGAATATAATTTCGGATTTAGATTCAGCTTAAATCCAAAGGGAAAACACTTTATAAGGCTGAAAGCTGTGTAGTTGCAACAGCCAGGGTTATGAGCTATCAAAGGCAATTACATTAAAATAGATTATACTGTGTAAATTGAGCCATTTAGAAGGTGAGAACCAAAGAAACAGCTCTGATCCCCCTTCTTTCTAAATTGCAGTTTTAGTTCCTTGCAATTCTGAGGCACAAAAGTAGGTGAGACTGCTTTTGTATCTGCAAAGTGCTTTATTTCTGAGTGTAATTCTAACTGAGTGCAATCTAGGTTAAAAGCTGGACAACTGGGTAATTAGAGCTCACTTGCTGCTAAAGGACGATCAGCTGTACCGTAGCTCATTTGTGTTCCCAGAGACTTGCTCTCCTCTCCCCTGAGCGGAGGCTGCTGGAGAAGAAGCATCTGTGCCCGGACTTTTCTTGATTGCGGAGATGATGGTGCTGGACAAGGAGGACGGTAGGTGGGCTGAGATTGTGTAAGCCTGTGCTCGGTGTCTTCTGTGTGCTGCTAATGTAGAAATAAATAGTTTTGAAACAGATGTGCGCTGTGCATTTCAGAGTGCTCTGCTTTGAGCTTCTGATGTTTTTCTCTTGTGTAGGTAAAAGCATGCTGGCTCTTTATTTTTTTTACCTCGTCTCTGACATGATCGGACAGCCAAGAAGGGTTTAATCCCGGCTCTGTTTGCTGAAGGACATAACAGAAACAGCTTGAATTTTATTTTTTTAAATATCTATGTAGATTTTTCTTTCTGCAAGTTACCTAATATATCCATTTTAGCCTGTTTATTTTAAGAGCTTTTATTGTAAATCTAATTTTGAGATTTTCTTTCGTTTTTATTGCGTGCCATTTAGGTCTCTTTAATGTATGCCTTTAATATCTATTTCTCACAGCTTTTCTTCATAGCTATGAACATAATGACAATAAGCTAGTAAGCTGCTGTGGCAAAAACAAAAACAACATTGGTTTATTCTAAGAATTTACTACCTTCTCTTAATGGCAGAAATGGAAGTTCATTTGGGAGATAATTTCATGAATGAAGCTGAAGGAGAGCTTGACTTATTTTGGGGCCTCACATATGCTTATTTTTTTAAGCTGACTAGTCCTTATCAAGGATGCTTAAGGGGAACAAATTGATGTGAGGCATATCAGGCAGTGTTAGTTAGGAGCCTGAATGACCTGATGCTATCTTTTGCACATTGCCTGCCAGGGTGTGCAACTTAATTGCTCAGTCACCAGTAGTTTCCGGGACGAAGGTGGTAAGTTCCAAGCACAACTTTTTAATGAGGGTTTTTTTGTTTTTTGCTAAGGCTGCTTTGCGGCTTAGGTCTTCCCTCATAGCTCGCACACTGAAAGCAAGGACTAAAACTGAGGCAGAGAAGAAGGCTTCTGTAGCCGTCCACATGGACTTCCATGGATGGCGCTGCCTCTTGCCAAGGACCTCCGCCTTGGCGGCACGTTGTTCATGGAAAGTGGCAACTGCATCTTAACTTCTAGCAGGCGTTTCTACCTATTATCTCCTTATTTCATTCCACCTTTATAAATGGATGAAGTGTGCCGTGTAATGGATTCCCTCGATCTTTTAAAATTTATTTCAGAAATCTCTTTAAGTGTGGGGAATAAAAAAAAAAAGTCATAGCATAGACTGTTGCCATTCGAAAGTAGGAGAAATTACTGAATATTTGTGAGATTGTAGACAGGAAACAGCTTTTCACAGGGAGCAAAAGAGCTTGGAGAAATTGGAAGTCAGGCATTTTGGCAGTAGCATTGATTTAACTTGAATATATGTATTGCTTTTTAAAATATTTATGAGAAAAATAACTTGTAATTCAAAGTCACTTACTTTCCTGTGTCGGGGTCGTGCTAACCATGTTTTGTGACTAGTACTGAAAGCTGCTCAATGCTATTAAGTTGAAATTACGTGATTTTTATTCCACAACCCATATCTGTCTTCTAGTATTTTAAAAGTGAATTAGTACTGCACTGGAGAATAATTAGGAAGGCTTGACTATTGAAAGACCAGAAGTCTTCTACTAAAGTTTCTCTTTTCTCTCTCCTTTCCTTGCCTCCCAAAAAAGGAGTATTTTAGACCTGGCATTTTGAGGTCTTATCTCATTATAAGTTTGATTTCTAAAATTCTCAGTCTGGCGTGTTCCTGCATATAGAATTTGAATCTAGTTCCTGGGATGGCATGTGAGGTTTTGTTTCATGAAGCATTTGGGGCAATGAAAGAATGTGGACTTCTCACAAAGACTTGGCAACTTTAAAATATGAGACCAAGCAGAAATGCATCGTTATCAGTGCCCCCTTGTAGGCAGATTCAATCAGATTTGTACCAAGAGTTGATCAATGTGGGATCAAAGTCTGTGTGTAAGTTGTCGTGCCCTTCTGAAGTTATTCTGTGCTAATTAAGTTGGCATCCCAAGACTGTGAAATAATCTTATTGGTGAGGGGAAAAAAAATAAATCACGGGCTTTATTTCTGTTAAGATCTCATAAGTTCCTTTGTTAACACAGTAGAACTTTAAAAAAAAAAAAAAGAGTAGATGTGGAGCATCTGTTACACATCTTCTAGATCAGCTTTGCAGTTGACTGGCCTGTGGATAAAAGACACGTTAAGTGCTTGAGTATTGCTTATGCTGGGAAAACAAATGAAGCTAACAGGGTTTCAAAGGCTTTGAAGCAGTGTCACTCTCAGAGGTGTTCAGTTGTTTTCTTTGGCAATATAAGTTGAAGCAAGCTAGTTTACTTTATTAGAGGCATAAGGCTACTCTTGTAACCTTCCTCTGACTAAGATGAATTTGGCTGACTGACCTTATTTCTTTCTGGACCACACGTGTTGTGTTGGGTTTGGGGTTTTTTGGGGTTTTTTTCCACCTCCTTAGGATTCTCTTTTAAAGGACGGCAGCATTTTCTGTATTTTGTTAAATCTCCCTTTTCAATTTGTGCCTCCCTACAGAACTATGTTCTGCTATGATGGAGCAATGCAAATCAAGTAGAATAGCCCAAATTAATTCTTCACATTGGCGGCAGTATGATTGCCTGCATGGAATCAATAATGCATCATAGAGGGATCAAATTTTGGAGTATAATGTGTGAATAATGCTTGACACAAAACAAAAATTCAGTCATCATAATAGCAATTAGGAAAAAGCTGCAGCTTATCCCAGCTGTAATCTCTGCTAACAATGAAGCACAGCCTGGTAATCAGCATGTATGGTATGAAATGCACTAATAGAAATCACGGCTCTTTGTTATGTGTGTGTGGGGTGAAAGTTTCCTTTTCAGCTAACTTGTGCTGTGTTAACCAGACATGGCATCCTTCAACCAAATTGTGGAGTATGTGTGCACTTGCAAAAACACTGATCAGCTGTGTGTTCATCCTGATGTTTGCATAGACAGGAACACCCCAAATCACGGATCCTTTGTGTTTTCGAGCAGAACTCTGATTAAACAGATCACAAGAGTAGGCTGAGTAAATAACATATCAGAGGACTCCATTAAACATGTACCTTGGTTTTATATAGAAAGAAAATTTCATAGTTTCTTTAAAAATGAAAAGAAAAATATGGATACTCAGTGGTTGTGTGCATTGGGGTTGGAGAATGGGTCTTAGGTTGATGGGAGGTACTTAGGGCAATGAATATTATGTCGTTTGAAACTGGATTAGTAGCAGGAGTTGGGTTCCCTGTTGTGTGAGAGCCCATTTTGCCCCACACAGAAGGTAAAAAAAGGCTGCATTTGGAATCAGAAAAGCAGAGAAATTGATTGTATAATGTCAGTGACAGGAATTGTGCCACAGCGCCCTGGCCAGGACAGCAGGGCTGTGGGCTGGCTTCACAAGGGAGTGTGCCAGCTGCCATATGGAGGTACCTGTAGATAGGTAGGTGGATATGGAGAGACACCTATCTCCAGCAGCACAGGTCCAAGCAGTCCTGTTCTGTCGACAAAAATCATTATACACAAAAAAACAAAGCAGGTACAAATTGTGCCACGTAGGAGGAAGAGCTGTTCTGCGTGCTGCTGGTATCTTTTGTGTTCCCTTGAGCGTACCTTTCTCAGGTGTACCTATTGAGGAGTCATGCAGAGAGAGAGAAAGGGAGATGGCACGGTGGCTTTTCCTCATGTAACATGGAATTTAGCTTTTCTGTTGCCTAATGTTCCTGAAGCTCTCTCCTTTTCTTTGTCTCATGTGCCACTCTACCTTGGACCTTCTCCAGGGTCCACTGATGTCTAGCTTACCGTGTAAAAAGAATCCCTACACATATTCCCAGACATCATCTTATTCAAAAAATGATTGATAAAGGTCACCAAAGACCTTATTTTTGCCTACTTAGCTGAGTTACCTGAGGGCTTGATCTTCACACGTATGGCTTTGGTGTAATTTTGGAGGTTTGGTCTGACTTTAGTTCATGACACAGTGTCCTTTTGTGACTCAGAAGTACGGCAATGGGTTAATATATTCATGAAGAGGAGATAAAAAGTTGTCAAACAAGTATTCTGAATAAAATCGGAGCACATTCGGCAGCAGAACGTGAGACTCGGTTTGGCCATAAAGGACCAAAAAAACATTTGACCTGTTTCTCCAAATCTGACCAAGTGTGGAGCTAGAGGCAGTTCTTCCTAGAGATTCTCTCTGCCCCTGAAATGGCAAACATGGAAGCATGACAGAACCACGGGGTAGTAAAGTAATTGCCTAAACCTATTCAAGAAATGGAGGCTACTGTAGTTGGAGCACTGATAACCTAGATACCCATTTAAAGAAATCTTATCCTGTGGGAAGAACAGGAGTGAAAGGAGGTAGCAGGCCTAAGAGGAGCAAACTGCTTTGTATAGGAATATGGCAGGCAATCAAATAGTTCCTAGTGTTTGTTCAGACTAGATAGATGAAAGATCTGGGGAGGATGTCATCATACTTCATTCCCAGATGCTGTTGACACGTGATAATTGCCTGGTTGACATAACAAGCGTTGAAACAGTGTAAGGACACTTTTCAGCTTGGATAATAGGGCAAAGGAAGCATCTTGTTCTTGGAAATCAGTTTGCTCTAATTTTGGTTTAATGCAGTAGCAAGTATACTTGATACCCTGGCAGCAGAGCATAATTCGTCTTCTTTGGAGTTAGTGTTAAATTTTATTATCTTTAATAAATACAACGTGAACATGTCAGCCTGTTTGTCATAGCCATTCCAAAAATGCTCTCTTATGGTAGAATCTTCGGAAAAATTCCTTTTAAGAGCAGTGCATTATTAATAAAGTAATCCATTAGGTCTGGTGATAAAGGGTCACAGCAGAGTCTGAAATACGTTTCTTAAATGGTTAAGAAATTTATCATGGTTGGAGGATTAATTGATTTCATTTGGAGGCTTTCTTAAGGTTTTCAGGCATTGTGTTTAGAGATGGTTTTATTCTCTTTGGAAATGCGCTTGCTGCTCAAAGTTTTGCTTCGCTGTCGTTAGCATGAACTATTACATTTCTGCTAAAGGCAAACTGCTCTTTTAGCATTATGACTGATTGCATCTGCGAGGAGTCCTCCTTAGGTAAAGAATACGAAAGTTTATGGCAAATAAGGTATTTTACTTGAAATCAATTCAAAATCAGAATAATGGTATCAAGTGTTGCAGTATAAGAATAAAGAAGGCACTGCAGATGCTGCTAAATGCTGAACTAGAAAACTCTAATGGGTCTATATCTTTTAAAAATTGGACAGAATTGTCATCATTTAGAATACATAGACATTGTTTTAAACCGTATAGAAATCACTGCCCCCAACTTCAATAATGTGCGTAACTGTTGCCAGGGAATGATTTATTCAGTGAATGTAGCCCCTATTCACTGAAGACTTGGGGGTGGAGGGAAGGGTGTTTTAAAATGAAAGTTGTTCACTATTAGATTAACATAATTAAACCTATAGATGGTCTGAGAAAAATTCACCACAGCTACTGGTTTATTTAGTTCTGTGTGCGTGTGTTTTTGCTGTCCTCCAATGAGATGACTCCCAAGCCCAAGTTTCCAAGCACCATGTGGGGTGCTGTCCCTGCAAACAGATGCTCAACTCTCCAGTGAGTGTTCTTGAAAACTGCTTTCTACTTACATTGAGTATCAAAGATGGATCAACGAATGCTCTTGTCCAAATTTAGAGGGTTTTTAAATTTCATTAAATATTTTCGAATTCTTTACGCCAGTGTTCAGAGTTCCTTGCGTGCTAATCAAACTCTGAAAGGGTGATTTGGGCAGTGAAAGTATTATTTGCCTTCTTTTTAAACTATTGATATCAACAGTTCTAGTTTCTCGTAAAGAAAAAGTGGATGATTGTTGCATATTCATGACTGAACTGCAGAGAACTTGGACCAGAATTAAACAATTAACCCTCTCACCAATGTAAACATCCATTTGAGTAGAAGCCAGGGATGTTCCTACTTGGTTTATTATGGATCTGAGATACAGAAATGTATTCCGGAGGACCGTGTTTCTAATAAATAAAAAGGCATAATGAGAATGTAACTGGGAAGGAAGACAAAAGCAGCCATGCTTTAAATTGTTAATGATGGTGCCAGTGGCTGCAGCTTTACCACAGCTGTTTAAATTGATCAGCTAGTGAAAATGTTTTGTTTTGGCATTTTCCCTGCATGTGCAACTCTTTCGAAGGGACTTCTGGAAGCTTTTCAAAGGGGAATCATGATCTTTTTTTAAACTAGGCTTAGAGCACCAGAGTTTCCAGTATTTTGGAATCCAATATTTCAGGATGCAGTTCAGTTTTTCTTTTGTAAAGTTTTTGGCTGATGAGCCATTATTTCCCCTAGATTTCCTTTACCACTTTTTTCCCCCCTCCACAAATACTGCAAATTACTCACTACCCATAAAAGCTGAGGCAACAGCACACTTCCTAGCTGTCCTTTTTTTTTTTTCCATCTCTATTTTACTGATGCTACTGAGCTTGATCAGAAAAGCAGAAAGGGGCTATGTCGATTTGCTATGCATCTTTTGGTCAAGCATCCAGTGTGAAATTGTTCTGTAAAATGTACTTTTTCAGAGGGAACTCGCTCCTAATTTATTTCCTGGTTGGCTCTACCTTGCAGCTGAAGTGGTTTAAGCAATACCTATTTATCGCTTGTATCCTTTCCTTCTGATCCAGAGAAATGGGTATACGTTTCAAAAGGGTGCAATCTCTTCAAGGCGAGTAGGGAGGAGAAGATTGGACTTTCTGTGTGTTCACAGGTGATGTGGTAGAGATGTTTAGGCAGAGGGCTGGCTTGAGCTGGTGAGCCTTGGTGTGTTTTACAGAACACCTCCTGCCTGGAGCTCGTGAGCAGACCTGCCTGGGACCTTGTGTGAAGCCTCTTCCTGGCACTCCTGGTGGCAGGTGACTCCTGGACAGGCCATGCCTTAGATAATGTTGAGTAGCCAGGTTTCTGCATTAATGTACTTGCAGTGAGGGTGGGTACTGAACATTATTCAGAATCCATTATATATTTATCCTTATACTCCTTTGTGGAAAATGATTTCTGTAAGTACCCTGTTACGGTTATGAAAGCCTAAATAAGCATCAGTCTCAAACCCTTTGACCTGTCTGCACAGAATGGAGATCTGTTTTGAAAAGGGCTCCTTTATATCTGTTTTTACTCCATGCCCTTCCATTCATTTGCCTATACAAAGCAATAAAGGGTAAAACTAAAGTAACATAAATTGGTCTGTCTTCCTGAATCCATGTCTCGCTAATGTACCCAGATTAACTCAACTGTAAATTGTCTCCTTTGGATGTCGTGTCTTGCTAAAAGTTTCCTATATGATTCATGATTTGGATTGCTTTTAACAGCTATTGGCTAAGCAATATGGTAAATGTACAAGGTGATGCAATTGGCATTAGTGAGAGGATGCACAGGAGCATGTAATGCAGTCAATACTACATTAACTACTGATGCCCAATTACAGAAACTGGAAGAGTGGCTTTTAGGAGCATTAGGACTTGCAGAAGAGCTGAGATCACCTGCCGCTCCTTGCCTAAAAGCTTCACCCTTTACTCGCTGGGATCAAAGCAAACATTTAGTTGCTATTTTGTCGTGTATAACAACGAAGGTATTTTCCCTCCTTTTTTTTTCCAAAAAGTGTCACACTGATGCTTTTAGCACATGTAAAACCCTATCTCCATATTTCAAGACTCTACTTCCATCTCCTGGGGCAAGACTTTATTTGAATAAAAACTCTTTAACCACCTCTGCATTTATTGTTTCTCTGAAGCTTACTATTTCAGCCAGTTTTTCTTTTAAAGAAATACCAAGCGATATTTAGTGTCCTATTTCAGTGTGCCAGACTGGGCTCCCCTTTGCTCCCCCCAGCTTCTTTCCCTTTTCTAATCTGTATATGATTGTTTGTGACCTCAGCTGGCTCCAAGTCTCTAAAAAGTGTTTTAAAATACAACCAGATACCACATAAAGCAGGATATTTGAGCGTGCAACCTCTCTGCACTCCACATTCAGATTAAGCACACATTGTTTCCACCACTGCTTTTAAACCCATTTGCAGTAGACAGGAAAGGACCACATTGTACTAAAAGACAGTGCATACTTTTAGATTGAGCTGTGTGATCACAGCTTCGAAATCTATTTTGAAAATAATGAGCAATGTCACTGCTGCATGGCAAAGCTAGCAACCCACAAAGTTCCTCTGGACTTGGAGCGAGATGGGAAATTAAGCAGCTCTAAGAACACTGAAATATTTTAATATAAAAGACAGCTGGCAGGTGGCTTATTGCTCTTGTTGCAGCATTTGTCTTTACTTCCAGCTATGATACTTGGCATATCATTGCTGCTTTTAATCCTCAAAGCTTTTTGCCAGTATTGAGGAATTTGTGCACCCAAAGTGATCATCCCCTGGAACTCAGGCCTGGATATCTGGGGGATGTGCCTGACCCCCAGGAGGCATGGGTGGGCTTTTGTGTTTTAGCTGTCCCTGGTTTGTTCCTCTCTGCAGGGCCTGGGTCCCACCTTGCCTGCTGTCCCATGCTGGGTTAGGAGGTCAGACCTCTGCAGAAAAAGGGAGAAATAACTTCTGGCTGTCCTGGGAAGGACAGAGTGCTATTGAAACAATTGCTCTCCTTGACTGTTTTGGGGGCAGTTTTATTGATCCCCTCTCAACTGGAAGTTTTAATTTGGGGTTTTTTTTTTATCTCTGAGGTCCTGTCCAAGCAATTGCAAATTGTTGAAGAAAAGCCATTGCTAGCTTATCTTCCTGCCATAATTATGAGCATTGGTCACGTTCACCTCCTACTCCTGCCATGATTGTGAGTGTCGGTCTCATCCCCCTCTTCCATTTCATGGGGGCAACAGAAAAAAGTGGGGTAAGACTGTGCTGTAAAACATCCTGACAGCCTACAGGCATTTCCTCAGCGACCTTTTTTTTTGTGGTGCCTTAACTTCTGAGCCAGCAGTTGTGTTGGTTGTCCATGTGTTTGCTCTGAAGCCCCCGGCGCTCTGCCCCGTACCTGGGTGTAGGGCTGGTCCGGGGTGTTTGCTGCGGCCGGGGGCAGAGGAGGAGCCTGTTGTTTTTAAGACTGACTGTTGCTTTCAGGTGCCGATCGATGCTCTTTTGAACGTCTCGGGGAGGAGAGCAGAAGGTGACCTGCTGGTTTTCCCCGTGCACTAATGTGTTTAAAAGGTGGCACCAGCAGTGGGGGCGTGGGGGAACTCAGCTGAGCTGTGCCTTCAGCGCGCTCGAAACGCAGGCGAGTATCCTGAGCTTGATGCACTTTCCAAGCTGTACAAACAATGTTTGAAAAGTCTGAAGTACCCAGCAGGGCAAGTCGAAACGTCCTTGAGCAACTTTGTATTTAGACAGTGTTTTCTCTTTGCCTTTGATCAGGAGGGAACAGATGTGCCTCCTCTCATGTGTGTGTTTGTGCACACCCCCTGATGTACACGCATTCCCTGTCCTTGTGCAGGGCCTGCAGTATTTAGGGTACGCTGTTATTCCTCTTTGTTCTTCCTTATTACTGTTGTTCTGTTGCTTTTTTTGTTGTTGTTGTTTTTTCCAGGGAATCTAAGCTGGAATTTAAAGAGGTCAGACTAAACAAGGTTTTAACTTACTCTCGCTCATTTCCTTATCTCTCTTTAACTTGGATAGAGTGGAAAAAGAATATATGTAGTAATGCTCCCTTTAAAAAAAACCATTAAAAGTATGCATATATGTAATCGATTCCTTGACTAGTTTTTTGGGGGGCAGGTTTTGAGCATTTGGTCTAAGTGGGCTGCTCAGTGAAATTTGTACATTCATAAAATAGCTGATTGAAAAGCAATATTTCAGATAAATACAAGCCAGCGATCTATCAGCAGTTGTAATAAAAGCTGGGCTTCAGGCTGTGATTTTATTTTGAAATAATAAGAATTGCTTTATTCTTTTTACTTGAGTTACCATGGTAATTCTGTCGTGTAGCAGTGTTATATTGATTTAGAAAGTGGACAGTAATATTTCTTTTGTGTTATTCTGTTTCTAGGGGTTGATTTCTAATTTCCACTTGGAGATTACTTTTATAAATTTCTTAAGTCCTTCCACTTTTTTCTCTAGCAGTGTAATTTTCCTCTCACACATTGCTATTTTCTGAGCTTATTGGTTTGCTCTTATTTTAAATTAAACTTGCTGGTTTCAAATATTGAAATGACATCTTTGTCTGTGTCTGTACTTTGGTTTAGCAAAATATTACAGTCTGCTGTTTTATGCTTAATAATTTAAGGGAAGCTTTATGTCTGCCATCAGTGGTTGTTGGTAACTCATGACTAAACCAACACAGAGCTCAAACCTCTGACATTTTAATACCGTGTAATGGTGCTCCCACCCTGCACACTGTTTGGGTTTTTCTTTAATCTGCCTTGTGTGTGTGCTAAAAAGAATGCCAATTAAATTCTGAAGAGATCAGGAGGAGTTTTTGGGTGGAGCTAGCTCTTGGCCACTTTAGGTCTCTGTCATGCTTGAAAGAACCACTGGTTTTATCTATGGCACAGGTACCATTCCTGGCTACCCATATTTCTCTTGCAATTAAGAAGCTTCAAGTTTTCTAGAGGCAGAATTTTGACTTGCAGAAGTGCTTGTACACACTCAGTGGTTGGCAAAAAGTAACAAACTCCTTTAGCTCTTTACAGGATTGTTATATAAGATTTTTTCAACCATTCTGATTCTGTGCTACCTTAGCTATAGAGCACTGCTCTTAGCTTGCTGCTGCTTTAAGAAATGACATTCTAAACAGGATGTGACTGTTCCTTGTAGCATCTCTTTCTTTTTTTTGTGAATGAGAAATAGTGCTTCTATTCCAAACCTGGGAGAAGAGGGGAAATGAGCCTCAAGCATCACTGTCTTCAGAAGCGGTGTTTTAGATCCTGAAACCAAAGTCATGAATTCTGCTTTCCAGCAAGAGTCATTCAGATGACCTTTTAGTCCAGAGGGTGGGATACCTACTTTGTGAGCACTAAGGACAGGTTTCCTGA
The DNA here is from genome assembly GCA_013397755.1 of Cnemophilus loriae. Classification (NCBI taxonomy): domain Eukaryota; kingdom Metazoa; phylum Chordata; class Aves; order Passeriformes; family Corvidae; genus Cnemophilus; species Cnemophilus loriae. The sequence goes on from VZTF01001710.1 coordinate 1,497,433, forward strand.
TGGTATCGAACCACTACTGATACGTTTTGTGGTGCAAGTAACTGGTGGCAGGAGGACTGAAGTCTTGTGCTGTTGCCCCTTGGTTTCATTCCTGTATGAAGCTCACAACAGTAAGAAAATGAGCGCAGGAGCCCCAGCTGATCTTTTTGGGGATCACTGGAGCATCTACAAGCAGGAATTACCACCAGCTGGAAAGGGCAGAAGAAGAGGAAAAGGGTGGCTTGGACAGATGGTGGTCGACCTCAAAAGGACTGAGGTGTGAAGTAGCTGGTAAAAGGCGAATGCAGTCCTGGAATGAATTGAACAATTAATAATGATTCCTGTTAAAAATGCTGGAGAGAGGGACTGATAGACCTTGTCTACTATGGGTAACTTGCAGATCCCTCGTGCTAAGGGACAGTAAATCCATGTGGAAGTACGGGCAGAGAGGATGCTCATGGAGAGCAATCTGTGCTTCAACTCATCTGCCTTTGCAAAATGAAGGCTGACTGGTCTGGATAAGCACTCTGGAAGGGGTAACACCAGGGAGGAAGGAAAGTGGACTTTTTACCCCAGAACATTAAAACGAGTAGTTGGAAATGGCTAAGAATGTTTCTAGGCTAGTAATTTAAAAGCTTCTGGGCTTCTGGTCTCTAGATCCGCTTTCCTCAGAGGATAGTGGAGCCATGAAGCTGACGTGCTTGGGTGAGAGAAAGGGATGGTGCAATAGCCTCTGGCTGTAGGAGCTGGGACTCGCTGGTCCTTCTCATCAGTCCATGTTGAGGCATTTATGTCACAGCCTGTGAAACTCTGTCAATGTTTCCATAAAACCCCTGTATTTTCATGAACATTCATTTATGGCGAAAGTCTGCACGTAAGATCCTGCCTGAGGTTACCTTTTTCTTCCCTATTAAAATTTTATAAACCTGTCACTTGGCTGGGAATTTTAGTTTTCTGTGAAAGTAAAATAGAAGGGAGGCCCTGATGGGGAAGCATGGAGGTTATAGTGTCATTTTCTTCCTCAGTGCTCCCTTTAAAAAATAAATAAATAAGTAAGTAAAAAGGCACAAGCTACAATCTTACGGGTGAACTCCTTGATGAGAATGGCAAAAGCCATGTCTGCGGGTTCTGAACTTCTTTTCAGTGATGTGATTTGGTTTGATCTTAGTGTGAAAATGCATAAGCAGCTGCTGCTCCCAGAAGTCTCCCCTAGCTTTTCTGTGTGCAGGTGTTGCCTGTGCTGTTCAGCTTGAGAGCAGTGATCCACAAACTTTAAAACCTTCAAATAGGTCCTGACCTGTGAGGCTGTAATGGCCCTCAGAGCCTTTACGGCCCATCAGATGATGTCTGTTACACATTAGTCTGTAATAGCTCCAGAATAAATAACATCTTTTTTTTTTTTTTTTTTTTTTTTTTTTTTTAATCTGTAATTATATCTCTCCACAATGGAGTGCAGTGGCTCCTCGTGCTAAAGCACAGTTTTAAAGTAATGCAACAAGAGACTGTTTAATGTCTCTGACAGTCTCGGTGCTGAGCACAGGTCCTCTGTTTTCTTTCTTCAGCATTTTCTTTCTCATTCCTTACTCGTTTTGCAGCAAATCCATGCTACCAGGAGCTGGAATCCCACCCCAGATTCTCTGTGATGTGGTAAACAAATACCTCATACTATGGGTCTCCTCAAAATAATGATCTGGTCTTTCCCCATCACAGCTGCTTTTCAGGAAGAGCTTCAGCTGATAATTTGCAATCTTCTTAGTAGGGCTCTGTGCTCAAGAGAGCAATCTTGCCATGGTGGGGAAAAGGACTAGATGATTTAATGGACTTTTTTTATAATAATTTCACTCTGTAGCTGATCTTTTTGTGGGATACAGTGCTGCCTGCATCCTAAGTTGGGATTTGGGTTTGCTACCCCCTACCTAAAATGTATTTTCTTTCCCTATGGTTCGTTCAATTATAACTCTAGGATATATCTTTTGGGACTGAGTAATTGGCTAGGTCAGAAGTAATCTTTATTTTCACTAGAGAGATGTTTACAAACTGATGCTGTAGTATCTCTTTAAAACCCACTGAGAATCTGATTAAAGGCCTGAGGATCTTCTGCAAAGATTGCCTGCTCCCAGTTGACTTGAAAGGGTCAGCATGCTGTCACAGTTTCGACGACTAAGAATTAACTTAAGGCTGATTCAAATGCTACTCTCTGTGTACAGCATTGATTGGACTGCTTTCAGATGGCAAGAGGTAACTTTATCCTGCAGCATGTGTGAACTCCATTTAGTTAAATAGGGAAGCTGAATGAATATGCTTGCTTGTGGCATGGGAGCTCAAAGGTGAACACGTTCTACCCCTTCTGCCCTGAATTAAATACTTTGGGGAGGACGGGAGAGAAACATAATTCTTGTGGTAGTGTGCTTGGGATACTGACTGCTGTGGCTGTTCTTCAGCAAGTGCAGCTCCTAAGTATCACGTATTCTTTCCTTCTCTTCCCCTATGCACAGTCTACCCCATGGGCTTGACCATAATGAGATGGGATTGCTTGTAGTGGAAATGGCAGCAGAGTGCTCTTTTGAATGGGAAAATAAATGCCAGACCAAATAAAATGAGCATGGTGCAGCATTATCACTGCTCCTTTTTCAGGAATTGAAGATTTTTAACTTGGTTTCATGTGAGCATCAGTGTTCAAAGGCATCGTGCATTAACGTGGGAATGACATTAATGGTGCTGACTCACACAAGGCAGTGGGGTTTGTGGTGTCACACTTGCAGTTGCTAGCCTTGGAGTAGCTTTTAAAAAGGTCCTGCTGAATGCAGCCGCCTCACGCAGTGATGGGCTCAGTGGGAAGCAATGCCAGGCTGCAGCCCGGTGTATTCCTGCTCCATCAGGGTCTGGAACAAAGCAGGCACTGCTGCTGCTCCTGCTGCAGCTGAGCCCGTCATGTGGAAGTTCTGCTGAGCACCTTATGGAGAGAAAATGGGCAGGACTGAGGTGTGCTCCTGACCTCCTGTCAGCCTCCTCACCCAGCCAGTGGCTCCTTGAAATGGCAGAGCATCCAGGGAAGGTGCCCCACCAGCATTCAGCCAGGACACAGGGGCCAGCCAGTGTAAGTCAGCGAGCATCTTGCTGAAGGTGGGGATTCCTGATTTCCTGCCTCCTGGGATGTCTGCTACACTGAACACCTTTCTGGTGACAGTCACAGCACTGAGGCCCTTCTTGGGGTTTGATAGAGACATCAGTGCTGTTCCAAACTGAACAACCTTGAGGGTTTGGTGCACCTGTGTTAAAGAGATCAGATTTCCCTGAGCAATTTCTTAGGGATTCTTCTGGGTTGTCTTGGAGTGTGTGCAATGTGGCTCTGAGCCAATATGGCAGGCTAAACTAAAACCTTGGTGCTTTTTGGTTTTTGGGGTTTTTTTTGCTTTTTTTGTCCTGCAACTGCTGTAACAAATCCAGGAGGAAGAGGTGCTGGAAATGCTGACAGGCTCTGAGTTAGAGCAAGCAGAGAGGCCATGCTGCAGTAATGTACTGCTCAGCTTTAATTGTGCCCAGTGCAATTTCTGTGTTCCCCATGGGCACTTGGCCACGCTTGCATCCAGAGCTGCAATTTGCCAGTGGTCACTCTCAGAAGAAAAATCTGTGCTGGCGGCATCCTCAGTGAGCTGATGGCAACAACAATTGCACCAGCTAAGGTGGAGGAAAAGAGAATGATTTTGGTGTCTCCTGTAGGTGACCAGCCATGAAGTCTGACAGTTTCCATCTGCAAGACTTGAAAAGCGACACCAGAGACAGACAGTCATGTCCTCACTTCACATCCACTCCCAGTGCTGGAGGGGCTGCTGCCTTGTGGTCACTGTAGTTTAGTTGTGGCATGTTTCCCTGTACACAACTGAATCCATTTTCTGTACAGTAAACAAAGCTCTGATTGCCTCTTGAGACAAATATTTTGATCATCTTTTGCCACTGTGAACTTTTTACCAAGTTAAACAGTGCATTAAGGAGCTGTGGACATGCTGCAGGAGCCCCCGTGCTACACTTGATGGCTACTCAGTGTTTGCATCTGCTTCCTTTCATCCTGTTTTCTTTCTGCTCTGGGTGGTTGGCTCCTTCCTCGTCACTGCACAAGCTCCAAGTGTTTTAGTCTCAAATGATGACTTGTTTCCCACCCTACTCCCACCCCAAGCAGGTAGATAAAAATTTGAGCTCAACAAATCCTTTGCCAAATCCTGAACTGTACTTAGGGTTTCTCAATGTGTGCTGTTCTCATTCAGCTTATGAGCTTGCAGCACTGACTCTCCAAAGAATGCTCCTTCATGATGCTTAATCAAAGAAAGCAAACATTTCTTGGTCTTGGCTCAAGTTTCTATCAGATCTACAGAACAAGTCAGTTGTGAAGATTATTAAGCTGGTCCCTGCTACAAGGGAGGGTCATGAGAGTTCTTACAGTACCAGCTGTGAACAGTGTGACAAGTCTCATTCTGTTTCAATTAAATGAATACTCTTCAAATGGTATTAACCTAGTTAAAATTTTGCTTATCAAAGCAAGATCTGTAAAGCAAGTCAGGTAAGTGCCTATTACTGTTTGAAGTTGTATGAGAATGCAGGAGGAGGAGTTGATTTTGAACTTTCCTCACGCTGCATACCATGATCAAGCGCTTGAGGCAACTTTAACATCTGAATGATTTCGTCATTAAAGGAGTAGTGTTGATAGCAGGGCTGTGTTTACTCAGCACTTCCCTGCCAGCTCTCAGAGCACTCCTTCCACTTAAGTGTTTATCCTTGAGTTCAGGAAAGATGCCTACCCAGTGAAGGAAAGGTCTTGCACATCCTGTGGATGCTGAATAGCAGGATTTTCATGAAATAAATGCTGAAAATGCTTTCTGTGTCCTGGAAGAAATCACTAAGACATCATGTAGGAAGGAAAACCCAAGAGGACTTGATCCTGCCTGTGTTTTTATTGTTTTGGTACTGTGCTGGGTAGGTCAGTGTATGCCTAGAGAAGAGCAAGAAATAACCTCTAAGTTAGAATGTTTGAATTAAGCATCAAGAAAAAGATTGAGAAGTGCAATGAGAGTGCAGTAACTTTTGCAAAATAGCAGCATTTTGGTAGTCTGTGGTGGAATGAAATTCTGGGCCCCAGATCTCAGGTGTGAATGCTACATGCTGAATTGCAAAAAAAACTTGTAAGTTCATGTGATTCTTGCTTCAGTACCAGACCCAAGGGCAGATCAGCATGGCTGCTGGCTGTCAGACTGTTTCTACTTTACTTTGGGAGTAAGATTTTGTGTTGTACTGCATCAAATGCTAATCTGGCTGTGCTTTTTGTATCACTTATGCAATATGTCATCCTCATCTCCCCCCTTGCTTGATTGACTCTGCTATATACTATGTATTATGGCAAAGTGCTTTTCCTCTAAAATAGGGAAAACCAATTTGGGAACAATGCACAAACCAAATAAGGTACATGGCTATGTTTTAAAAATATTAGCAAAGAGATATACAACATAAGTATCTTTGGAACTGTGGAAGCAAACTGGATCTCTGTGTTTGGGAGGAGGTAAGTGTAGTCACCAAGGAGAAGGGCATGCATGAGTTTAAAGCAGGACATGCTGGGGGTTTTGTGAGTTTCTGGTATTACTGACTCCGAGTCAGAAAAACTGTGGAACCTGCCATTTTTAAAATATACACAGAAGAATATTTCTAACTCCTTAAGGGTTTGTCAGCATTTGGTCTTTATTTTACGTGGTGGCTGATAAACTTGTATTAAGTCTTCTCACGAGTCTCCTGAGGTTTGTCTGGTTTTGCACAGGGTGCCTCACAGGAACCAGATCCAACGAGAGAACTGGGAGGTGGTGGGTGTAGCATTTCTCCTCTTTGTGCCACAGTCCCATGCAGAGGGCTCGAAAGGGTGGTTTCACATCCAGTTCTGCTGTGGGGTAGCAGAGTTCTTGCAAGCAGTCAGTGCCTCCAGCCTTGCGAAAATTCAGGGATGTAAGTCATGGACACCCTAACCCTTACCCTAACCCTGTGCCGGCTGCGGTGCAAACCTGGAGGTGCAGCCATTTGCCTTCTGCATCTGAGGAGCCCTTTCTGCTTTATACCTTCATCTTCACAGCTTCTCTCAGACATCTGTGTGGCTCTGTACTCATCCTGCCTCTTCAAAAGATAGAAATCTTCATTTCTCCTTCCATTTCTGAAGAGCTGAGATTCTTGAGTCCTTGAATCATTTGACTTGCCCTCTGCCATGCTGCCTTTGCTGCATCCCTTTTATATAATCACCGCAGCTCACAGTATTCTGTAATACAGCCCCAGTCCTCTCTCTAATAGACTGCTATGATGTCCATGACTTACATCCCTGAATTTTCGTTACTGCTACAAAGACTTTTATGCACTTTAAAAGGGAACAGATGGATTCTTCCCTATTTTGGAAGAGATCATTCGTGCCTGTCCACCTTCTCAAGTTCACCTATTTTCATTACTTTAACTTAAAATGATTTGTGGAGCCTTCTGAGCTCTCAAAATTAAACTGGAACCTGAATAAGATTTGAACCTAGATTTCCCTCATCTAACCTAAAGTAGATGATAGCTTCAAGGGAGGACCTAGAGAATAGTTCATTTTGGTTATAGTTCAAAACAGTAGTCAGTCTGTTTTTTCCCACTGAGCTCTTTCAGAGTTGTTCCAAGGAAGCTCACAAAGAGCCCTTCTGAGATTGAAGTGGGAACAAAGTGCTAATTGTTAAATTATCTTTTATCCCCCCAAAACCTAAGGAAAATCATCTGAAGGATGTTAGTTGCATACAGAGTATTTCTGTCTCCATCCAGTGTTAAGTAGTCTGTTTTAGAAAACCTTTATGTTTTGTTCTTTGCAGCTCTCAATAGGCTTTTGCTCTCGAACAATGTGGACTCTAGCAGGTGGCATTTTTGGCAAATGACCTCTTCTCAATACCAGGACGTTCAGATGTTGGCCTTTCTCATCTGTTTCAGAACTGTTAAAATAGGAGGTGAAGGGCAAATGCACTGCTAATAGGGTGAAGATGCACTAAGATCTTGGACCGGAAGAAAATCAAAATATTGGTTTCCAAGGAATTGGGTTGCTGGTGAAGAGCGTGGTGTGATAGCTGGGTGTAGGAGCTGGCAGCACTTCTCTCCAGAAGCAAATGACGCAAACTTACAAGAGCAGGTCCTCTGCTGTGGCAGAGGTTAATTATACGAGTGGTTCTGCAACTCACGGCTTTTTCTTCTGCGCCCTGCTCACATTTGCCTTTCTGACGTGAACTGGAGTAATGTGCACAATTCATGTGTCTCTGTCTGATTTTGGTTAATTGTAGTAGTAATTACTAATTTCCCACCCTTGACCTGCTTTTTTAATCGCATTTTTTAAACGATCTTTTTGTGCCATTTTGGAATTCGGTGTTTGGTTTTTAATTTAGATAAATTATGCTAAAATGTTCTTGAGAGCGCTGCACGCTGAGGTCAAAAGCTTTATCTGCACCGTGCCCATTTTCTCTAACCTATTTTAATAATTGCAGCTGCTTTCTTCAATGGGTAGCTTTCGTTGGACTATGCTAAATCTGTCCTGTTTAGACCAGGCTGCTGAGGAAGCAGTAAAACAAAGTGCTGCGGAGCAGCCCTGAGGCTTCGGGATGGCCACATGGGTTGAGAGGTTCTAAGGCTGAATTTCCCTCTTCTTCCCTCCTTCCCTCCCTCCCAACCCATCTCACAGCACGCCCAGCCCCTCAGCTCCTCTTACCTGAAACCTTTCCCTCCCCTTTTCCCTGCAGGTAAGAGGGAAATGCCCTCTGCTGCTGCCGTCCCTCGCTGTGCTGATGGCACCAGCCTGGGCTGTGGGAGAGCCGTCCGGGATGACCGGCCACATCCAGCTCCCCGCCGGACACTGCTGAGGGGAGGTGGCCCTTCATCCCACGGGTGAATGGTGGTCATCGTGAACAGCAAGGGCTGGTTGTCAGCCACCTCGTGGGAGAGGTCTCAAAGCTTTTAGGAAGGACGTGTCTTTATCCCACCTCTCTCCCCCAGGCACAGAAGTGGGTGTGTGTATTTACAGGTGGAGGCAGGGTTTGCTTTGGCTGTTTGTGATGAATTCTACGAGGTTTTGTGCAGACTGGTTTTCCTACCTTTCTCCTGTCCCTTCCTTATGCTTTGGATGGGGAAAGTTTAACCCGGTGCGATGCTTTCAAACTTGGAAACAGGTATTAAAGAGCAATTAGCTGGCTGGCCTCCCTGGATAAAACAGAGAAACCTTGCCAAAGATCTTCTTGTCTTTAAACATTTGTACAAATCTCTTGTCAAATATAGAAGTAATTGCCTTTCCCCCCCTTTCTTTCTCCTCTCTCCTCAACCACTTTCAGTCCTGCATCTGGTTTAATATAATGGGTGTTTGCATGAATGGCTTAGTTAGCCAGGGTGGTAATAAAACACTTTAAATTTATTGTGACATTTGGATTTAATTAAAAAGTACACACTTAGAAAAGTAAAACACAATGTGTAGAAGGAGTCAGGAAGGTTTTTCTCCTTTTCTTCCAAAAAGCTAATTAGAGTTGTATTTTAAATTGTTTATGTGCTGCTAATCATTGTAATAAATCATTTATACTGAGAAAGACACACTCTAATGTGCTTGTGTAACTGTTTATGCTCTCAAGTTTCTATCATGAACAAATTGATCTGGAAGTGAATTTATTAACCACTAGGGAAGAAATCATTAGTGCTTTCTCTAAATATTCCCCAGGTACACTTTTATTATAGTAGTTTACTGTTTTAACTAAAAGTAACGTTACAGGGCCTTGGTTTAATTATGATGCAAATTGACTTTCCATCATTTAGAAGGAGGGAAAACTGCCTTTTTGCTGGTAAGATACATCTACGTTGTATCTGCCAGAGCACCTCACAGTTTCCAAAGGTTTTTTTGTGGGAAAAAACACTGTAAACTTGTGTGGTGACTTAATGGAAGTTTTAAAATACTCCAGAAAGTTTAATCTCTTTAATCTACCTGGCCTTTGAGATAGGATCTTAGGATAAGGTAAGTGTGGCCTGTTATGTTAAATCTTTTGCAGCTGGCAGCACATGTACACTTAGAAAGCAACTTGGTGCTTTTTTTCACAGTGCTGGAGACCGCTTGAAATCTTTAGGAAATAATCGGCGTCGCTGGTTCCCCGTCGCCAGCGAAGGCAACGATGCACAGATTTTCACGCGTAAAATCAGTGGCGGAACTGCAGTTATAATCTGAGATTTTTCTGGTTCTTAGTGCTTAACCCAAACTGGGAGCTGCTGGCATCCCAGCTCTTCCCGAGGGTTTTTAGGGTGGGCTTGTCCTGTGAGTCCAGAGGTGGTGGCAGAGCCCACAAATCCCCGGTCCCCTGGGCTGAGGGACAGCTTCCATACTTGGAGGCATTGCTGAATTAGTTTTCAACACTTGTACTTCCCCCAAGGTAATAAACTGCATCTCCCACCCTGCCCAAGAAACCAAATCTGGGCATTGAAGGCTCCAGTTAAAGCTGCTAGGTTTTGTGGGTGCTGTTTAAATTTAGCTGCTATTACTTGAGTACTGAATTATTTATTTACAGGTCTAGCATCAGGCCGTTGGGTGGGAATACCCACAACACGTGGATTTATATAGTTGAATTGGTGGTTAGGCAGTTTTATCCGAAATCCTCTGTAACTTGATGGGAAGGTTTCATTTCCTATGGGGTATTCTTAATTTTAAATACAACAACAACAAAATATCAAAGAATGCCCACAACAAACCCACCCAGCGACAAAACCAACCAGTGTTCTGACTTTTGGTAAAGCAAACAGTGTGCAGCTCTTTCCAGCAGAGACAGCAGAGTGAATGTTTTTCTGGATACACATATTATTTGGAGGTGGCCGAAAAAGGATTTGATGGTTGATGTACGCGTGCTCATACATCACAAAGATGACCTGTTGCCTCGGGGAGTTGGGCACTGCAATATCTTTGGGCCTTAAGTACCTGCACTTTTATTTGTACTGTTTTGGGTTTTTTAAAAATATGATCCTTACCTTCTCGTGGTTGAGTTAATGTTGTATTTTTCTCCTTAGCCCTAGGGAGGCTCACAAGTGACAAACGCTTGTGTGTCAGTCCTGGCCATGTGCGTGCCGTGGCACCAGCAACCTATGGGGGTGTGTGTGTGGGAAGAATTTATCGGTGCTTCAATTACACCATGTCACTGAAGTGGCTTTTTATTTCTAGATTTTCCCCCAAACAGGTTGTCTTTTCTTAAAAGATGAAGATGTTCATTCTCTATCTCCTTTTATTTTGGTTGTTTGAAATCCAGTAACATTATATACATTTTGCTGGCAAAGTGTGAATTTTTTTGAGGCTTCTAGCTATTCATTTTTCCAGAAACCTACTGTACAGTGTTCTGCCACATTAGGTTTCTCTAATAATCCATGGGAAGATGTGATCAAGATCTATTACTGCCTCTCAATGTGGTCGTCACCTAATTTCATGAGGAGCTGTAGTGGCATTTCACTTTGCTGTTTGCAGGTTTAAATCTGTATTTTGAAAGCCTTGCTGTACTAACCAGGCTTCAGAGCTGTAAGGAACCAAAGGACATCATATGTCTTCTAGAAATAGTGGATTTTTCTCTTTTTTTTTTTCTTTTTTTGTTGCCTTTAGATCCTTTTATGGCCATTTTCAGAGCGAAATACGAGGCCTTCAGTCATTTTGTATTCTGCTGAATCTGACACGCAGAAATGTAAACGTGTCTATCAGAATGCCATTAATTGAGAATAATAAATGTCCCTTTATAAGTGAAGTCTTTATATAGAGGTGACTCCTGCTGGGATTCCTGAAGGCATTTTTCTTTCAAAGCACAAATATTTCAGCACTTAAAGCAACATTTGATATCCTCTTGCCGTTGCTGTGGCCTGAGCCTCTGTGTTGCCGTGGCTTCTTTTTCTTCTCTCGACACTTTACAAGGTGCACTGCATCCAAACGTGGACTTTCTCTGCAGAATTGTCCCTGAATTAATGGAACTCAAAAATCGCCAATGGCAGTTTTTATAAAAAGTCCCAGAGTTCAGAGCAGGCTTGTCCTTTGACAGACAGAGGGAGAGGGAAAGGAGCCAGCGCAGCCATGTAATAAATGTAGTTAATGGAATAAAGCTGGTGCCCGTTTGCCCCAGTGGAGCCGATGAGGACAAGTTGTTCTCTGCCACCACGTGCTGTGCAAGAACAGCTTTTGTGTGCAGGCTGCTCGTGCAGCTTTGGGCCCGTGTAAAAGGGTAAGAGCATCTTGAATGACATAAGCGTGTCTGCAAGCTACTTAAATCCATAGCCTTGGAGAACCAGGTCTGTAGGTTTTGAAGCAGAGCTCTGTTGTAATTGCAAACTTTCTTAATAACCTTGGCACACAGTGGACTGATGAGATTTAATACCTGCCCTTTAAGCTTCATTTTGTCTCCTTCCCTGTTAAAAATTCCTTGCAGCTGGGCATGAAACTACTCAGGTTGCTCCTTCTACTTTCAAGGCTTTAAGATGTTGGCATCCCAAAACAAAGGGACAGTGGCTCTTGTGTGACGTGGCAGGAGCCTTTCGTGGCTGCGTGAGAGTGGACCTGGATTGCAGAAGTGCTGGTGGAAATTGCCGCTTCACAGTTTAGGATAAAAATGAGGCGAAGCCTGTTCATGATGAGTAAAAGTGAGTAATAGTTTTAATATATTAAGGCTGTGGAAGAGGCAAGGACACAGGTTTGCTCTGATTTTGTCATGTGGGATGGGAAGAAGTGGTGCCTTGGTTTAACTCTTCACTGCCCTCTGAGGAGGGGAACATGCAGGTGCCTGTGCTGATTCAAATCTTACCAGGGTGATACGTAGTGCTGCAGTGTATTGGCTCAAGGAGAGCCACCAAATGGAGCTGTGATGAAGCCATCCATGGACTGCATATCAAAGACTGATCATTCTCTGGTGTTTATAATGCTGGGCATCTGTCTTAAGTGCTAACTTCCAAAATATTTCTCTGTCTGCTGATAATGTGATGGTAACTGTGGAATGCAGCTTTAGCATTTTTGATGCTCTGTAACAAAAACATGAGCTCAGGGGTATATTAGTATGATAATACATTAACATAAAGTACAACTTTTTTCTAAAAAAATAGGCATTCCTCCCACCACAACTGAAGAGAGAGAGAGGATATTGTCAGTGGAGGTTTGCATATTGTACTGCAAGTGTATTTTGACACTAGAAACTGAAGAAATGGGAAACTAGATATGTCTGGGGAGTAACTACTAATCTAAGTGTCAGATTTGATACTGGCAGACTCTGTGGAACCAGTAGCTCAAATCTCCGGAGGGCTGGCGGAGCCCTTGACCTTCGCAGCAGCAGATGAACTGTTCTTATTGCTGAGGGCTGATCCTAGAGAGAGGGATGGGCAAATCTCAAGCATGGAAGTGGTGCCTGTTTTGCATAGATAGAGGATGCCTCAGAGCATTCATGCATTGGAAGGGTTTCCCTTGGTTTTTTTGGCTGTTTAAATAGTGCTGCCTGTTGGCTTTACTTCTCTTTGGAGATGGACACGTTTCTCCCCCCAGTTCTATGGTTGTAATGTGAGGGTCTCTAGATAAAAAATATGCAGTGTCAGCACTGGAATCATATTTTTAAAAAAAAAAAATCGAATGTTCTGGTTGCTCAGGCTGTAGGAATAGTTTGTCGTGGAACTCATTAAAATAAAAGTAAATATTTTGGAGCTATCTGAATAATATCATTGGTGATGTCATATAACAGTGACAAGTTTTTGCCCCCCAGAGGTCAGAGATCAGCTGTACGCTTTTGAGCACTAAGATACATGTCCATCAAAGCTGGCCAGCAGTCCTGTTGACAGAGTAGAGAAAGCTTAGCAAGTCAGTTTCAGAGCCATCTTATTATTGGTACCCACAGAGAGAGGCTGAGGGAATTGGGAGAGAGAGGAGAAGACAACAGGGAGATGTCACCACTGGGGGGTTTTCAGACAACTTATCCAAACTCTTCTCAGAGGGGAGAAGAGGCTCTCACCTGGGAGAGGAATTCCTGCCAGGAACTTCCAGGGGAAAATAGCCCTGCCCCAGGCAGCTGTCAGCAGAGACAGACAGAGGCACGGTGGGACAGGCAGTGGAGGGTCCTGCTGCAGTGCTGGGAGGAGGGATCTGCCCTCCTCTGGTGTGCCTGATGGACTTGCTTGGGAGTGGAGACGGATTTCGGCTGCCGTAGGTTTGGGAATGAAGTGAAAATAAGGCTGAACCTGCATAAAAAGTGAGAAGTCTCTGGAGAAGTCTTCTGCTGTTTAATTCTCTGAAAGCAGAGTGGCAATTGCACACCCGGCAGTTGCTGTGAAATTGCTGCTACAGATAACCAAAAATGGGATAGATTTTTTTTTACTTGGACTTTAGGGCAGCTGAAATGCAGGTATATATTCTTTTTCACCCAATTCCTGTTTGTAAGCAGTTCAGTTAAGGACCCAAATGAATCTTGAGCTTTGGAAATCTTCATTCATGCTCTTCCATTAGGTATTAGATCTGGAGCAGGTGTTGTTTTTCCTTAACAGACTTTTGGTTCACTGTGAATTAGGAATAAGTACACTGGTGGGCTATGAAGATGAAGCAAAGTAAATTGAGATTTCTACGTGTACATTACCACTTGAAATACTGTTGGCACTCAAAAAAAAAAAAAAAANAGCACTTGAAGTAACAAATTATTCATCTCACGCTTTGCTGTGGCAGATCATGGCTTGCTTTAAAGTAACATTCCTTTTTCCTGTGCTTAGGTAATTTAGACACTCCTCTGGAAAGAGGTGCTGCATGGAGTGCAGTAGAGTTGAGGTAGGTTGGAGAAAAGGATTACAGTTTGCATGTGGAGGCAATGAATGTAGGCTGCAGATAAACGACATGGGTTTAGAGCGATCATTGCTGCTGCAGCTTGATTATTTTTCTCAGGGACAGGCGCTGGCTCTCTCCTTACTTTGAAGAACTACAGTACTCGTGTCTGCACCGTTTTTCCTATAACATTTGTGCTGTCTTCTGTTCCTCCACTACCTATCCGCCTTCCTTTCTCACCCAAAAGCAGGATGCTGCAATCGTGGAAATTCTGGGTCTTCAACATGCAACAGGTTGGGACAAGGGCACGCTATGGCCCATCCAAATACCCATATCGTGCACTTCATGCATATAAAAGCATCCGCTCCAGAGCTTTAAAAACGAGGGTTGAGAGAAGCTGATGTGGCTTTGGGAGCAGTTAGAGCTAGGAATAATGTAGGGTTGTTCTTTAGGTTAATGTAGGAGCTTCTTTAGGTTAATAAGCAAGTGTTTGAAGCTGTTTCCTCACCGAAAGGTGTGCCAAGAGCCAGCTGGTATTGCTTGCTTGGCCTGGGCAGGAGAGGAGGGCATGGCAGGGCTGGATGTGTGTACTGGGAAACCAAGCCTTGGGTCTTGTGTCCCAGCTAGATGTCCAGCCATTTCTCCAGGTCTGCATCTGCTTTATGAAAAGGCAAGGCAGGGAAAGAAGGAATATAATATGATTTGGAAGTGGTAAGGTGGACTTTGCAGCAACCTTGCCCTTAATGGCTTTTATTTTCACAAACTTGGTTTATAGATATTTATAGTCTGTGAACTTTTTCTTGGAATATCAAAATATTTGTAGCTTTTTTCTTTCGAGGGGGAATAAATTACCTGGTGTCATTTGGCACTGGTGGATATGTTCCTTTCTTTGATAAAGAGCAAGTTTGCTTTAGATTGAATTTCTTGAACTCGTAGAAAAATTGTGTAGCATTGAAACACTAGGAATTAATCTAAATAGCCAGTGTGAGGTGAAAATGCTCCCTCTGCTTTAATTGGAGTGGCCTGGTGAAAGCCAGTTCCCAGGCTGCCTCCCTCACTAACTGCCCACCCTGTGGCAGATTGACATAATTCCCCCGTCCCTGGGGAATCATAATAGAGCACTCCCTGAAGTGCTCAAAATCCCAAAGGGAAATAAGGATCTCTTTTTTTTTTTCCCCTCTCTTTTATTTTTTTTTTTTTAATGGGGTTTCTGGAGTGCTTATGTTCATCCAAAGGATTGTGGCTATTAAATAGAGGGGGTTTTAAAGGTTTTTCTAATTGCCACGCTTCCTCTCTCTCCCCCCTGTTAAGTGGCTTTGGACAGTTGCAGAACTTTGATTTCAAATTTGTCTAATCTCTTGAAATATCTAGGTAGGGAAAACTATTGTAACTGAAAATGGCTCTGATTTTTTTTTTTCCTTTCTTCCATTTTAATAGATATGTTTAGTCTACTTTAAAAGCTTTCTGGAGAACCTTTTCTAAATGGCTAATTTAAGCTTGTCAGGTTTTAATTATAATCTCTCTATACACAAGTTAAGATGCTTAATGCTAGTGAAAAGTTCTGAATACAAAGCAAACCTGTGTCAAGTTGCAGAGCACTCTTACCCGTCTTAATTGCTTCTGGTCTGAACTTTAACCTTAACTCTCCCATCTGTCTTACAAATTCTCTTCTGTCATCACAACCACTTTCTTTTCTGTGGAGTGCTGAGGATCTGTCTTAATTCGGCAGGAGTTTCAGTCTGGGAAAAAGCTGCCGTCAGGCTGTGGATGTTCAGCTCTTCCTTTATCCCACTGCAGCATGATGCCCGTTCCTGGAGTGCAGCCCTGCTCTCCTGGATAGCTCAGAGCATTCCCTTACCCCTGCTAGAATGGGACTGCTTGTGAGAGATGGAGTACCTCAGCTGTAGGAGAAGTGCCCTGGATCCCAAATGTCCTGGGATCCAGATCCCCAAACAACAGCTTCTGGCCTCAGTTAAAATCTCTTCCCAACAGAATCAGTATGGCTTTTTTTTTCCTTTGCTTTTTTTTTTTTTTTTTTGGTAGCACTTTTATGGATGTGTAGTTAGGCAGTTTCTTCCTTTCCAGGACTGCTGTCTGCCTCATTTTCTAGCTGTGACCCAGCCTTAGTGGCAAAGGTTAGTTGCATCTTTTTCTTAGATAAGAATGAGTTTCATTCAAGCTTAGAAAATTAGCCTTGAAAATACTCAGTCAGTGCAGATTCCTTCTGGAGAGTGCATTTAAAAGTTTAAATCCAAAATTGATTTGGAAGTGCTCTAATCTAAAATAACCCTGATGTTAGCATTGTTGTCTGCAACTCCTGCTAGCCCTGGCGTTCCGGTTCAGCGCGTTGGCACACGGTTCCCTGATGCTGTGAAATTGAGACTCATCTGGAGATACAGCCTTTTCTAAAAAGGATTGCAGGGCACTTAAGACTCCTTATTTCATTAGTTCAGTGAAGGAGTTCTTTTCAGCAGTCAGGAGTCTCATGATGAGGTGGGCGAAAACTGAGCAAATCAAGCGGTGGACACTCCCGCGGAAATGGAACAGAGGAAAAGCTGCTCAGTAAGTTTTTTGGCCCAGAAGTGTGGCGTTTTTTGGAGCTGAAGGTTAGTGGTTTAGAATTTCTTTTTAGTCTGAGGCTTTAGGCAAAGCATTGGTAGCTACATATCCGGGCCAGACTTCAGGAGGTACATTTCAGGAGGTTTTCAGTTCTGCATACTGAGTTGGGTCATATGATTATTATGTTTTTTCATTGTTTCTGGCCAAGTGTAACCATCGTCATCTGCACGTATGTTGGTGAGAATTAAATGGAGCATAAAGAACTGAATTGAAGAGCAGGCTTCCACTTTAAGGGGATGGGTTGCTGCATGAAGCAGTGCTAATGATCCAGAGGTGCAGGATGCATTGAGGAAAAGAGTGAAGTGTGAGCACCATCCAAAGTGCAGGCAGCAGGTCATAAATTCTTGTAGTGGTGGTGGTCTGAAATTCAAGGAATAGGATTAGAGAGCTACAGTAGGTTAATGAAAATGGCTCCCTCAGGATCAGCTTGAATTCAACTCAGCGGTCAGTCGTAAGAGGAGGAATGTCTTGTGCAATTCCAACTTCTCATCCGTATTCTGAATACTGTGATGCTCCTGAATGCTTAATAGAGTAGAATATGCTCTGTTACGATATACTCCATATGACTTCTAGGATGCCTCAATGCAAACTAAATATCATGCTAACTTGCCCCAAACCCATAGTGCTCACTTTATTCTGGAATATATGAATTGCAGCAGGGTTTTCAAAGCCTTGCNGAAAAAAGTTTTTCAATTTTACTTGTTAACTTCCTGTCGTCCAGGGTAATTCACTTTAAATCCGAATATATGAATTGCAGCAGGGTTTTCAAAGCCTAGAATGAGTACACAACAGCCAAGAAACCACTTTTCATTCTTATCAGCATATTTGCTTGTAAAGAAGGGTAGCATTAATGGCCAGCTGTGGCTTGTGAGCCCTGACTTAATCAGAAGTGAATAATAAAAATTAATTTGAGGCATATAGTTACTAGCCAACTGCAGCTATAACAAATGTTTAATGAACAGCCTTGCACTGGGGTCTGCATACCTTTTCCTGGGAATGAAAGGGGAAATGTCCAACCATGGGACTTTCTCTGTCCTAATTGCAGTAGCAAAATGGGGGAGAGTGAAATCTGACTGTGGAAGCAAACTGTGGCTCAGTAAGGCTTAAGTTAGACCTCAATAAACAGAAGAACAGAGGCAATGAAGTATTTAGCCTCCGCTTTCTCTGCTTTCTCTAACTTCATGGCATTAAGAAAACAACTTTGGTTGATGTTATTTGCAAGGTACAACAAATTCTTTCTGGCAAACATCACCCTGTCCTTTATCTAGTCTTGAAATATCAAACTCCTTTTCCAGAGCCATCAAGAAGGTCACTGGGCTCTCTGGGATCAGCACTGGGAGAGGAAAGATTGGTTGTTGGTATTAACATCGTGGGTCTTTGTCAAACTGCTTGCAAGCCCAGGATATCCAGGGGCCTCCTGTAGTCAAGTATCTGCACCATACAAGTCACGGGCTTTTGTCTGGTCCTTCTCAGACAGCAGCTGTACCTGAGCAAAATGCACTCTGCTCCTCTTTCTGGCTTCTGCTGGAAAGGACAAGGCAGTTCTGGCTCTCCATTTCACTGGAACGCTCCTCTGCCTCCCAACCACCTCTGGGTGTGTCAAAGAGTTTGGAAAGGAGCAAGGCAAATCCTTCGAGAGCTGGTAGTAGGACTTTGACGGTGATTTCAAGCCCCTAGAGTCTGACTGAGCATTCTTACGTTGAGTGCAGGTGTGGATAAATCCAGTAAAGCTGCGCTAGATGTGAGCCATTTTTGACACCTCTTCTGAGACTTGTTCTTGTGCAGCTGAAGCTTATCAAAGCAGCTCCACAAATTCTGTGGCCTTTTGGAAGGTTGTATGGTGTCACTCAAAACTTCAGGGCTTGCAGAAGGTTAGGGTATTATTTATATCTACAGTGATTCAAACTCCACTTCCTAAATCAGCATTTATTTATTGGCTAGCTTGAACAGTGCTCACCAATGCACGAGTGAGACTGAGAGTCTCCACACACAGGCTCTTAGAACTGTGACCACCTCAGCCTCTCTCATACAACAAGAAAAGCACACCACTTGGTTATAATGGGGGGGNGGATGCTCTCTTAACCTTGGTTTTCCTTTGCTACTTTCATGACACAAAATTCCAGTCTGCTTTATTTTTTAAGTCAGCAAACTGATTATATATTGTAAAAGATCAGTGTTTTCATGGGTGAGTAGTAATTACTGAGTAATGGCTTAAAACATTTCCTGAAGGAACATAAAGCTGTTTTTAAAAGTCAAGAGTACATTAAAAGGATTACCATGTAGATTTGATTTTTAGATAACACTAAAATGGATCCCAAATGGACTTAGGAAAAGGGATGCTATCTCTTTAATGGAAAGTGCATGGTCTGACAGCTCAGCATGCAAATGGTCCTGCAAAGGACTGTCTGTTGTGTTTTTTCCTTTCAACAAGAAGACAAGGAAATAGCTTGCCCTTCTCCTTTCAACTTTTAATAGCAGATGGGTTGCTCTGGTTTTGCTGGGAAAGGGAGAAGAGGATAGGTTTGGCGGCTAACTGCATCTTTCTAAATCACTGGGGAAGTGTATTTCACGACTTCTGGAAGGTCAGTCAACAGCAATTGTATCTCTTACACAGATTGCATTAAGTAGATAGATTCCCTCTGCATTCTCCATAGGCAAATCTCTCCTTGCCTCTTACATGCAAATAAATGTTAATCCTAGTATATTTATTACACTACTCTGTGCAGGGCATGAGCATCAGTGCTTGGCTTGGCAGTAAGTTTGGACAGGGGCAGGAGGGGCTGTTATATTCATACTACAATAACTTGCAATCACTATAGCATTTTCTATTTCGGAGTTGCCAGGACAACTTTCTGGTGATTGATGGCATAAAATACGCTTTTGGCCTGAGTAGGATTTCTTCTAGAACCATTTAAAGGAGTATATTCATATTTCATTAAATACAGAGCGCACCAGGATTCCAAATTCTTTTGTGGTATTGCACAAATTATTATAGGCTCCAAAAGTCTTGAGAAATTTCTATAAGCCTGTGAAAGCTTTAGATTGGATAGTCATCATTGCCTGCATTAAGGGCTGTGACAGATTGCTTCATCAGTGTACACAGAGCAGAACATCAAATGGCCATTTGGCAGTGGGCACTGAAATTCTATTAAGGTTGCCGAAAGCTTAGGTTGACATTGTATATGTCTGCAACGAGGCAGAAGAAAAGATGATGATGATTGTGCAATGATATAGTTCTGTTCTCCTTAAAATATTCACGTATATAGCATGCCAGATGTGTCAGGGTGATGTTAATGTCTCACTGCTAAACCTGAGCCCTGCTGCATCGCACATCTTTGCTCATGTCTCGGAACCTCGGTGTGTTAAACAGGCCATTTTAACTGGGAGGTGAGAATTGTGTAGCATTACACACGTGCCTGGAAATAACTGAGGAGTTTCAAACACTCTTTGGGATATTTAACTTGATAGAGGGTTTTTCCATTTGATTTTCTTGCCTGTTGGAAAAGGGGAGGGAAACAAACCCCGCCTTGTATTTAATTTTGGTGCACAGGTTATTCTGAAAAGAGATGAAAAGTGAGGGATGAGTTCTTACCTTTGTGACCATTTGACTCAGAGGCTCTTCTTCCACTGCTTTGCTCTGACACCCAAACCCACTAAAAAGACAGCTTTTGAGCTTAGTGTCTTTTCAATGGTCACCTGCAAATTGATGGGATATTGAGGAATATGGAATGAATTGCAGGCCAGTCATCCCCAATAATAGTTTTCTCATCTGTTTCTCATCCCTAATAATAGTTTTCTCGTTCTTATACTGCTGGAAGGGTGGTTTGAGGGTAGTCACTCCATTGCCAGAATTTTTCTTATACAGATACTGAAGGAGGGAACTAGCCACCTGAAATAAGGACCTTTGCCAGACTGCAGTATGCTAAATTGTGACTAATGGAGAAAACTTGATCAGAATGTTCTCAGATTAGGTTGAAAGTAGAAGAAATCTGCATGTCTTTGTACTGCTTCCAGGGCTTCAAACAGTAAAAAATGGATTTTACTGAAACACTGGATGTGCTAAGAATAAACTTTGGACATGTGCCAATTACGAAAAATTAAAGCTCAAACAAACATATTTTATGAGCACAGGGAGAACATTGCTTCCTGAAATGATTTATAGAAACTGTCTTGCAGCAACAATTATTATGGTTTGTGTTTAGTCCTGCTGCCATGTGTTTCTTTATAGCTACAGGTTGGCCTCTGGTAGGAGAAACTCTGTAATTGAGAGAGGCTAAAAGCAGGTACTGGAAGGCTCAAAACTTGTGGAGAAAATGAAAATCTGGATTCTAACCGTAAACCTCATGTCCTGAATCAGGACCTACGTTAGTACAGATTCAAATGATGCCAATAATTATTTTGGTTGTGTTGGTCTGTCTGAGCAAATGGCTTGAAAACAGGGTCCCTACATGTGAAATTGGAGGGGGGTTCAAGCCACTCACGAAGGTTTGGATCACTTTTAGGCAGCTGAAACTGCCAGGAGACACTAGACTCTAAAATATGTTTCTCTACAGCTTGTCGTGAATTGTATGGACAAAAAAAAGTTGCTGTGTTATTGGGCAGAGGACTATAGAATAGTTAAAAATAGAAGTGGTGATCAAAATGTTGTTTCTCTCATTAACTGCCCTCTCCAACTACTTTTTTGCCATGCTTGGGAGATTTGTTCAGTAATGATTCAGAAGAAAGAATGCCCCAAATGAATTGCTAAAGCCACAGTAAAAATCACCGGCTGCATATTGCAGCGTGAAACTGGAAATGAAAAAAGATTGTGGTTTCTCATTGAATAATTTTGATGAATGGTCTAAGGCTTACTCATAAGCACTTAGTTGCAAGTACTTGGTGTTCCAAATGTAACATTTTAATTGGATATACAGATGACAGGATGAGTTTCACCTTGCTGGCCGTAATTCTTCTGATGAAATTCTTGGTGAAGATGCCCGAGACAGCGTACTCTCCATTCAGTGGGAGTGCAAGGTCTGACTTGTTTCACAGGGTGCAATATTCATAGAAGGTGAGTAATACAATACTGGGAACACAAAGTGAGTTTCTTTTTAAGGGAATGAAATTCACTGCATCTTTTTGGCAATGACTGTCTGCATTTACTTAAATGGGTGATGCAGGGCTCTAATGCTTTTAAATGATATCAGATCCTCTGATAAAAGACATAAGACTGCAGCCTATTTATTGTGATGAGACAGGAGTTAATAAGATTACTCCTACTCTTCAGTTACTTTTTCATCTTTTGCAGCCAAATGCTGGGGTTTTTTGTTAGCAGGCAAAAGGAGGTCAGTTCATTTAAAGGGTGTTGACGCTAGAAATAAACATTTTTTTCCCTCAAGTGGAACTCTGAAACCTAGGCTCAACTGCCCAACCCCTGTTCTTTAAACCAGAATTGCTTTTAGCACTGGAATGCTGCATCCTTATAATAACCACTTATATAAATTTAAAAAAAAAAAAACAAACAATAAAAAAAGGAGTATGTGTAATGTAAACCTGCAATAACTGTGGTGTTGGGCAGAAGGTTCAGAAATGTGGTAGCAGTGTCTGAAGGCACTTCTCAAGGAAGAATTTGTGGTGGAGAATAAAAAACATAATTCCAGTGCTGTGTTGTGCAAGGTGCTGTACAACAGGGAGTGACTGTCACGAACCTTTTGGAGAGTAGAAATATTGTGCGTGTGTGCATAGTTATTTGCTTTGTTGTTGAGCAAGCTTTTACCCTAAAAGTAGCTACTCTGAGGAAAAGTTTTTGGGTTTTAAAAGAAGAAAAACAAAATAACAGCCAAAAAACCCCCCCCAAACAAAAGCCCTGACAAGAACAAAAAAGCCAACACCAAAAAACTTGTCGAGGGAAAGAGTTAATGCCATCTGCCTGAAAGCATTGTGTAAAACATACACACAATGTTGGGGAAATAAGCCAATTATGTGTGCTTCACAGGAGGTGGGGGACTGACCTTTGTGTATAATTAGTTCTTTTATTTAAAGCAAAGATTTTGAATAGAATAACTAATTAGCTGTCATAAATGGCAAATTGAAGATTTTGGCCAGATTCCTTGGGGAGTGTGGGAGGACGTCCCTCCTCCCAGCCCGTACTGTACGCTCTGGCTCTCCTCATTAGGCTTGTTTTTAGTTCTCCGCAGTGGTAATGAGGAGTGCAGCGGCGGCACTTCTCGGAGCCCCCTCTAATAAGGCATGAAATGCAGGTGGAACAGAGCTGCCTTCAGCTCCTGCCGCCTTCTCCTCGCACATGTGGGTGTAGCCGAGGGCTCAGGGGGGCCAGTTGGAGTGGAGGGGGGGGTCTGAAAAGTCCTGGTGATATCACCTGTGTTTTATGCTCTGGACTCGACTGTATAAAATACAGGCAAGCTGCAAAGCCTTGAGGCATATATCATTAGCTAGCAGTCCCCCATTACTCTT
Organism: Cnemophilus loriae; assembly: GCA_013397755.1. Lineage (NCBI taxonomy): Eukaryota > Metazoa > Chordata > Aves > Passeriformes > Corvidae > Cnemophilus > Cnemophilus loriae. The sequence continues at coordinate 1,520,294 of VZTF01001710.1, forward strand.
TCAGACCAATTAACCTTTAGAGTTGCATTAGAGAAATTAGGTGGTGAACTTCCCTGCTTTCAGAGGGGACCTCGAGCTCTCTTGCAGACCAGAGCACTGTGGAGCTGTGCGCCGTAGGACCAGTGCAGATAACTGTTATTTAAAAGATCTGCCATTTATGAAAAGTTCCCAGGCTCTCTTGGAAAGGAGGCTTTATGAACAGTGCCCTTAGAGGAACTGCAGCTGATTGCCATGTGAATAGAAATATCAGTAAAATGGCTTAGAAAAATTTAGAGGTGTACTTAGTGGACACTTGTGTTATAAAGCCAGCTGAATCATTTTACAGAAAGACTCCGACTGAGCAGATACGGGCTGATTAAAGCTTGTTTGTCCGGCTGTGAATAGAGGTAAAGTTTGGATTACTCACTACAATAACAGCCTCTTTAGACACAGACATAAATTTCAGTATGTCCAGAGGTGGTGTCTATAATTTTTTAATGTGTATTGGAGCTCTGAGCACTCAGAGCGAGTTTAGTTTTGTATTTACCAGCAGCAAGTCTATTAAGTTGTAAAGGGCAAAGAAGGGAGTGTAGGTAGCCAGAAATAGAAAGGATTCATCTACTGTTTCTAAGAAAAGAGAGCACTGGATGTCTAGCAACAGGAGAGGAGAGAGCAACTTGATGGTACTTTCAATAATCAGTGTTCCCTCGTGATCACATATTTAAATTTGTGAGCGTCCAGCTGTTAATTTTTCTAGTTCTGCAACACTACTTCTCATTTTCTAATCCTTGCCCACAGAGCACATGTGGAATTTGTCGAAGGTGACCCCTTTGTTTCTTGACAGCCCCAGTTAGACACCACATGCCCCTTACCAAACTGAACTGGGTATCTTGGCATTTTTAGGCAAGTGCTGGGGGAAAATGTACATAGAGAAATGAAGCAGCATCCCAGTCTTGCAGTGGGGAAATTACCAAAAAGAAAGAGCAGTTCTCTAGGCGGTTTCTGCCTGCAGAGCCCGGGCTGCTTGAGGTCTGCTGGAAAGAGGAGGCAGGAGGAGGAAAGCAGGGTTTGGTGTTGATTGTGTCCTCTCTCTGCAAGCCTCTGACCGTGAAAAGGGTTAAGCTTCTGAGATTCTTCTCTCTTGTTGCTTGGAAATGACATGGCAAGTGTTCGAGGAACCCTTGCTGATCAAGTTTGGCAGTTTTTGAAATTTTGTTTCACGCCTTGCCTGCTGCGTCAACTCACCAGCTAATTGCAGCTGCAACTTTCTGTAGTGGCGTGTGTGCTCCGTGCAGACCGGTTGGTTGGGATGTCGGAGGGAAACCTCACAGCCCAAAATGTAATTTCAAAACACTGAACCTGACCAGCAGAGGCTGACCTTGCTCGTTATTATCTGAGTGGGAATAGCAGCTTTGAACATCATATGATCTCTGAAATGGTACCTTTTTTCATTAGAAAGCCCCCTGCTGAACACTGACCAAATACATAGCTTTTTTTCCTTGCTTAAGGTACTGCTTAAAAATATATCTATATCTGTTCCTTTGCTAGTTATTAGAAGCAAATCAAAGTGTTACATTCCCCTTACTTGCAGAAGCCTCTCATAAGACAGTGGTGCTCTTGCAATGGCGAGGAGCTCAGATGGCTGCGGAGAGCGAGGGCTGCCAGGGCCACAGATGGAACAAGAACTGCCCCTGCAGTCAGCCCTCAGCCATCCTGGGGCTGCTTGCCACAGGAGACCCTCCTAACCTGCCCTAAATGATCAAACCAACCTCTCCTAATGGTGCAGCCAGGGTTTCATCTCTGCATAACTGCCCTTGTGCTTGACGATGCTGCTGCTGCATTGGAATCCTCTCTCTGGGTGAGGGCAGCTGTACCTCTGAGAGGGCACTGCTTTCAAAAGTGAGGCCTTGGGAAGTCCCATCTGGCTGAGGATCTTGTGTTTCTGAACCGCAGAGCTGATCTCAAACCCCATCCATGCAGCAGCTCTCTTGAGCGGGGGTTTAAGGTGTGATGGTTATCTGGAATGTGCGTCTTTCCAGATGCAGGATCCTCGTATTACCTACACGAACCTTGCAAAAGGATTGTATGATGACCCCCCTCCTTGTGAGAAATCCTCCTCTGCCTCTAAGGGTGCACATTTAGAGAGCCTGTTTGGGGGGTGAGTAATGACTTGCTGGTGTCTGGGGCTCCTATCTAAAAACATAATTTGCACATCTAGGTCCTAGTTTTCATAGGTGCGAACTATTTTCTTTCATCGCTGGTACTGATCTTACACAGCTCGCAAATGCAAATTCACGTGCTCGCCCTTCTCTGCCTCACAACAAGGCAGTCTCTTCTCACAACGTGCAGTTTTCCTGGCATGGGAAGAGCATGGAAATTACTCGAAAATTGAAGCTCCTCTTTGCTATTGAAATGTATTTTGGATAAAACAAAAAAAACCCAAACAAACAAACAAAAAAAGTGTGTCTAGAACTACGGGGCCACTTCCCTCGTTCTTGTAAGAAACCCTCACCAGGCACATGAGACTTCTGCAGTCTGACCTCTGGCACCTGCAGCATAATCCACTTCTGATGCTTCCCTGTCTTGTCCCTCTTTCCAAACGCATGTGTGTGTTTCTCTGTGGCATTGTAGGTAGAATTTCTCTCAGGAGCGTTACAGGTTGCGTATGTGGCAGTCTAACACAGATACGGGTTTTCACTTCATTATTGCAGATTTGTCACTGGTGTCAAAAGTTTGCTTGTAGAGACTTGGCAGGCGGGTTTTGAGTGTGCTGCAGCAGAGGGCAAGAGGGTTCTTTAAGCCTTTAGGGTTTTTGAATGTTCCTTGGCCTGTCTCCGTGCTGCTGAGACCAGTTTGATTACAGATGGATCAATACCTCGCTGTTTGTGTGGAGGTGTCTTAAGTGCTATTGTCGTCTGCTCGAGGCTCTGACAAAGCAATTATTACTGTGGGAGTGGTGGGTTTACGTGTGCTGACCATTAGCCACTCTCAGGTCACCCTGGCTTTAAAGGAAAGCAGCAAATGTCACTTACTGCAGTGGCACTGGCTCGGTCCTCTCTGGTTAAGGCACTGTTAATAATTCTGTTATCAAGCTGCTGCTTTCTGGGACATCCAGCGCTTCCTACAGAAAGGGGGGATTAACTTTGTGTAAGAGTATATAACCAGTGACACCTGCTGCTGTGCCAGAGCGTCCCTTCTCATCATCTCTGCATTGGCTAAACCCACAGTGTTCTTGTTACAGGCCCAGCATTGTCATTTTTAGTGATTGACACCAGTAAAAATAAAAATCATAACAAATTAAACCAAGGCTTTAGAGCAAATGGAATTCTGGTGTCTCAGTGAGTTAATTTCTTCTTTCATCATGTCCTGTCCCTAATCCACAGTACAATCCTTGTTTATTTTTCCACCTTGCCTATTGATTCCATAAAGTCCTTTCCTGCCTGGCTCTTAAACTGAGAAGGGTGATGAGTATTACAGCCGTGTCAGTGCTCACCACGGCAGGCACTGGCTGCTTGGAGAAAAGGAAAAAGCTGGAGACAGCAGTGAGAGGAAGGTGGCCACATGAAGTCTCTCCCAGCCTCCTGACCTGGGTATGCTGTCACCACCTCATACTCAGCTATCTCGTGCTTGCTTTGCAGTCGCAGCAGGGGTTTCCAGGAAGGATGAAACTCCTGGCTTTTTGCTACCTTCTCCAGTGATACGAGAGGAGGAGGAGAGCTCTGCTTTGCTTAAGGAGTGTGGCTTCACTAGTGGCAGAGGGGCATTGGTGAGGTTATTCTCAGCAGTCCTCAAGGGCTTTTGAATCACATTTATTTTGGAGCAGCCCCTGGCCTGCTCTGGCTTTCAGTCAGGCCTCTGTCACCAACAGGATTCACAAGATAGGAAAAACAGTGACATACCACATCTTTTTATACCCACTCCTCTCCCTTCCCCATCAAACTTGATTCAGCCAAGATGCTGGACTGGCAGGGTACATACAGTGATGGCCCTTCTGCTCTTTTTAATTGCCTGTGGCAGGTAATTAACAACACAAGGATACGGGTAATGAGGGGAAAAAACAAATGTTGAAATTGCAGCCAGTTTGTTCTGCTGCAAGACGTTAGAAAGAGTCTGGTGCATTGTGTCAGTCCTTCCCTTAGGAAAAAAGGGCTGCGTTCCTGCAAGAGTCGCGCTCCCTCCTAGCCTGCGACAGCAAATGAAGTTAGAATTCCTTTGACTGTCAGCTCCATGCAACGTGGGCTCCCTTGTGATGGCGGCAGCAGCAGTGTTTGCTCCCAGATCTGCCCCAAATGCCGGCAGCCTCCCCGAGCTGTTTGGATGTCCTCTAAAGGAGGTGCTGTGTTTGCGTTGCAGGTGTGCCGATGTTATCCGTACAACCCAAGGGGAAGCAGAAGGGCTGCGCCGGCTGCAACCGAAAGATCAAGGACCGGTACCTGCTGAAGGCTCTGGATAAGTATTGGCATGAAGACTGCCTAAAGTGTGCCTGCTGTGACTGTCGTCTTGGAGAGGTTGGATCAACTCTTTACACAAAAGCAAATCTCATTCTCTGCCGCAGAGATTACCTGAGGTAAATAGAGGGACGTACTGTGGGCTCTTCCCGGAGCCTCTCAGCATGCTGCTGGCTGTCTGGCTTCCTAAAGCTCTTCTGTGAAAACATGTGCTTGTGCATGGCCAGCCCTGCCCAGAAGAGACTGGAGTTTCTTCCACTGGCTAAGCAGGGCTTTTTATTTGCTCTTGGCATATTTCGTAGTCAGGAATGTGAAATCCTGTTTTTGGGTGAAGGTAGAAGGCGGAGGTCTTGACTTTTTATTTTTATGGACCAACGAGAACAAACTCTGCTTGCTGAGTAGATTAGGAAAAACTCTTAATTCTCCTTGCATATCTCTGATGCTATATTCCTGCGTATTGACAGACACCTGACCAAACCTTTACCTTTCCTTTTTCAGTCATAGCTTTTAGACAGACTTCTAGTCTTGAATAAGGTTTCTCCCAAGGGTCTCTTGTCTCTTCCCTAACTAAACAGAGCAAAACTCCAAAATTACAGATCAACTTCAAAAAATGTTTCTGTCTGAGGAAGTCAGCAGAGACCATCACTAACTCGGAGTTAGAACCATCCTGTCAGTGTGTGTCTGCAATACATAACAACACATGGGATTTTTTGCCTGGTGTGTATGGGGGTTTTGTGCAAAATACTTTATGCAAACATAAATGAATATTAATAAGACAGCAGGCCTAATGCAAACATTATTATGAGGGTCACACTGCAAAACACTCCGAGTTTTGCTTTGTTTTTCCTTTGGAAGAATGTACTTGATCTCCAGCTAATGCGTATGTTTTCTTTTATTTTTCCTCAAGCACAGATAGCATTTCCCAGGCAAGCTCAACCAGCAAAACATCTGAAGCAAAACAAACCCAACACGCTGTTGTAAGATAGGGAGGTAAAATGCCTTCTAACCTTGCAGTGTTCAGGGGCTGCCTAGATTAGTGTCAGTGCTCAGATGCTTCGTGTGTTTCAATGTAAAACGTATTTCTGAAAATCTTCAGTAAATATTTCCTCAGTAAACTGGAACAAACAAGTTTCTCCTTCTAAAGACGAGAGATTAAGCGCTGGGCCAAACAGAAGGACTGAGTCTATCAGCTGCCATGTGGGAGCTGTCACCTTGCCCTTCAGCCCAGCAGTGCAGAAGAGCATCCTGCCCACAGGAGGGTTTTAGAGCTGAAACTCCTCAGGGCACACATGAAATATCCCAGCTGAAATTCTGCCACACAGGCAGCCGTTGCAGCTCCACATCTGATTGGGTGGGGTGTGTCACCAAAATCTAAGTGAGGAGGAGTTTGGGTAAGGGTGAACACATCTGGGGTGGAAAAGACAGGATAAGGAGCCTTTGGAAAAATGGAACGGGTGTGATGAGGAAAGAGTTAACTATGTTCACTATAACGAAATAATTTTTGTACCTTCCTTAAATCTGAGTATTTACTAATGTCACAAGTCACTTGCTCTGGAAGCATCCTTAACCCTGTCTGTACTAAGCTAGAAATAACAGGCTCCAGAAGGTTCAAATTCAACACAGAGATTTCCACCCCCCAAATTAGCATTTTGGTTCTTCTTCTTCTTCAGCTCAGCTATACTCTTTCTGTGTTATGGACATAATTCTGATGTGTCAGTGAAGAATATTTCAGTTCTTGATTTTCCCTTTTTGAGGAAGCCTTTCATCACAGTATCAAAATTGGGTCATGCTAGATACTATCACAAGGACCCCCAAAATCTCTCAGGAGAGCTACCTCCAGGAATAATTTTCTTTCCAGGAAGAACAGCTGCATTATTTTCTGAAGTATTTGTTTGTACTTTATCTTGTTTATACATTATCTTTTCTTTATCTTGTTTGCACCCAGCTTGCCAAGTGATCCAGGTCTCTCCATCTGTCATCCTCCACTCCATTATTTATCACTTGACTTTGTCATTTCTGGTCTTGAAAAAGTGTTGTGTTAGTGTTTTGGTTTTTTTTTTAATTTGAAGATAGATATTCAGCTTTATTCTATGTGTTGCAGAACCCTGCTAGAAATACTGAGCTGGACAGTGTTTCCAATTTACATCTGCTTTTTGAGACCTATGAGCTACCCCATGTTTTGTCCATTTAATAAGCACTATATTGATTTTGATTTATTCTAGTTTCATAACAAAAATAATGTGTGGCATCAAATCAGACATGTTAAAGTGCCAAAGGACAGCAGTATTGATGCTGTTAGGCTGAGAAGGACCTTTTTATCACTGGAGTTGTACAGCACTTCTCTCTTTCCTTGGTTTATCCCAAGAATGCTGCTTCGAGGTGGATAAGCTTAATCTGTGGTTTTCTCTCTGGCCCCTAAACGACGTGAATGTTCTGGGGCACACCAGAAGCCTGTGCTGGAGACGGAAAAGAAGCCAGGCATTGCAGACCCCAGGAAATTGCCCATGTCCCAGCTTCGAGAAGAGAGGGCAATTCATGGCATGAACCATGGAAGGCAACAGCTGGGACTTGTGTTTGACCGTGGCCATGCAGCCTCTGTCACAGCACCAGTTAAATGCGGCCCCTGGAACAAACTTCTGTGCCTGAAAGGGGTCTCATAACACCTCTGTCTCCATTTTTCGGGTTGGAATGGTTCCTGGCCCGACAAGAGGGAAGTCTTGCTATTTGTGCAGCATGGTTAAACTGTGAAGTGAAGGCTTCTGTGGCCTTTACATTAAATATTTTCCCCCTGTCTGAATTAAGGGTGTTAGAGCTTTGACTGTTTTTGGTGGGAAGAACAGTATAATTGTCACATCCTAGGAAATTTGACCAAGACTTAGCTTGGAAGGAATAACATTAATTCTGTAAAGGTGTTGTTAATTAGCCTTCAGCTGTTTAGGCAGCTTTACAGCTATCATGGCTTGTATTCTTACTAATAAATAAATTTAGTTTATACTGGGGTATTTTGAAGGGTTCTGCTGAACTCCTGGGGTCTGTTCCCTTGATGCTAAGGAACCCTTTCAGGCTCCCAGGATACGAATAAGGGCATTGCTACGCAGTCCCATATTTATAGAAGTATAAAGCAGTTTTTTTACTTTAAAACATCGTGTGTTGGCTTCTGCACATAATATTTCTTTCTCTCTCAATTTTAGCTATTAGTTCTATTAATAGAAGGAGCTAAAGTTGCCATCACCATCTTCTCTACTGTCTGTTCCCTCCTGGTAATTTGAATTTTTCTTCTTAGAGAATTAACCATTCCCATCATTATATAATTCCTTCACATTAGCAGTTTTAGAGTTTCTATCCACATTTTTTTTTCTTGTTAAACAACTCATGGTGTTTAGTCTACTTGTCAAATTTTAGCAGAATTTATTCCTAAAAACAAGTTTTCATACTTCACGCTGTAGTTGCATGCCAAAGGGAGCACTTTACCTGGGGAACAGTCAGAGGAATTCAGTCAGAGAGCTCCTGGAGTATTTTGGTGTCAATTTGCAGGTCTGGGACCCTCCTGGGGGCAGGTGTCAATGAGCCACGGCCGCTGCAGGGATTGGGGCTAGGGATGGCCTTGTGGCAGAGGGTCGGGACAGGAGCACAGCCAGCTCCTTCCCTGCTGTGGCAGCGTTCCCTTGGAGCTGGCTTTGTCCCAGGCACTGGGAGCATGGTGGGCTGCCAGCCGTGCGTGCTGATCCTCCGTGGGTTTTCAGTGGAAATCTTTCCGACGTGTTTCAGGAGCTGCGAGCAGACCATGGGCTGATCGTTTGTTTCAAAAGATAAACTGTCGTCATTGCTTGTGAAGGAACATTTGTTAACCTTCACATTTCATAAAACACTTTCTTGCTCATTTTTTAATCATGAAAGATGAAATTGGATCTCGAGTTGTTATCCTTGTGGTATCACCTCAGTCTCCAGCTGTGTCTCGATGTATCTTTCAATACATTTCATCTCAGCAAATAGATTTACCATTTGTTTCATAATCGCAGTTCCAGCATTCCTACCTCTAATTATTTTTGATAAGCAAATGCTATTGAAGGAACTGCTTCTGGGACAGAGCAGCTTAGCATGCAGGCTCAGATGGCTCCTCGCAGCCCCCACGCAGCGATGTGTGTTTGTTCCGAGGCATAATTAAACATTCACCAAGCTCCGCTTCACAGGGACGGGCTGGGTGTTGCATCAGGATTTCCCGTGAGGAACTGACAACTTAAATTTCACTGTGAAGTGCTGATGAAGAACGTGATTTTTCCTTTTTACTCAGCATGGTGCCCTCACACGAGCAAAGGCGAGTCGGGCTTGCTTTGAGAGGAGCAGAACTGTTGCTTCTGCGTGTTTGATATGCTGGTGCTGGGAAAGTTTTTCATCATGTAAACTGATTGGGGCCTTAATTAGACTCCAAAGAAAGCTCTAAACCTGCATTAAAAAATGATGGTGAATCAGTAAAAGGCAAGGGCTTTCCGGGAAACCCTGGTGCTGTTCTCAGTGGGTTTCATGGCAGTACTTTTCACCCACTTTCCCACATGTTTGGATCAGGGCTGCAAACTCAGCAAGGCATCACTCTGGACCTGCTGTTGGTGCCTCCAGGGAGCAGAGCAGCCCTCTGCATCCCACCTGAAGGATGGAGACTTCCTGGCAGGACTCTCATCCCCTGTCACCCCTCAGCACTGGTTGTATCATGGAGGCTTGAACTCCATCTTCAGCAGCTCCTACTTCAAATGACTCGAATGCCGAGTCTGGGGGGTTTTGCTCTACTCCAAACGCCCCAGGGCATTCATTCTGTCAGGGCATCGCTTTAGGAGCCCTTTAGGTGAAGAGTTCTGTATCTGGCAAATGTGCAGGGTTTCATTTTCCTGCGGGATAAGAGCAGCAATCTTGCACAAACACGGGTGCCCTGCTCCGTTGGCACAGGAGGATGCGGACAAATTCCCTCCTCCTGGTGGCCTTCCCTGAGTCAGTGACAACAGCCCTGAGCCAAACCACTAAACCACGGCTGGATGTGTGAGAACAAGCCTTTGGGAGCTGAGATGTGTGTGCCCCAACAGGCAGAGTTGAAGTTAACCTCCCCAAGACATCACTAATGCTCGGAATGTGGCTTTAACCTGCAGAAGCCACAGCACCTTTGAAGCAGGAAGGAGAGAATTTGGGATATTTTTTTCCTCCGGAGAAGCACAGTGTGCATGCATGCACTGAGAGCATGCCCTGCCGGATTTTCAAGAGACGTGTTTAGCGTGGGAAGGAGAGGTATAAATGCAGTGTGGCTGAACAAATGGTGCCTGCTCAGAGCCTAAAAATGTCACTAAACTGAAGTGCCGCTTTTGCCTCGCTGTAGGAAGCGTCTTGCGTGCTACATAGGACACCCTCACTTCTACACTTGGTGTCTGTACAGATTAAGGAGGATTAATTAGGCTCAGAATACAATGTGTCTTGGCAACATTGCTGTGCTTTGTGATGTTAAAGTACAGATTTTTTTTTTCCCCTGCAGTAGCCGGTCCAGGAGTTTCTCACAGCCTGTGCCCATACTTGGTTTGTTTGTTTGCTTTTTGCCCTTTTTTTCCAACTCCACAACTTCTCACTGAGGAGGAAAGCTAATGGGGAGTAATTCTGCCTGGCTGTGGTACACTAGCATGCCTCTAGCACTTTCAGCTTTGCAGTTTTCTGACTGCTGTATTTAAACTCTCCTAAGAGGACGTTGTTGCACTTGTGTTCAGCAGTGCCAGTGCAAGGATGAGTTTAAGGTCAGCAGCTTCAGTTATACCATGGGAAAGGCTGGGGCAGAGGAGGAGGACTTGGACTTCTCCCACCTGCTAATAGTCCCGACCCCTCTGTAAATATCCACTGAAACTATGGAGGGAGAGGCCAAAGGAGTGAAAATAAGTGAACATTCAGATGTGTCCTTCAAGTGAAAACAGACTCCCTTGAGCAACCTTGAATTTCAGGCCCAGTAATCTCTGAACCAGTGCGGTCACTCGGCCAGGGGCTGTTTTGTACTGGTTCAACTCCCCCCGCTATGCTGTCCTTGAATGCCAAACCCTTTGGCATGCAAGACGTAAATTCTTTGGGATTGAACTTGAAGGCTTCATGAGAGGACAGCTTGACCAACTTCATTAGTATCAAAATGCATTTCCTTTCCTTCAGCTGACATGACTTCCCACTGCAGCACTGACAACGGTGTCCTGGATAGGAGGGTGCAGCAGCTAATATATATTTACTGTGCTGAATCTCCTATCACTGAGGCTTTCTCTAATACTACACAAAGGCTGATTACAGGACAGTTGTCTGAAGTTGCTTTTAAGCTTATTCTTTTTATCTTTTGAAGTGATGTTCAGGCTTTCCCTGCATTTATTGGTATATTCAATACTTGGGCCAAATCACACTTGTAACTCAGCATATTTCTAATATCCACAGATAGGAAAAATAATGATTTAAGAGCCATCCTCACTGAAAAAACAGTTGTGGGTTTCTTTCAAAAGGCGGGGGAAAAACCTTTTTCATGATGATGGATTTCAGGTACATAAAGCAAGTCTTGTTCTACAGCAGGTCCTGATGAAACTAAGAAATAAACAGCAGCAGGCAAATAGGGAAGGTGTATGGGAAAAACCTATTTCACCTTCTGGCTGGAGAGGATACGAGTGTGGAGTTCCATAGCTCTTCTAAAACTTGTATGTCCAGATAACTTGGATATATAAATACATAGTTGTACACAATATCTACAAATGTTCATATTTATCTGTAGGTTAATATTTAGTCCTCCTTCAGTTCATAATTCTTATCTTTCAGTGTTGACAAAACCTTTTTTGGGGAGGAATTATCAGTCTCAACTCAGCTGTTTGAATTTTGAACTTGTTTTGTTCTTGTGTTTAAAAAAATCCAATTGACACTGCCAGCCTTTCCTTTCTGTACCACTCATAATTTATATGTGCCTGTCCTGCTTCCTCTTTTTTTGTTTCCTGTGAAGTCAACAGCTCCAAAATTTTTTACTCTTTCTGCGGAGGGAACATTTTCTCCTTCTTTTTTGATTGCAAGCTGCTATCTAGTCAGACACCAGGCTAGAGGGGGCGAGAAGAAATGGGGACTCTCTCCTTGTAGGCAATGACTAAACCAGATTGTTGTTCCTAGTGGTGACAGAAATAGGCAAACAGGTTCTCAGTTTAGCCCCTCTGAACATCTTGGTTGAATGAAAAATCTGTTAAAAGGTGCTAAACTTAACATTTTCATGTGAGAAGTTTCTTACTGTTTTCCCTACAGTAAGAACCCTTTACCATTCTTTTTTCCCCCCCAGAAAAAACCCTGCAGGGTGCTGTGACATTACTATAGTTTAAACTAACTTGAGGTGTACTCATGGATCTGTTGAGGTCTGGATCACCATGCAGGAGACTGCTCTTTAGCCCAGACAAGACTACATAGAACCCATCCTTTGACAGTTGCCCACTGCTTCCAGGAGTGCTCTCTTCTTCTCTCATTAATTCATTTGCATTCAGGGCTGCTCCTGTGTGCCAATTAGCTTTAATTTTTACTATACACACTGACATCAATGGCCAATGAGAACAGGGCATAGCAGGGTTTTTAGTGTGCCCATAAACTACAGAAAATTGTCGTTGGACAAACTCCTGCTTTTAGACTGGCTGACAATAGACATGGTTAAGTTCAAGCTAAGAGCCATTAAACATAATTACTACCACAGGGTAAAAGTTTAATTGTGCTAAATTTTAAATCTGCGTAGTCTGTGCTTATTTACAAGCTGGCTGGGTCTTCCCGTTACATAAAGGGGAATAAATCTGTATTTAAAAATTGTTGCCTTTTAACTTCAAAGGGAAGTGAATAAATAGGGTTTTTTTAGAAGAAGCAAAACAACCCCAAACTGAAAACTTTCTGTATTTCCAGCTTCTTTTATGCCAGTGGCTCTGAGCTGGTAAGTAGAGGCTAAACATCTTCTGATAGATTTTTCTAATGCGCTTCAACTTCGTATGTGTGAGAGAGTGTTGCATCTGTTACGAAGATGTCTGGGGGACAGAATGCAGATCAGTTTGTTCATGTGGGGTTATTTTAAATTTAACCACAGATGGGGCTTGGGGCGGAAGGTTTTTCCTCCTGCTCCTTACCGTCTCTCCCTCCTTCCAATAACGTTAAGCTCCCCACTTCAGAAAGTTTCAGCTCAAGTAGCTTCTGGATCAGGAGGTATCAGAGGTGGCAGGTTTTCTACAAGCAAACAAAAAAAGGCAAAAGACTGTTCATTTTGTGTTTTCTTCCAACAGATTAAAAAAAAGTCATGTTCACTGAGCTACAAGTTACAGTGTATTTTTAGAAGCATGGTGAATATATGGGGCTCTAAATCACTCCTTGAAAAGCAGATTAAAATTAGGAGGTGCTAGAATAAGTGTGAAGTGTTCATTTGTTGGGAGAGGGAGGCTATGGAGGACTGTGAAACTTGATAGAAGAGAAAAAGATTAGCACGCTGACTCGCTGGAAGCCACATTATGTAGACATTAGAAGGCAACACGATTTCAGCTGGACAGAACATAAGCTTCAGATCTTATGCAAACAGTCAAAGCTGTTTAACAATTGGTTTACCCCCAAAACCCCTGAAAGGAGACAGGTGAATACGATGCCAAATACATTTTTCATGTTTCTTAAGCTAACTGTTTAAATAGTTAAGTGAACATCTGTCCAAATTTCCCCATCATTTCCATTTAGAAAAGTCTCCTATTTGAAGGCTGAAGAAAAGCACCTGCTTAACAATGCAAATGGTGCTGTCTGGGGCCCCTTTATTTTGTTTAATCTAGATTGAGCTCCACACAACTGTGATGCTAATGAATAATGGATATTTTATACTTGTGCATGTAGCAGTGCTGGGCACAGAGCAAATCTAGGATTAACCTCCCAGTTTCCCTGCCTAATGCATTTGACTCATTTTTTTGAGTTTGCTGTGACTTAGGTACTCTAAAAACAGATGCCTGGTTTTATGGGAAATGGGAAAATCCTGGCAAAAGCTGTCAGGCTTTGCTGTGCCCAAGTGGAAAGGGGCAGCTATGCTGAGGAGGGGAGGGATGTCTGGAGTAATGGCTTGATTTGTGAGTGGGTGCTGAACGAGAGCCAGGGTGTTCCAGGGTGGAGACCTGGATGCTTTTCAGTGCTGCATTTTTCCAGTCCGGTCTGCTGGCGTTAGGCAGCCGAGGCCCGTGCCCAGCTGCCTCCCCTGCCTTGCCTGCCTGTGGGGGCAGGAGCAAGAGGGGTCAGCTTGCAGGGAGAAAGGGGCTGCCTTTTGCTAGTGCAAATTATACAGCTGGGATTTCACTCTGCCTTTCAGCCTTCAGATGATGGAATCACGGGGGAAGAAATTTTGGTACTCCCTGTGCTGATTGTCTGTCCTGCATGAGTGTTTCTGTTTTGGTTTGTGTTGTTTTGCTCTCATGGAAAGCACAGTGCTGTTTCTTCATAGGAAGGCCTGGGGTTTTCCAGCCAGGCCTAATGAAAGACCACTGATACCACTTCTGAAGAAAAATAAGGGTGGGCTTTCTTAGAGCTGGAGAGCGAGCTGACTTGAGGAGCACAGCACTGTAGGAGGGTGGGAGAGTTGTGTGGAGGTTTCTATAACACTGCTGGGTGTTTTAATTCACAATTACTGGCCAGTAATAATTAGTATTGATTAGCTTGGCAAATTGCAGGTTTAGAAATTGGTTATAGATTTTCCTGATGCTTCTCATCTGCGTGTTGTGGAATCAGCCGGAACCAATGGCTTGAAACAAACCGTGAGCCCAGATCTGTCTGCGGGCAGCGGCGCGTTGCGTGCACAGAGCTAATGGCCGGCAGGGATCGTACGTCTTGAGGCTCATCACCCCCAAAATACCACTTTTATCATCTTCTAGGCAAAGTAACTAACCACATGCCTATTGACCAGAGGCTGGGGTGAACCTTGGTTCTGTGAGCCCGCGGATCAGTGCCCCTGGCCGGCTGTAATGCCGCAGTGGCACCGTGCCCCTGGCACACACAGGGTCTGCAGGGACACCTCGGGCGAGGATGCCACAGTCTTGCTTGAGTCCCCCGGCGGGAGCTGTAACAGCAGCAGACATCTGGGGAGACAGATAGTGAAAGCCAAGATGGAAATGGCAAAGCTTCCAGTGCTGAAGGGCTGTCCTGGAGGAGCGGGGAGCTGAAGTGGAACGGCTGAGCATGCTGTTCAGGCCGCCGTGCAAGGGCTTAGCTGGCTCCCGGGAGGGCCAGGGAGGCAGGGGGAGGGGGGCACAGCCAGCCAGGAGGGCTCGCTCTCTGAGATGCCTGGCGAAACGCTGTGCACTCATTGCAAGAGAGGTCGTGCTTTTTCTTTTCAAACAGCAGGTAAGTGAAGTTCTTCCTGAGCTCTGTTACAGCGCTGCCTGCCAGGATTGGCAAAGTTTGCCGGACTTCTGTGTCCTGCTGCCAGCCTGTCCCTCCGTCAGGCTGCAGCCAAGCGCAGCAAGCCCATGTGGAGCAGGATGGGCAGCTCCCAGCACCCACCCCGCTGCTGCAGAGAGGCAGATAGTTTTTGACTGAAATTTTGTGAGCCCCAAAATAGTGCTCCAAGTGTTTAATGCTTTTCTCCATTAGACAGCAAATTAGCCCTAGGCTCACAAACCAAATGAAGTTTCATCTCGACAATCGGAGCCTGCTCACCAGGCAGTTTTATCCCAAGTTCCCGCATGCTGGTTGGTCAGTGAAATGGAGACTGCAACTTCTATTTATTGGTGCAATACAGTATTTGATACTGCTAATTACACTTAATTAGTCCTTCCACCATTTAATTAAAATGGCTTCTAATGATTGTGCTTCTTTGGCAGGCTCTTTGGTACCACCGGGAATTGTGCTGCCTGCAGTAAACTGATCCCTGCCTTTGAGATGGTGATGAGGGCCAGAGATAATGTTTACCATTTGGACTGCTTTGCCTGTCAGCTCTGCAACCAGCGGTGAGGACACAGTTATTGTACACACAAACTAATTTATACCTTTGCCCACAAAATAGGGGAAATGTTTGATGCACGCTGCCCGTCTGGGGCTCGCAGCCTGCTGGCAGAGCTCGGGCTGGGTTGCCAGGCTGGCCTGGGGGATGCATGTAAGTACCTGTAGCCCTTTTACTGCAAATCCCCTTGGAGCTGGTGGGAGTTGGAGGGGCGAGGGGGAGGACACAGACACAGACTGTACAGCTGCTGCTGAATAAAACAAACTGCTCCAGCGTCCTTTCAGGAGCTACCCTCTTTGCAGAAGGCGGATGATGGAGAATGGACCTCCCCTGGCAAACTGACGTTATCTCGCTTAAATCACGTTTCTGACACGCTCAAAACTGGAGATGGAAAAGAAGAAGGGTAAAGAGAAGGGACAGGAAGGAGAAAAATACTCTGGCTAAGCCCCTTCCGACACTAGGAACAAATCCCTTTAGTTGTTGTGTAATTAATAGGGGATCTTGGTGGAATAATTCTGAGTGGAGTTGTGTGTTTCTGCTAGGTTTTACCCAGTGGAAGATGCACAATAGGGAGTATAATAAAGGGTCATGCACAGTGTTTTCACTTGGACTACCTGTAGCCAGTTGAGTTTGGGAGGGCTGTGAAAAATCTTCCCAGCACCGTGTTTGATGATCATCGTAGGCAGAATGGAAGCCCACAGAACCAGATGTGATACTGTGTCACCTTCTGATGCATCCATCTGTCCATCCTTGTCTAAGATAGACCTGAAACTGCTTGCTGCTCTTACTGCTTGCTTAGTCAGGCTGCAGTGACTGCCCAGGGTCCAAGGGCTGTGCTGGGGTTCCTGTTCTAGATCTGAGGTTGTGTTTCCCAAAGATGAAACTAGGATGCAATGCCTCATCCTGTGGGAAAGTGTGAGAGAGATGACAAAACTCGTGGGAAGATGGAGAACTCAATTCTGTAAAAGTCAAGCTAAAAGCGTGACTTGAACATTCCTTGCTCACTCTAGAAAAGAGTCCCGGTGGGATCTCTCATGAAGCAGCCATACATGTTATGTGTATGAATGCAAACCCCTGCCAGCTTCCCCCTGAACTTAGGAGACATCCTGTCTGATTCTCCTTTCACACCCTCTGACGGTGGCTCAGCCCTGGGGATGAATCTGGTGTCAGCTGGTTGGTGCCAGAGCACGGAGGAGGCGAATGAGGTGGCTCTACCCGCTCGCTTACTGAAGGCAGGGGCAGTGTTTATTCGAGGTACAAAACTCCCATTAGTGCTGTCGCCTGCACGGGCGCGGTGGCAGTGCCGGGGCGGCAGTGACATCTAGTGGCTCCTGGCCTTGGGCTCTCTGCGGGAGCCACGCGGGATCTTCCAGTTGCCCAGTCTTGTCTTGTGACTCTTGAACACAGAACTGATCCCCTCGTTACCCGAGATGCTCCTTCCACACCGCTGCAGTCACCAGTCGGTTCTGGGGTTTGTCTCCAGACGCGGGAGTGTTGCGAGTGCTGCCAGGGATCAGCACTCAATTCAGCCCTTGGGATCAGCTCTTTCCAGCCTCCTGATGATTCCCGGGCAGGAGAGGGTTGCTCCCAAACTCCACGCCGAAACTAGGGCTGGAGCATTATAAATGTCCCTTCAGGCAGCACAGGCAGGAGTGCTGGTTGGCCTTGGAGTCTGCAGGATGAGTATCTCTCATCAAACCCCTACTTCACCCTTCTTCTCTCCCAGAAAATCCTAGTGCTGCCTAGTTTTCATTTTCAGTAATTTCTTTTAAATTTCACCCTTTGTTTCAAAGCACCTCTCTCCCTGCCTTCCGTCTCCAATTGCCAGTGTGGTCCCACTCTGCCCTTCAGACAACCTCCAGGGCTGTCACTGCCCGGCAGGTAATCCCCCCGTTCTGGCAGAGTTGTGCTGTGATGCACAAGGGATTTGCTCAGTTTGTGAGGAGCTCAGTTGTTCTGAAAGATGGGCTGTGTTGTAGATTCTTACTTTTGGCTGAGGTCAGAGGGCTACAAATTTTTATTACTTAGTCTGTAGAGATTTTGGCTTGAAAGGGCAGAATGGAAGTGATCCTGTAACAGACAGCACTGGATGCTGAACTGAGAACAGTGAGATTAAGTAACCCTAAAGTCAAAATTGCAGAGGTGGATGCCAGTTCTAGTTCTGAATCGGAAACCTCACCTGAAACCCCATCTTGTTCTTCAGCTCTGAAAAGATTTGATGATGAAGACCTTTCCTTAGTTCTCTTCCAGCTTGCTTGCCCTTCTATAGCTGGACTCTGTATAGAGTGCTAAATCTATCACAGCAAAATCTCTAATATTTTTACCAAGTGTGCATTGTTTTCATTACTTTCATTCTCTAAAACATCAGGTTTGCATCAAGTCCTGCATTACTACTCAGCCTACCATGCTTTAAACTGTTCTAAAATCATCATGGTCGTCGTAGTGCTGTTCTTTTAGTAGAAAATACTCAGTTTTATGGAGATGCTCTGCCTGAAGCTGCCTGAGTTACAAATGATGAAAGCACTTTAGACAAGGAGTAGGCAGTGCCAAAGCTCTGCCTGGGAGCAGGGGAAATGGGCATTTGAGGTCTGCTGTCTCCTGAGGATAGGGTCATCTCCAGTGATCTTCCTTCAAAGCCCTGTAGATATCTGGCCTCGCCAGAGGCTGGTACCTACCCCTTCCCCTCAGTGCAGAGCTGCCTTGAGGCACAGTGCCTGACCCAGGGTATCTCTCTGCTTTAGGGGCCTGAGGCTGATTTCAGCCTCAGCTCTTGGGGCAGCCTGTGCTCTGGTCTGTCACTGCCCTGCCAGTGTGATGGACAAAAAACAGCCCCTGAATTGGGTGCAGAGAACATTATTTGTTATCTTAAGAAGTAAAGATTAGCTTCTGATTCCTGAGCAAGCAGGCAGGGCGGAAAAAGCTATTGGCTGTCAATTCACACCTCTCCGATCTTATATGTGGAACTTTTTTGACCTTAATGGTCAAATAAAATTGTTAAATATCACAAGCTTCTCTGTCAACTTCAAGACAAACAGAACAATTTACATGGTATATAGAGAGCAGTGCCCTTCGCTCAATGAAGATAAAGGTTAGGAGTCCAGCCATCGAGAAATTTCTATTTATTGTTCAGCACTGTACACAAGGGGGTGAGGGAGGACTTAATAGCCAGTCCTTGCCTGGAAATTAGTGTAAATACTGCTGCACCCGAGGGAACTGTGGAAATGTGGATACCAGCAAAAACTTCAAATAGGCTCCATGTAATATTGCCCGCTTGATTTCCTGGTTGGAGAGCCAACATCTCCTGTCTGCAGGAACAAATCCCTTAACTGCTCCCAACCTCCTACTGCAGCTGGCACGGGACCCTGCAGAGAGTGGGACCTGCTCCCCAAGCTGCTCCCTGTGGCCTGGAGCCAAGCACAGATGTGCTAGGGAAAGGGACAGCAAAACCCCGGGATGGCAAGGGGAGAAGCACTGGCAGAGCTAGAACTCAAACTCTGCTCACCAGAGTCGCCTTCGGACCCAAACTGCCTCAAATTCCCCCCGTTCTAACGCCTGTTCGTACTCACACCCACTAATCCTTTTTTGTCTTCCAGATTCTGCGTGGGAGACAAATTTTTCCTGAAGAACAACATGATCTTGTGTCAGATGGACTATGAGGAAGGGCAGCTGAACGGGAGCTTCGAGTCCCAGGTTCAATAACGGCCCCTGCTTCGCTGGAGCACTGTGGGATGGGCGCTTGGCCGCACGAGCAGCGAGGGCGTCTGTCAGCTTGCCTGCAATATTTTTTTAATTCTTGGTCCAGAGAGGACTATATACATTGTAGTACTTTTCCCCCCCAACACAAAGCAGTTACAATTTTAGATGTACAGTTGTGCCTGCTTAGCTGAGCACTGCATTGCCTGTATGTTTGTGAGTTTTTGGGGTCTGGGGGAGGGCTCTGTACAGTCTGTTTTCTGTATATAAACTGGAACATTTATTTTATGAAAAATGTAATGCAATTTTATTACTGGTGTGAATTAAAAATTATGAATGTTTCCTGGTCATCTTTGCTGTGGTTTCTTCCCCGTGTGGCAAAAGCCTGTATTTCCTGTGCTTCAGCTGAGCAGACTATTGGAAACGTGTACATAGATCCCTGGAATCTGCACAGATCACAGCAGAGGCAGGTTCTCTTGTAATAACTGGGGGGAATGCTGCCGCAGGGTTGTGGAGATTTCCATCCAACCACCTGCTTCTCTGTATAATGGGAGGGAAAGAGCTGGGGGCAGGTGATGCCTGGGAACCGTCGGCATCGCTGGCAGGGTCCCACCAAGGCTGCTGTGCCGTGCTGAGCTGCTGGCTGAGAGGCTCCTTGTGCATTCAGACAGAGCATTGCCATGGAATTCCTGCTGGCTGGCTGATATGGTGTCTCCAGTCTGGGCTGTGAGGTACAGGCTCCCTTCAGCCCTGCCAACAGGTGCCTGGGCATTGATCAGAATATTAATTTCAAGGCTTTGCTAGGCAGTGGGATTTTCCCGTGGGGCATCACTTGTCCAGGTCAGAGCTGCTGCGAGAGCTGATGTCAGGGTTGGGACGTGACCGGGCGCTGATGCAGCAGATCCCTGCTCCCAGCCCTTTTTGCTTACTCTGTGCCAGGTGCTTTGACCTCCCACGCAGTAAAAGCGATCAGATTTGAAGCATCTCCCGGAGAAAAAATTCTGAACTGTGTTCCTGCTGCGATGCTTTGTGCAATGATTTTCAAGGTTATGCAATTCATGTGCAACCCACTGGACTGTATCAAACACATTTCTTTGTATAGTGAGTGTCACTTTAATATAGTGCACCAGTAGCTGTAAAGGATGGCTGCAATTCTATTTATTTTGTCTTCTTGCTTTTTCTTAGATTTACCCCCCTTTCCTTTAATAAATAGACACGGAGTACTTTTTTTCTGATGTGACTTAATTGGTTGTCGGTCCTGGGTCGCTTGTGTGTGCTCTCTGAATTGCAAATGCCAGATGCAGTGCAGCTTGGTGCTGCTCTGCCTGTTGCATGAAATGCTTTTATGTACACCTGTGCTGAATAATGGCTAAGCAGAAGCAAAACACCACTGGACACTTAGCATGCTTCAAAATACTGCCTGTCTTCTAGAGCTACCTCAGACATGTGGATTGGTTGAGTGATTTTTCTTCACTAACAGATGTTTTGGGTTGGAAGATCCAGTATAAAATGTGTGGCCTCATCCCTTTTTATTCCCATAAACATGGAATAGCAATTAAAGAGCCACTTATAGCTGCCTACGGATAGGTGTTGTTTAAACTGCCGTTCTGTTTTAATGCTTCTTGGGGTGGGGGAGGTTGTCTTTTGAGAAACTGTAGAGTTGATGCTCTTTTTGTAGAGGCTATTGGAGGCAGCCACCCTGGGGCTACGGAAGGAGCAGCTCGTTGCCCAAATGTTTCGATTCCTTGCTTTGAAATGGGCTGCCAGGCAGCCAGTGCCCCTGCCTGTGCTCTGGATTGATGGCTCCCTGCCTGCCTGCCCGTGGGATTTGCTGCAGTTCAGCACACAATGGCAGTGCAAGGCTGCTGTCCTGTGGTGAGGAAGGGAGCCGTAAAACCAAACCAAAACCACTCACCAAACAAGCTGGAGGGGCTGTTCCATTTCAGTTCCGATTCTTAAGGAGGGTTCTGGTACCAGTTTAAAAACTGAGTCCTTCAGAGAAAGGTACCTTAGTTACACCGTGGGCCGTGACTCAGGAGCAGTGGCTTCCCATTGCCTCCCTGCACTTGCCCTTGCTGTGAAATGCAGGCACTGCTCCCCTGCTGGGGTGCAGCGGCCCAATTTCTGATGGGCAGCCCTCGTGATTTCTCACCATTGCTGTGGATCCGATTCCTGATGCCTAGCAAGGCATTTTATGATGCTGGTCCATGCAAAAGCCCCAGCTGGCGACTGGGTGGGAGGGAGGAATGCCTGGGGCAGGACACAACTTCTCAGTGGTGCATGGGGTGTGGCAAATGTCCAATTGTCTTATATTTAAAAAAAAAAAAAAAATACAAGGGAGAAATTTTGCAGCATCTGTATCCCTCTTTTCTGTGTCTGCACAGCAGACAAGGCCTACCTGCCACAGCCCATGCCCCGAAGAGCATTGGAGGTGGGATACCTTTAAAAATAAAAATCCCAGGAGGTCAATGCAATCATGAATTCTTGTCTGAATGCTGCAAATTTGCTTAATAGAAACAAGTGCTGGAGTGCAGACCTGCTGTTGAATAATCGCTTCCACTCTACGGAGCAGAGCACGGAAACCTTTTGATGGTGTTATAGTCATCACTTGGCATAAATATTCATTCAAGGAATCAGAGCAGAGTAAATGGCATTTTAGCCACTAATCACTTAGTATTAGCAGATAGCCTTTTTACTGCTAAAGATAACCACTGCTTAATCAGTTTAGTGACCACTGGCATATAGTATGACATTTAAGCCTGTGCCTCAGTCCCCACGTTGAGGACACGGCTGCCGGTGACCCCTCTGCCCAAGCCTCCATCGTTCCCTATGGCAGCCCCAGCTGCCATCTGCACTCAACTGGCTTTAAGTTCTGCATTATCTGCCATGCGCCTCCTTATCTTAGATCAAAGAGGAATTTTAAGTTCATACTACAAATGTTAAAATCTAGGATCTTCTGTCTCTTTTTCTTTTTGTGGTTGGGGCTAATGGCTCATCACAGCACAGTCTGATTTTGAGATTAAGAAACAAGCCAGTGTTTAAAGGCAACCAAAATCTTAGGCTTCGTCTCCATTCATCTTTAATGCTGGTGTAATTGCTGCTCAGATTCTGGCTCTTCCTGCAGACTTAATTTATTTTATTTTTGGAGCATGCCCTTGTCTGTCAGAGAGATGTTATACTTCCCTGAGCAGCATTAGCGCTATTGAGCACTGCGCCACCGGCAATCCAGCTCACCCCATTTCATATCTTGCCAAACAAGTTAATCTAATATTAACAGCGGTTTGTTACCTTGTTGTTAGCTTAATTTACTTTACAAGAAATGCCGTATTTGCATTTCATCCCTCTGTCACTGGCTTGTGAGCCGCGCTTCCCAAGGCCAAGAAGGGGTGGTTCGCGCCGCTCGGCGCCAGTCCTGCGGCGCGGCACTGCCACACGGGGGAGGGGGCCACCACCCCCACCAGGCACCTTCCCTAATTGCCCAGGGGGGATGTGGGGAGTCGGGAGGAGGGTTTCGAAAGCCACAGAGCAGGTCCTGGAAATGCAATACTGAGAGCAGCACAAATGCCGCCGCTGCTCTTCCAGTAATAGAGCTGAGTCGTAGACAGCGGCTTTCCCTGGCGGCGAACGTATACAGTAAATGTCTTTAGTATGGAAATCAGCAGACGTATGGGCACGGGGGCAGACGTCTGCAACACCAACAGCTTCCTCAGGCTTTCAGGGAGTGCTCCCACGCCAGTCCCTGCCGCATGCCAGGGACTCCCCCAGATCTGTCTGTCTGTCCACCAGCACGGTGAGGGCCCTGCGCCTCGCTTCCAGATTGCTGGGGTAGGGGAGCCGTGAGCAAAGTCCTCCAAGCGATCACTCAAAAGCCACTTCCCCAAATGATCCAGCAGCCCCATGGAGCCGTGCCAGCTGCTGTGCCTGAAGGGCAGTGGGATGGAGCTGGGGATGCCCCATGGTGGCTGTGGGTGACATCAGTGATCTTGTACCTGGGGCTGTCCCTGCTAGGTCTGGCAATGTGGAGTTGTTGGAGGTGAAAATGGCTTTCCAGCGAGAGCTTCTGACTTAATTTTTCATTAGCTCGCTCTGTGTGCCATTGCCAAACCCTGTCCTTGTTTATGGACAAGGCTTCCCACCTCCTCCAGCAGCTGCTGCCCTCCGCTGCTTATAGGAAGGGAATGACTCTGGGTGTCTTGCTCTGGTTTTAATAGCAAAATGCTGAAGGATGCCAAGGACAACTCTGGCCAGGCTGAGACATCTGGCAGGGCAGTTTCGAGGTGCTGAAGGTTTTTAGTGAAGGTCTGAGAGAAAGCAGGGCTGGAAGGACCAAACCCAGAGAAACAGCAGGAGACAGACAGGTGGAATGAAGTAGGGGATCAGCTGCAAATGAATGTACAAAATATTGGGTGGTTTTGTGAGAAATTGAAGGGCAAGTGCCCAAAACAGAGATCAGTTTTGCCACAGAAGCACTATGAAGCCCCTCATAAGTGATGTAACCAGTGGAAGTGTAAATATAAATGCACATCCAGACTCCACTGCTGACCGGCCACATGAACCTGAAGTCGCAGGAGCTTCCCGGAAGGAATGTTTCACTACTAACTTAAATTATCTGAGGAGAGGGAGAAGGTGCTGCCTGCTGTCTGCCTGACGGGGAGCATAGGGGCCAGCTTCCCGTTTTAGTCCATGATAATAACACTGCTGGAAAGAAATGTTGCTAATGCAACCTGAGCTTTTATGGGTAATTTTACTGAGAAAATTATCTTGAGAATAGCTTTATTATTATTGAATAGAATCAGGTATTTTCTTAAAGGTCTTGACATCCCTGCAGAAATTGTAGAAAACTGTGGTTTTATTTAATGAAAATGTTGTTGTTCAAAACCTGTTTCACTCTGGGGCTTACCCTGCAGGCCCGTGTGCATCCCAGCAGTGGGAAACCATCAATTTCCTCTGGTCTGCCTCTCCCTCTGCAGCTCACCTGGGGTTTTTACACCCTCAAAATGCTTCCCTATGCACTTTGCCATCCATGTCTATCCCAGTGGAGTTACATTTAAGCCTGTTAGTGGTAAGAGTGGCTATCAGTGCTGCTCAGAAGTGGGTTGCCACCCTCCGAGGTCAAACCCTGGTGACATCCACCCTGGAAGCTGCTGGATCACTCTTCTCCCCATGGCTTCGGGTCCCATCACAGTGGTGAGTCCTCAAGCCATGGCCTCCAGTTGGTGGCTCAAGGACGATGGATGTCCAAAACACTGCCCAAGGTGTCCCTGTCCCCATCCTCCAGCAGCAGGTATAGAAAGGGCCCCAGTCTTCAAGAACGGCTTTTCAGTGAGTCTGTTATTTAACTTAAGTAACCCCTTTAATGTTCAGCACTTGGGTTCAGAAGGGGGGACTTCTGTTTGCAGTTTGGTTTTCTGAGAAGAGCGTATCTTTGTCATAATTTATTTTTTTTTTAATTATTATGTCTTTAAATTCTTGCTGAACAGAGCCCAGAGATGCAGTGAAGCGTCTCGCCTTGGCAGCACACACAGTGCAGTCACAGCAGCCCTGGGGGGCTGAGGCAATGACCTCTGCCAGAGGAGCAGGAGGAGGAAAGGTGCCCCAAAGTCTCAGCTGGAACACAAAAGTTCAGGACACAACATCCTCCAGAGCAGGATGCCTTGCCTTTGCACCTCAGAGGAAGCTCTAGGAAATGCCATCCTTTGGCAAGATACAAACATCAACACTGTGGCTCGGTGGTGGCCACAGTGACAGCCCAGGGGCTGCTCCTGGCTGCCCTGAGCCGGGTCCCCTCACCCCACCAGGGAGCAGCAGCCTCATAAATAATTCCTCGGTGCAATGGCAATGTTGTAAAACATGAATATTTAGTGCGTGCATAATAGTTGTTTATTCATACTTAAATGTCAGCTGATGAAAACATATTTAAAAGGTTCCATTCCCGGGGAAGCACAGGCGGCTGGAGGAGATGGGATGCAAATTCACACTGTTTCTTGCCACACTGAAACCCAGGGCAGCAGCGATGGGCCCCTGCACTCTCCAGCTGCAACCTATTCCTGCTCCCTGGGTACCAGACCAGGGGGAGCCAGCACTGTCACGCTCTTAACACGCCCATCTCCCACCAAGGGAGGGTGTCACATTTGTGCCAGAGCTGACTTGGGCTAAAACTCTGCCAGTTTGGGTTGTGCACTCCCAGCACGGGCAATGGGGTGGCCAACGCTTTGCAGGACAAGGATGCTGTGGATGCAGGGATGCGGCCAAGGATGCAGGGCAGGCGGCTCCCCCCTCATCCTGCCTGTCTCCTGCCCACTCCCGCTCGCTAGCATGAACGTTCAACACTTGGGAATGGGGAAAAAAGTATAAAAAGAGAGAGAAATGAATTATCAGTAAAGTAAAGGAACACAAACTTATGAAGGACAATTTTTTTTGCTGTCAATACGCACAAAGAGACAAAAATTGGAAGCTTTTGAGGAAAAGAAATGCGTCTGAACTTCTGAGCGAGCGAGAAAGTACTGAAAAGCCCTGCCATGCCGAGCTCCTCTGAGGTAACTTCTGTGCTTGGAAAGAATATTTCAGAAGACATTTTATTCTTTAGAAGATGCCAAAAATGCAAGACTTGGCACTTTAACAAAACAGAAAAAGGAAAACACATAATCTTCTTAACTAGTAAGTCTTTGAGCCCAGGATCACATTGTTGCCATATAATAAAAAGGGATGTTATGCAGTAAATTGGGCAGTTAAGAATTCTGTGCATACTCAAAATCATGACATTTCAAGGACAATAAAGTTGGCTGGCTCGTGGCCATTGGCCATACGAACAGAAAACAAAAAAATGGATTGTCAGCTGGTTATTCATACCGCATTACAAAACAAGTCTCCCAACAGGCAAACGCTCTTTATTGCTTGTGTTTTTGCTCCAGAAATATATTTTTTAATTAAAAAAAAAAAAAAAAAGAGTTCTCGCAGCATTCATCTTACAAATGTTAACCCCTTAAAAGACAATTCTGACATGCTTTGCCGCTGGCTTTTCCACTTTATAAATGTTCTACAGACAAGGAGAAAATCAGAAGGAAGAATTTATTTCTCACATGGCATAAGTGTCTGTTTCTTTATGGGGAGAAAAAAAAGGAATCAAGGCATTCGAGACAGCTTTTATGCAATTAATCATGTGGGATGCAATTAATCATGTGGGATTAATCTGTTTTGATTTTTGGGGCGTCTGACTTGAAATCATCCCCGGAGAGTTGTTTTCCAGAGCAAACATAGAGAATCTGTGAGCATGTGGCGGGTGATGTCCCCAGACCTGCAGCCGGGGCTGAGGATGGTCCCGGTTTAGTGATGGGCTGCAGAGTGGGGCTGGTGGCACGGATGTGGTGGCTCAGGGAAGGGCACCCACCGCGGGCAGGGCGTTGTTTTGGCTGTGCCTGTGTAACTTTACCACGTGTATCACTTTGCCATGGCCCGCGGGGCCGCACAGGCTCCCCGAGGGCTGTGTTGTTACTGCAGTTGTTACACATGGTGCACAAACAATGATTCCTGTCTCCGTGGTTGCATTCCACACTGGCAGTGATGCTGCTCCTCCCGTGCTTTCTGCAGGCCCTGCTTCTCCAAGCTCAGCCAGGAGCTGGCTGGACTCTGAGGCACATCCTGCAGGTTTCTGACACACTGCTGCTGTCTCCTTACTCTGTCTCTTTAATTGTCCCAGGGGGTTGTGCTGGAACAGCTGCAGGTGGTTTGCAGCAAGATGATCAGGACTACACCTTGTGCAGGTGGGGGGAGCTGGTTTGGGGTGATATGCTGGGATTACCTGCTTGCAACAGGTAGGGCATTGGGTTTTTCTGGGTTTTTGTTTGGGCTGGAGAAAGCGCAGGAAATGTCTGCACATCCCGGGGAAGGAGGTGAGCCTTGTGAGGAGGGAAGTGATGGACATGTGATATGTGCTGGTGCTGTGCTGTTCTGACTTCTTGCTAAGAGCCGCAATAGTATGTAAGGAAAGGAATGTCAAACCACTGGTGAAGTCAAATCTCCTTGGCTGAAGGACAGGTCTTTGCTGTGGGAAGGAGTGATGCCCCTGTTTGGTCACAAAGCTCCCACAAAATTGCCCCCCTCCTGGACTGTGGGAGAGAGACCGAGTCAGGCTGTTGTGGTGAGAGTTTTTCCCCTCTGTCATTTAAGTAAATTGGTCCTGACCACAACTTAGGGGAGAGGCTTGGTCAAAAAAACTCCTGTAAGTGATTTTTTGGGAAGTGCTGGTTGTTGGTTTGTAGAAATGGCACCGGGCTAGATCCTGAACTGATGCAAATAAATTTGTTGCCTGTCAAGCTACTGTATTTCTCTCACCCTCTGAGTCCTGGGTCAGCTCCCTGCTCTTCCATAGCAGCTCCCACTTTCTGTGCCACTGGTTTCCACACAATGCCCTTGCCTGCTCCTTCTGCTTCTCTCTCTCTTCCCAAGTTCTTGAGCATCTTTTTTTGCAGTGTGATTTGCTCGACCTTCGTTTTGTGTTTTAATCCATTTCTGTCTCTCCCCTGGCTCTGCCTATATCTGTTGTTTCCCGTATTTACCTTGTTTTGTTTGCACGTTCTGTGGGACAAAGCACAATGATGCCATTTTGTGGGTAATTAAATCCTCCTGGTTGTGGTCCAGCCAGTGGGACAACTCATGCAGGAGGGTATAAACGGCCTGGATTTGCATGCAGAGCCTGTCATCTGCTGTGAATCATTTTGGGATGCTTTTGCATGAGCGAAGCTGTTTAAAAATAAATTGTATTGTATTAGACTAATGGAAGATAATAAATTCGGCTGGTCTTTTAGCTTAAAATTCATCAATGTCTGGAGCTGGAAGGGGGGAAGGAGCTGGAGGACATCGAGCCATTTGGCAATTAATGGCCAGGAGCTCGACTTTTGCCAGGCTGCCGTGATGCCCAGCAGTGTCGCACTGCTCTGGCAGCTTGAGGATAGCACAAGCACTAAAGCCCTCTTAAAAAGGCAAAAATTACAAAAAAAAAAAAAAAAATCCCTCCTTCTTTTAAACATCAATTAACAACATATCCTTTAATCAAAGTCTGCTCCAAGTGGCACTGCGCAAAGGGATTATTCCAAGATCAAAAACCTTTGAATTATTGGAGCCTTTCAACCCTGATGGCATTTGATGTCCCCATGCTACAGCAAGGAGAGCCCTTTTTTTGGGGGGTGTAATTTCCCCAAGATCAGAACGTGTCAGCTCTGCTCTGATTTTGCCCAGCAGTGTGGGAGAGGGGTTGCAGACTCAAGCCCGACGCTTGTGCAGATCATCACTGGGCAGTTTTGGGGAGAATAGCTCACAGAGTACGCGACCTGTCTCTGTGCTGCCTCGCTGGTGTGTGACAGGGCTTCTGGGACAGTGTCCCTTGCAAGGGGTGCCCTGCAGCCCCATCCTGGCTGTGGGGGTACCGCAGGGAATGAATTTGCAGTGGGGACAGTTCGCACCCGCAAAGAGCGAACCGGCTGTAAAGTTATCTTTGTGGTTATTTCCGTGCATCACCACCTGCTCTGAGCTCCGGTGCCCCGCTCCCCCATCCCCTCATGTCCGTGTCTCCCAGCATATGCTCTCGTTGGTTTCCTGCTATTCCTCTGCTGCAGACAGACTGCGGCACCAGGTGGCTCCGGCACTGCTCCAGGACAGCATCCCTGTGGTGTGACAGCCCCCTGATGCCAAGCCCTGGCTCTGGCAGAGGGGCCTCTCTCCCACTAAGATCCAGTAGCTTTTCCCCTCAGCCCCCCTGTGTGGATGATGCCTTCTCATCTCAGTGCTGTTGGAAATTCGGGGTGACTCTGGTGACATTGCAGAACGAGGCCTGATTGAAACCTGATGTACGGGGAGGCTCTCACCTCCTACAAGCAGGTGGAGGGAAAGCAGCTTATTAGTAGAGCAAATAACTCACAGTGAATAACTCCTTCAACAAGCACAACTCCTGTTTTTGAATATCTGCAAAGGGGCTGTGCTCTTCCTGAAACTGTTGGTACTGAGGATTAATGGAGTTTGCTTTTTTTTCCCTTTTGGTTTGGGATGTGTGAGTGTGTTCTGTCTGTGCTCAGGCTGTGCTGGCCAGCTGCAATGGCTCACACCAATTGCCACTCTGGTACCCTGCCAGAGTACCCCAGCACTCCCTCTCTCAACAGCCAGGACAAAGGTCCTAGAAATGTCCTAATTCCCTGAAAATATGGCAAAAACAAGGACTTGTGTGGACAGGATTAATCTTCACCTAACACAAAAGGCTCTGTAGGCAAAGCTTCCTCACTGATGGAAGATGAAGACAAAAGCCCTCTAAGCAGAGCTGCTCATGTTTAAGCTCACACGAGTGTTTGAGAAAGTGCCCTGGATGCATTTTTCTAGTAATTTTTATTTTCTTATGCTTGACCCAATAAAACTGTTAGTTTTCTTTCACATTTCCAGCGGTGCTCCGCTGAGGAAGCCAAGAGTATAATTTATGGAAGGAAAAGGTGCAGCAAATAGAAGCTTTGGCCTCTATAAAGTACTCCTGCCACTTAAGAAGCCACTTGATGGATGGAACCTTTGGTTGATGTCATTTACTGGCTTTGTGGGCAGCTTCACCCAAAGTCTTGCTTTGAGGAAAAGCAAATTTTAAAAAGTGCATGAATGACCTGGACTCTGCTGCTACAAGTGGTGAGGCTCAGGGTTCTCGAAACTCAGCTTACTGTGATCAAGCAGCACTGTGGCAACTTTCCTCCTTCACTCCCCACCAAAACATTGCATTTACAGCAGGAGAGAGGCTGTGAGAAAGTTGCAGGTACAAACATATCATGCTTTGAACCTTTGTTCTCTTTCCTTGCATACAGATCACTGGCAGGGCTGGTCTGGCCAAAGTTAACCCTGCCCATCGATGCCCACCCTGTCCCAGATCAGGGATTACAAGGGGGTAACTTGGCAGGGGCTTTTTCAGCAGCAAGGTGTGATGTGCAGCCCCTGCTTGCGAATGTGGTGAGGGCTAACTACCCCAGGAAAATAAAATAAGCTCAGGTTTTATCCCCATTAGCAATAGCTCAAACCAGTACCCCTTTCCCGTGGCTGGTGATGGTCTGACACAGGAGGAAGCTCCAGGGGTGCCTGTCTGCTGTACCTGTGAGAGGTGGAATTTGGAATTACGGGTGTTGTCCCTCAGCATTCTGCTCCAAGCCCGCCTCCTCTCACATTGTCGGCTCTGCCCCGAGTTTTGCAGGGATTTCTTGCAGAGTCACTCCTGGTGACTGCTCTGGTGCAGACCACCTCCAGCAGCGGGGCTGCTCCTCCCCATTGCCACAGGAGCATTCCCAGTGCGTGTGTGGGGCACAGGAGCCACACCTGGCAAAGCTGTACCTGCAGCGGGACCGCTGCCCTGGTAAATCACACTGCTCAGGAGTTCACTAGATCAACTTTCTAGTCAGCCCAGGTCTTCTTTTTTTTATTATCCAATTAACTGTACATGTTAATAAGAAATTTTCTTTTATATAAAACCGAGCAAATTTTTTTTCTCTGCCTGGAGTAACATAAATAGACCTTTTCATATATAGCTTCAGTGTCCTGGGACTGATTTGTGGATATATACTGCTGCTTAGAAAGGCTGTAATTTACAAGTGATTGTTTGGAGGACTTCAAATTACCACCACTCATATATATGGATATATAAACAAAAACTGAAGCTTCTTGGGACATTCTACATAAACAATTTTCTTGGGAAGAAAAAGAATTCTCAATAAAAATAATAATAATAATAATAAAGCCCAGGATTTTTTTATATCTATGCCACTACATAAAGTAGAGGTAGATTACTTCAGTCCTTCATTTATATTTCAGCATTTCTGGACCATTTCCTCTAACATTTTAGCGTTTTTTTTTTTTTTTTTTTCCCTTCCATCATATATAAATAAAATCCTCCTATATTCCATTCCTGATGGGTTTGGGGTTTGGGGTGTGGAGGTAGCAGAAACCCTGCTGCCCAGCCCTGCTTGCCTGTGCTGCCTCCGAGAAGAATAGGGATGAGAAGGATTAGCTCCAGCTACCTTAATGAAATATCACTTCAGCTTCTAAGTCTCTCTCACAGAAAAGTACATACATGCACAAAGAGAAATGTTTTTGGAAGCTGCTTGTGATTTTTATGGCCCTGCTGCTGGGAGCTGCTGACAGTGTCTGCTCTCAGCAGCCAGGCTCTCATACCCTAAAGTCCCCATTTTACTTTGGAAGATATTTCCATAAGGTTTTTTGGCTTTCGTGGTCTGAGACAGAAAAAGATCCCCCCAAAAACAGGGTCAGCAGGAGCAGCCAAGGGCACAGTTGCAAGAGGAGCCCTGCAGCAGCACCACTGAGCATCCAGGGCTGTGCATCTGCCCACAACATTTGTCCAGCCTCCAGTGTCTGTGCTTTGGGGGCAGCTGTAAGGAAGTGTCATATTGTAAGGTAAACGGGCCTTTCAAGCCTTTAATTTGTCAAGTTGCTATTTATTTTAATTTTTTTTTAACTCCTGTGAACTTGAGGCATTTACTACACACATTCCGTAGTTTTGTGATTTTTTTTTTTCAAAGTTATAAACAGGTTGATGTAAGTTTAGATGACTTTACATGACGTGAAAGTAGATCATTTAGTGGTAGTTAACGCTCCTTGCCCATCAGAAACCAGGTCATTTTTAGTCCCTTTATTAAAGCAAGCAACACAATCTGCCCTCAGCTGCCAGCGTGCATTTCCAACGGAATGTAAGGGTTTAAAAATGAGCACAACTTGAGCAGAGGAAAAGGGATCTCGATGTAAAAAGAACACGCTTTTAATTGAGATTAGTTGATCCATATTCCATTAGCAAATCCCATCCCACAGACACTGTTCCTGCACAGGCAAGCAGGATTTATCAGCCTTGGTGCTCGCAGGCTCCCTTGTGCTGCTGCTCTCCCAGGGAGCCGCGAGGAGCGAGGCGGGACAGGCCGCTGTATATCACCCATCTCCTGCTCACCAAATGATGATTCAGATTCACACTGAGATCTATAAAAGTCAGTGGTTTATTGCTGTCTTGTATTTCTGTATTAACCACCTCATTATCATCCCAAATGGAGCATAAATCTGAGGGTATCCAGTTGCTCAAGCCCGTGTGCTTGTGCTCCCCCGCCTCCTGCCATATAAATCTCGGCTCCGGGTGACGGGAGGGACCCTGCGGTTTCCCAGCTCCAGAGCAGGCAGTGTTTATAAAGGACCAGCTTCCTCTGCTTGGGGCAGGCCAGGCAGTGCTCCGTGTTCTCCTGACCGTGCGTCCCTGCTGCTGTGGGGGAGTTGTGGCACTGATGCTTCCCGGGGACCCTGCGGACACGAAGCTGTGGCTGCTGCCACGCCACACGTCCCACCCTTGAATGTTTAGGAGGTGTGCTGGTCCCTTGGAGAGTGGCCTGTCTTTGGGGCCTGGGGCTTTCTGTGTGTGGGGTGCTGGCTTTGTTCAGCCACGGGGTTGCTGATATGAAGCCAGCTGCCAAGAGGCTGGGAACCATTTGGGGAGAGCCCCACGCACCCTGGCCTCGGCCACACGCCACCTGCTTCGGGCACTTGGTGTTTTGGTCTTGTGTTAGAAAAAGCCCCAAATAAACAATGAGGCTGGACCAGGCTGGGTCAGATCAGGCTGCAGGCAGCCATGGCTAGGAAGAGGATGCACCTTGAGGTGCATGGGGGATTCACTGCTCCAGAAGGCCCTGAGGATGGCCAGTGAAACCCCCTCCAATGCACTGAAATGAGATTTGATGCCATGTCCATAGCTCAGCACGTATCAGAGTCAGAAATAATTGCAAGGATTAGGCACGTGATGTTTCGGTCATGATTTCTCATCCCTGAGAACACGTGCTGTTAGCAGGAGACAACTTTTCCTGTAGTTCAAGGCTAACCATTTGTGTTTCTAATTGTTGATGAAGAACGCTATTCTTAGCAATGAAGTGTAACTTTCCTAAAATAAACTGGGGGAAAAAAGTGCAACCTTTGGCCCAAAATCTCCCAAAGGCAGCAGCTGTGTCCCCCTCAGCAAGGGCATGTTGCTTTTCTCAGAGAGCTTTTCTTTTTTGTTTGTCTCATTAATTTGGTGAGAGGAGACCAAATTAATAATGAGGAAGGCAAAATAATTTTAAAACTGTAATTATTTTCTGTTTCTGCCTAGTACAAAGCACTTCTGGAGCAGGTGACTCTTAAAACCTGTTCATCACTACCGGCTATTTTTGCTGCAAGTTCCTGTCCAATGCAAAGTGATGAGTTCCCCAGAATTTGATAAATTACACCCCTCCCTTGCAAATTATTCTCCTTCAATCTTCCACTACCTCTAGTCTTGACACACGTGTTGGAGAGGGCGACAAGCTTTTAAACCTTATTTAATGCTCATACCCAAGAGTTGCAGAGTTTTCTGGGTTTCTCAGAGGTCGTGCTTACTTCTCACACTCTGCATGAAAGCTTTTTAAAAATTATTATTATTATTATCATTATTTTAATCACAATGCAAAGGCTCCTGAGCCGATTCAGGCACCCAGGTCATGTATATTCTAAAGCAAAGCTTTGGAGGAGGGAAAAAATATCAGGGACAGATACATTAGGGACACAATGAAGAGCCTGTTTGATGCTATGTTCAGTGCTGAGACTGCCATGAGGACTTGTGGCTTTTATTCTTCTCTTCCTACTCCTTGTCCATGAGCTGCTGAACTCCCGTCATTGGCTCCCCTCTGGCACCAGGTTCCCCTCTGCTCTTTGTTGTTAGCCACTGAAATATCATGTAGTTGCACACGGTGGTTTGTTCTGTGCCTCTTCTTTCCCTCTTTTGGGTCTCTTCTCCTCACAGAAACAAGCGGCTCTCATTTGGCATGTCCTGGGCTGTCGGCTCCAGGCAGGTTTTCCCTCATTAACCTCTGAAGATACATTGGTAAAATGTCAGTGTCATACTCCATCATGCAGTGAGAACTATTAAGTGCACATTGTTATTCCTGGATTCAGACCCACACCGCCTCTTTGCCTCCCTGGGAGCCTCATGTAAAGATCAAATACGATGTTATGGATGAGGGTTAGAGTGAGCAATCTTCCTTTCCCTCCTGCTCCCTTTCTCCCTTTTTTTTTTTTT
>VZTF01001710.1:1557642-1578347 GCA_013397755.1 Cnemophilus loriae
AAGAGAAAGGGGAGGGGGAAACCAGATCTGAACAACGAAAATGAACCTTGATAATGGAGCAGCCTTGAATTCCACTTCATTTATCACACTAATGGATGTCAAGATGACCTCAATCAAACATTTTGTTTTCCAGTTTTAAGCAATGGAAAATGTTTTTTTTTTTTCCCTCTGGGAACAAAAAAAAAAGGAAAGTTATTTAAATTGTTCCTAGTAATTACATTAGAGTAGAAGGTCAAAGTCAATACGAAATAGTATCAACCAACCTTTTGATGAGTCTAGTCCAGGCTCTTTTCTGGCACAGTTCACACATCTCCATAAGCCTAGTGCAAGCTTTATGTTTCTCTTTCCCTATTCCTTATGTTTTTATGCTTTAATAGAAATCCCATTTTATGGTGTTTTTATTAGTTTTTATTTGGAGTCCCAGTAATATTTCATCTAACATTTTTAAGTAAATGGTCATGTGGTTTAGACACCACCTCCCTCACTAGCATACATCAGGGTTGGGTATAGCTGTAAAAAAGGCAGAGAAATCTGAATAAAAAGAAGTTTATGTCAGCAGCACCTCATGAAAATGTCTTGATTCACCTAGGCCAGAGGGAAGCCTGATGAGGTTCAACAAGGGCAAGTGTAGGGTCCTGCTCCTGGGGAGGAATGACGGAAACTACCCGCACAGGTTGAGGGTGACCTGCTGGAGAGCAGCTCTGCAGAGAAGGACCCGTGAATCTTGGTGGATGATGAGCTGACCGTGAGCTGGCAGCGTGTCCTTGTGGCCAGGAGGGCCAGTGGGATCCTAGGGTGTATCGGGAAGAGTGTGGCCAGCAGGTCGAGGGAGCTGATCCTGCCCTTCCAGTCAGCCCCAGTGAGACCACTGGAGTGCTGCGTCCAGTTCTGGGCTCCTCCGTACAAGAGAGACAAGGAGCTACTGGAGAGGGTCCAGNTCTCTCTCTCTCTAGACATTCAAACCCAACTGAATGTGTTCCTGTGTAACCTGCTCTTGTGACCCTGCTTTGGCAGGGAGGTTGGACTGGATGACCTCCAGAGGTCCCTTCCAACCTGAACTATTCCGTGATTCTGTGATTTGAATATTTCAGTTCAGTTATCTCAGCAATGGACAGGAGCACCCTGATACCTGCACTTCTCCCCATGGCTGGCAAAACTGTTGGCTGGATTCAAATTTAGCCAGGGTCCAGGGCTGCCTCTGCTGTCTTGTTGTCTTCTGGGTCATACAGCTTAGTTCTGGAAATTGAGTGAAAGTGTCAGTCCCCCTTCAGAAGTGGTGTAACAAGCTGGGTTTTATGCTGCTGTGCAAGTATAGTCCATAATCTGCACCAGTGTCACCTGCAGCAGTCAAGATACTGGGTGTATTTTAATTCATTTAATCTGGCAGACCAGCATTTCCGTGGATCCACAAAGTGTCTTGAGTTATCACGGAACTGTTTCACAGGTTTCCAAACATGACTGCGAGCTGTAGAAACATGAATTGCTTAAAAGCTACGAATTAATTATTTCATTGAACACTGGCAGTTTTATTTAAAAGAAAGAAAAATAAGAGTAAAATCGTCAGTCTGAGAAGGAAACCAAGGAGGAACTATCTGTGAGCTTTCACCATCCTTGCATCCCCACGTAGCTGTGGCAGGTATAAACTTGTCTCTCTTGTACTGTCTTCTGTCCATGGGGCACGAGGCAAATGTAGTTTCATTTCTGTAAGTGCCTAAGAGTCTTTCACATGTGCATTCAGGGTGTCTCTTTTTGTAGTTTTTAACCCCAGTCTGTAGTTGTCTTGATGGTCTTACATGATGGTCATAAAAGGAAGATCCGTGCCCCAAAAGAAGACGCTGTTAGAAGATCCAGGTCTAAGTTTTGAACCACATTTGCTACAGCAGATTATGCAAATCCTGTGTTTGGACATCAGAAGTAGCCCTAAGTCCGGGTGTATGGATTTAAGAGATCTCTACACCCTCTTGCACCATATAAACTGCAAGTTCTCTATTCTCTAATGCAAGATTATTCCTGTCTTTTCTACTTTTAACAGGATAATGCTGTTCTCTGTTGACATTTTCCACTACAGCTTGTAGCATTATAAGAATATCTCTGATTTTTAATACTTCAACTTTAAAAAGTGCTTATGTTAGTGTCTTTGAACAGCAAAAATACCGTGGTTTATTTAAAAGACATATTTCTCCTTTAGAAAAAGACATGATGGACTAAATGATTTGTAAGAAATTTGTGACAACCCCCCACCCCGACAAACAGCATCATGTGACAGATCACTGTGGGTCCCTGCTCACTTCCATGTGAAGCTCTTGGAGCAGTCTGTGCCAAATAAACTTCTTTGAAATGGTCAGAAATCGTCCATATGGTAAAACATCACCTCTCCTCTCCCCACCAATAATTCAGTATTTAGGAAAATACTTTGCGAAAAATGTGGAACCATGTGGTCCATGGAAGGGGCCCTCCTGTAGGAAGGGCAGAGCCAGGCTGGCCCAAGTGCCCTGCCCTCCCCAGCTGGGCAGAAAGGTATCTGCATGGCAGAAAAGAGCAGGAGCAAACAGGTAAGAGGAGAGGAAAGATGCTTAATGCCTAAAAGGATATGTATGAAAGGCAGGGCATAGACCTCAGTGTCTTCCCTGGGAATAACAGTGCACTCTGCAGTAACCTCAGGCTAAAAGACAGACCAGTGAATCATAATAGGAAAAAAAAAAAGTGTGGACATTTTTAAGTTAAGCTTTTAAGAATAAATAAATCTGTAGAATGTAACATAAATCAGCTGTGTCTTTCCCCCTCCCTCCCTCCCCCAGCTCCCAACACTCACTAAAGCGATTGGAAACATTTGGGTCTCAAAAAAAAAAGGGAAAGCTATAAGTGCTTTTTCTTTCTTTTTTTTGCCAAATCATGCAGAAGATGCTGGCAGCTGCAAAGATTCAATTATACACAATGCAAAAAATAATTTAAAAAAATAATGGCACTTGAAAAAAAATTGCCTCTCCAGAAATTGCGTGGAACAATAAATCTGTTAATTAGCTAATTAATATTCAATTGGGGTCAGTGGGCTTAATAGAACCTTTTTCTGAGACCCAAGAAATTTTCCAATCACAATGTTAAGTCTGCCCACTTTCATTATCATCTAAGCACAGGCAGCCCTTATCAGGCCGCCAGACGCCGGGGAACAATGCGGCACCATTATCATCCCGGCGCAGCGGGTGCGGGTACCACAGTCGGATGTTGCAGGCTGTGAAGTAAAAATGCTTGAGCATTTAGGGTAATTGATATATGGGTTCTGCTGTATTGTTTAGGGCTGTTTGTTTGCTCTAGTGGTATTTAAGGCAGCGGAGCATCAGAAGATTGATTTTCATTGGTTGCCATTTTTAATTTTTTTTTTTTCCAGCGGAATCGATGACAAGTTGTCAGTGTGGGACCCTGACCAATAGCATCTGGCAAGTGCTCCCCATGGCACAGGGGCTGCTGCTGGCCAGGCACTCATGGAAGTGCTGGGGCAGTGTGCTCCCCGTTCCTTCTGCCAAATCCTGTCGGGCAGAGACGCTGTGGGAACGCTCCCCTCGGCGGGGCGGACATTAAAACCCACATCGCTATAAAAAAAGGACACATTTAAACCTGCCTCGCTATAAAAAATGACAAAATGCAAGATCTATGTTATGAACGGTGGTGGCTGCTTTTATTTTTCCAAGGGACTGCAGTTTTCTGCTGTGAGGCCTGCTGTCTTTTCCCTCCCTTAATATCAAAATACAGGAGTGGGTCTGGTGGCTTTGGGTCTTCCCCACTGCCCCCCAGGTTAAGAAAGTGCTGTAGATTACAGCTTTTGGAGTTCACTGGACTGAATACGGTTGTTTATGGTATTCCACAACATTTCATAGAACAGTTTGCGAGTGAAATTACATTTGTTGTTTAGCTGGCAGTAAATCCTCCAGTTTAGCTTGGAAAGGCCATCTAGGTCCAAGCAGTTTGACACAGGCTCCTTAAATCACCATCCCAGGCCCCTGGCATGTACCACGCTACTCTGATGATTAGGCTGTAAATGGAAAATACAGCTGGAGTTCCCTCTACAGAATGGGGACTTGATCTACAGGACCTACATGCCCCTCCACTTCTTCACCGAGCTGCGTCTCCGCACACTGCTGCAAGTGACCAAAGAAGGTTAAAAGTAGCCTGGATCCTTTGCAGTTTAAGGTTTCTCCAAAACGTTGTCCATCAAGGAGCAATGCTGCTTTCCCCGCTTGCCATGGGCCCCTCACCAGCCCTATGTTTGTCTTAGAGAGCAGAAAAAGAGGGAAAGAGATTTTTCACTGGAAATGTGGAGACTGGGAAATCCTGTTTCTTTCCTTCTTTCTGTTTCTCGCAAAGGACTCCTGTAACCAATATTTAAGGCAGAGTATTATTACTTCACAGAAAAATTGAGAGTTTTGCAAGTATTTCCCAGGTGATGTGGCTGTTGGTTCTTTGTGTACTTAACCTGAAACAAGAAACTCCTGGTTATGGATGGCTTATCCCCCGAATCTGCTGGAAATGAACATTTCAGGTGATTTCTTGCCAGTGAAGCTATAGGTTAAATGGTTTACAGGTGTGGGCCTTTCATGGTGGAGGCTCCTCTGCCTGGTGCACCCTAAGGAAGTTTTCTCTTGGTGCTGCCAGGAGGATGGGGGTGTTTTTTGGACAGGGAGACTTTGGGAGGAGACGGGAAGGTGCTGTCCATGGGGGGACACCAAAATCCCTTCCCAACTGCTGGTAAATGTTTGTACTTTCCCTTCAGTCTTGCTGTGTTTTTTCCACTTAGCTTTTTGAGACCCACTTCACAGTGCTCACAGATTTTCTTTCAGGGGTATGGGCTGGGGAGGGGGAAATCAAATTTTTCCTTTCTCCTTCAACTTTCTTGCAAGTCACTGGGCTTTCATATTTATTTCCTGGGTAGCCCATGTGCAATTATTCTGATTAGATCCCTCTTGCCACTTTTCTGCTATAGCACACATACCCTAAACCTTAAAAAGAAAATAAAAGCTGTTATTTCCTATTTTCATAAATGAAAGATGTTTCAAGTATTGGGAGACACTGAAAGAAATTCTGCAGTTTGAAGATACTTCAACTTAACTACTAATTGCAGGGGACCAGTGGGCGTAATTTTGGCACTATATTAGCTTTGCCACTCCATGAATAATTTGCATACAAAATGCTTTATTTTGGCAATCTATTAAAGAGCTATACAGTATTTGTGGCTTATCGCATTCACGCAGGAAGCAGGATCCTTGGCCATCTCGTTAAATTCTGTTGATGCATAACAATTTAAAGCATGGCACAAGCTGGTATGACATTTAAAGATGCCTTCACTTAATTATATTACACAAATATTGGGTTGTTTATCCTTGGGAATAAAGTCTTTTTGAAGTCAAAGTTGGCATGCGTATAAAGGAGTAAATTTTAACTGATCCCTCAAGTGGGCCTCCTAGCTGCAAATTGGGGTTCTTGCATTTTTTAAATTATTTGTGATAAGAAGCATTACACTTTGAATACAGCCACTGGAGTTGGTTTGGTACTCCCTCCCTTCTTCTCCCCTAACGGAAAATACAGTCTTTAGCAATAAATCGGCACATGAAACCAGAGGGGTAACTGTAGGCTGGGGTGAGAAATGCGACAAACAGTGGCGCTCGTAAGAGTCTGTGGCTGCAAAAAGCAAAAAGTCCTCACTTTGGTCTTCAACAGGAGGAAAAAGTCATGTAAGAGGGTATATAGACTGTTTGCACAGAAGCGATGGGGAAATTAGGGTAAAAGCAAAATCAACGCTGCTTTGGTTTTTTTTTTAATCCCCAGAAGGATAATCACCATGAAACAAACACTGGAGTCTGGGTTTCTCTGTAAATAATAAATGGAAAGGCTGCAAATCTAAAATTCATATTGTTCACTTTAGTTAGCTGTTCACATTTTCTTTATATACATATATATCACATGCAGAAGCTGCAGGGAAGAAGACTGAGAGTGGGCTGGACAGAGGAATTTCCAGCCCCGCAAAAGGGAGAGATCATAGGTGAGGAAACTGAAGCCATTAATTTGCCAGTGTTGGGAAGAAAGTGTGATCATTTTGCTCTGTAGATGATATTAATAATAGAGTATTAATCAAATTTTGACTTACCGGACAATCACAGAGAAGATTGCTGTGTGATAAAAACTCTTTACTGGAGCAGGAGCCTTCCTCCATTTCGTACCCCACTTTGACCAGGAGAAAAGGAAAAAGGCAAAACCCCGCAAATTACTGAATAATCCTATCTGTCCTTACTGTTAAATGAGTGGTATGACCTCCAGGTTATGGACAGGCCATCACTTAGAGGGTTGTTGCACATCGGTTTAATGGTAACTGACCCTTTCTAGACTTACTTTAGAAGCAGAATTTGGTAGCTTGAAATGACTTTGTTTGTTGGGTTGGGTAATCAGAAATGCTCAGTTCACCCAGTCCTTGTGTAATGTAGGAAAAATATACGGTATTTCACTCTCACCAAATCCAGCCATGGAGAAGGCAGTCACTGAACACAGCTTAGAGTGCTCGTCTGGGTAGTTATAACTAATATTGTTCTCCATCCATTTAGTGAGATACTTGCTCTCATAGAAAAATTAACTTTATATCCCATTTCTTAGCATACTCATTCAGCTATTTGGAGGAGGCTCAAAAAATGGTACATATACATATATATCAATTTTAATTCCGTACTTTCTCTTAGCCATTGATCTGCTGGCTGCAGCTCTGAGCTGTGGTTTACCCAGGAACTTCTTTGTCCCTAGAAATGAAGTCTCAAAAAGCTGAAATGACAGGCTGGTCCTGGCGTGGTGGCCACATCTCCTCCTTACCTGTCCTTTGCAAAATTGCATTGCTGTGAATAAGAGTCTGGAAAAACACGCAGACCAGTGGGAATTGGCACCGCTGCACTAGAGCTGCTCCTTGTGCTCAAGGAGAAGTTTGGGTCCTCAGTCTATGTTTGGCTTTGATGTGTGTGTCCTTCCTATAATTAATTAACTAATGAGCTGATATGAAGTAATTTTATATATCATGGACTATTGATAAAATCAGTGTTAAGTATATTAGCAATTAGGAAACTAAGAGGATGGTAGGAATCCTTACGTGCAATTAACTACTCTGATTTAAATTACCGTCCTCCCATTATCCTCCGTTTCGATCTATAAACTGTCCCTTGCTGAAGATGGATGTGTATGGATGCACTCCTG
The DNA here is from genome assembly GCA_013397755.1 of Cnemophilus loriae. NCBI lineage: Eukaryota > Metazoa > Chordata > Aves > Passeriformes > Corvidae > Cnemophilus > Cnemophilus loriae. The sequence goes on from VZTF01001710.1 coordinate 1,564,864, forward strand.
GAGAAGCTGCACCACGTCTTGGACTATGTGCCAGTGCAGCAGGATGGAGCCGTGCTCTGGCACTGCATCCCGCGCCCCAACCAGCCAGGCAGACAGACTGAGGCGCCTGAATGTCCTCCTCAGCCTAAATCCCACTGGGTTTTGGTAAGGTTTAAGAGACCTAGCTTTGCATTTCCAGTGACTGAAGCACAGGTAAGCAACTCCCACAGAAGTATTCTCATGGATCAGATAGGAAGAGTCTGCTAAAAGCAGTGCCTTGTAGCTGTGCAGTCAGGTCTCCTCCTGCAACTGCTTCTTACACCGATTAAACAGCACTGAGATCTACCCCGGGAAACAGCATATTCTTTACTGTTTTATCAAGTGCTGACCTAATATTTTTCTTATGCTTTCTATTTGTTGTGAGATTTGGTTGAATAAGTTCTTGCTTCATAATAAACATCTCCCGGAGTTAATGGACCAGCAGAGAGGCTGCTGAGCTCCAAGCTGCACCAGCAACACCAGTGACTCCCAGAGAATTATTTGCAGGTGCAGGTACTTGGCAATCCCAGGGTTTGCCAAATGCAAGCAGTAATGACTGGCATAAAAATTTTGGCCAGTGCGTTAGATGAGCTGGGCACGCTGCAAAGCTGTGGCCTGCAGATCCCCTGCCCCCAGTTAAGCAGCAGTTCCACCAGAGATCTGCCTGCCATCAGGAGAAGAGCCTTGTTGCTGGAGTTGTAACACAGGCCGTGGCACGATGTGATGGTTTGCTGCACAGCCTAAGGATGTAACAGGGGAAAGTAAGGAAAACCTGTACCATCAGCTCATAGCCATTAATAACTCTGGGATTTTTTCATTTTCTTTCATTTTTTTCCTTATATTTTTTCATACTGTCATCATTTGTCACTGCTGTGTGAGCTGACAGTCCCAGCCAAACAGTCCCTCACAGCCATCCCTACCACAAAGGCAGGTGCCCAGCCTTCCAGGTTTTCAGTGGCAGTTGTATCAGGCACACCCGGCCTTGCTCCTTGTGGGATCAACCAACTGCCTTTTCTCCAGGCATTTTTCAATGTGTAACTGCGTGTGTGAGCAGAGCCATGAGCTTCAGAGTGGGCTGTGAGAGTGGCTGGGACCAGAGCTGAAGGGAGCAGGGAGGACAGGCAAGAGGTGCTGGTGGGGGAGCCAGGCAGGGAGACACACGTGGAGTGAGCATCAGCCCATGTGGCTGGGCTGATCTTGTGTTCTTTGGGGGCTTTCTCATTTCAGTGGATGATGCCTGATTTGCAGACAGAATTTGGGCCTTTGGGCTAATTTTATTTAATCTTGCAAGATCTCTTGAGAGATTTGTAATGGGAACTCTGTATTAACTGTCCCTACAGCTGCACATCCAAAGATTATTTAAACTTGAATGTTTTCTCAGCCAATCACTGAAAATCACAAGCTATCCCTTCTACTCTCTTTGCCAAGCCCTTGATTCTTCCTTCATCCTGGTGCCATCTCTTCAGTTTCTGAGAATGGGACTTTCTAAAACAAGCCATACTTGTGGCATTCTTCTTTTCCTCACTTGTGGGAACCATCTGTCAGCAGCAGCAATAGTGGTGTGCCCAGAGGCTTCAACCAACCTTCAAAGATATAAAATGGGGACTTATAGCTGAGGTCCTGGTAGCAACTGGAAGATTCCAACCAAGCAGGAATGAAAGACAAGAGAGGTTGAATGACTGCAGTAAAGACACATGGCAAGTAATTGTCCCAGAAATAACAAGTCCCCTGAGACCCTGGTTAATGTTCTGCTCTTCTATTTGGCTGTCCTTTGGTGACTAATCCTACCTGGGGCTGCAGAGGGATGGATGTGCTGTATGGAGTTGGGCTGCACCTGTATTTCTTGCATGAGAAGGATGGCACTGAATCACATCCCAGAGTAAGTTGCACTTGAGCTTGTGTGGGAGGTGCACATGCCTTCACAGGTATAGGGCTTTACTTCTGAAAATTACCTTAGTGACAACGGATGACTATGAACATGCTCTCAGTCTTATTCATCTAGTTTGCTTCCAACTCCATCAGCTGGGGTTTTTTTGGGGGGGGATGTTCTTCCAGGGTCTGGTTGGAGTTTTGTACAGAGACATTTGTATGCTATCAGGTATGTGCCTGAGAAATGTTCTACCCCTGACACTTGGCTGTTTCTCATATGTGGCAGGAACCTGCTGTGCTCTTTTTGCTAGTTTTGGTGCCCCACACTCCACAGTGACCCGGCCTGTTTGGTGCTCATTGTCCTTCACATGTACAGAGTAACACCTGTGAATAACACTGTCTGTGACACCTGTGCTGGCACTGCTTGTAGAAAATGACAACATTTCGTGCAAGCGCTGAATTAAATCCTGAGTGGATATAAGCCAAGGTGGCACTACTGAAGTGCAGTTTTCAAGCCCTGCCCAGCCATCCTCTTGCCCACCAGTGCAGAGTCATGCCATGATCTTCGTGAGGGTGGTGGAAGCACTGCTTAGTCAGAAATCAGGATGAGTGTTAATTTCCTTTTTCCTAATACGAGGGTATCAGCCATAGGACCTGAGCTCCTGTTTGATTAGCTCTTAGTGTCACCCTGTGCTACTCATCTGATGAACAGTTTAATATGAGGAATGTTGTATTTGAAAAATTATTACTGAAATACCTTATTTATGTGGGTTTTTTTTGTAAAGACTAAGCAGTAAATTAAAAGGGATAAATAATGGGTAGATTTGCTGCAACACACATTAATTTCCTGATGTTTTTATCATGTATGTAATGCAAAGCACCATTACCAGTTACTTCACCACCATCGTTAACAATGAGAACTAAAATTTACATATATAAAATGTTATTATGCCATGCCTTAATTTCCTTCTTGTATCTTAGTTACGTCCACTATTACAAATCATCCCTCCTTCCTACCAGCACCCACCAGTGAAGTGGTGTTCCCACGCAGTTAGGGACCTGGTGGTTCAGCACCACCTAGGAGGGATGCAAGTGATAGAACATTTGTGCCTGTAAGGCTGTAAAGAGCATGGAGGTGCTGCTGCTGCTCTAACAAATGAGACTGCTGTTGACATGGCTTTCCACGAATTCCTGTGATTTGCAAAAGATGATGTTGAGCAGCCAATTATGTTATATTACTGCTGACTATGAAACAAGGACCTAATCTGAATCTCATTGATGCTAATGAACATTTTTACACCGACTTCAAAAGGTGCTGTTGGATCAAGCAGCAAATTATTTTCCTCCAGGGTATTTAAATTTTGATTGTGTCCCACAAAACCGGAATCTCTCGGGTCTAATGAGCAGTGTGTAACTCTCGCCCTGTTACAAGGGAAACGTAGGGGCTGACACGGATGAAACAAGGTGATCTTTCCTTCTGCCAGCTATTTGACAGTTGCGACAAATTGTCTTCTGCCGTGAGGTCCTACTGGAGACTCGGTCGTTGGTATGGGGGGCAGGGTCAGCAGCATAAACTTTCAGAGCTTCAAAAAAAGCCCCAACCACAAGGTGCTTCTATAAAGCACATATTTCTGGCCTACTTGAATCCAGCTGTGTGACTTTCAGGTCAGGAAGAGGAATTACAATACAATCTTAGCTAACTTTTGATTCTCCACAAAAGGTCTTAGCAAAATTGGATGAGTTTTATATGAATATGTTAGCAGGGTGTAGAATAACTCTTTGCTTGCCTTCTTCTCACTGAACTGGTAGGTAGCCTTTCTAGTGTGAATAGAGGCCTTTTTTTTTTGTAATGAAAGACTTATGAAAATATAATAAGTGAATGGAAAGAGAAGCACAGTAAGTTCTGCATCTTTTCATTGATCTGTTATTTTTAGTAAATCACATGTAATCACAATACAAAATCCTTGAAATATGATGTGACAAAAATAATCAGAAATCAAGCTTAACCTGAAAATTAAAGGCATCAGCTCACAGAGTTCATGAAAGCAAGAATATATTTTAGACAGTCTAGTTAGCATATTGCAATCTATTTAGCAATGTACTTAGCATACCACTGCATCTGGTGCAGTGCTCTGTTCCTTATTAATTTTCAATACATTTATTCACCTGCTTTATACTTCAGATTTGCCGGGTGCTGCCAGATGTGCTACGGCATTTCCTCGGATTGAATCCCGAGTTTGCTGCCTACTTACCTGATGCTGCAACTCTTGCAACACCTGCACTTGCCCCAGTCAGAGGAGATGGGTGTTAGGAGGGCAGTTCAACATCCAGTGTGAAAACGTGAGGTGAAAATTAATAATAGCCTATACTATATGTGATAGAAATGAGTTACTGCCCAATTATGTCTCCTGTTTCCATTCAGATGAATTAATGCTTGTTGTGAGCCCTTGGGAATTCAGACACACTTTAAACTTGTAATGAGTGCTATCATTATTGCTTTTGACAGTCATTGAAGTATAATTATCTGATCATCTATTTAAAAAAAAAAAATCAAAACTTGTTATATATGAGTTTTAAACCGGCAAATTACAGAACAGTCACCTTAGCAGCTCAACCGCTCAGCTATTTTCTGTAGTGGCACTGCCATCTCCTGGAAAAACTGAAATTGTGCTTCCAAATTTTTCACCTTGAAAGAAACTTTTCAAGAGCAAGAGAGAGGTTAAGTACAAAAGCCAACAAGTTCTTAAATTTGAGGCTTTAGGTGTTGCTGAGATGCCTGGTTTTGGTGTAGAAATGGCTGCATGCAATCCTCTTTGTTATCAGAGGATTTTGCTGAGGAACAAGAATGGACGTGATGTGTGGAGTGTTGTGGGCTACTCCTGTTAAAAGGAGCTGGTGGGAATGACCAGATGCTCCAGTGGTTTGGTGTTTCTTTACAAAGCATAACCCTAAACACAAAGTGGGTTGCCCACCAAGGAATTTTGCAGGATCACTTTACTTAATGCCCCCAGCAGTCAGTTACCCAGGAGCAGCTGCTTTCTGACCACGGGGTTTTAGCAGTCAAGAGGTTTCTATTGCAGCTTTCATCTGAAAGGAGATGGCATTGTAGATTTTTGTCTGCTTTCTTGACCTTTCCTGAGCCACCCTGTGATAATTAGCATTGACCATCCTACCAACTCACTAAGCAGTGGTTCTGGCTGTGCTGAGAGATTTCCCCCACCTCCAAACACGCTTCCCATGTTTCTAGGTGCTGGGTTAGTTTTCTTATTCAAATTTTACATTTGTCCTCGCCTTGTTTTCAGGATATTTTCATATTTTCAATCAAAACCAAGTGGGTTTTGTTACTCAAATTTCACTTCCAATTCCTGTCTCTCTGCCAGTTGGAAGCTATGTGTGAACTATTCATGTTTTATTACCCACACTCAGCTGTAATGGTGAGCCATCACTCCCACAGCTGCCTCAGCTGGGCCCATTCCCACCTCCACAGTGCTGGAATACAGCTACGTTGGCTGCTTGGTCAGCCAGCCCCACACAGCTCCAGCTTCACAATTCCTGCTCCCACCACACTCCGTATGCTGCAGGGATGCTGACCTCAGAGGCATCCAAAAATTGCACAGCCTTTCACTAATCCTTTGGATTCAGGTATTTTTTTCTGCCTGCGATGCATGTCAGATATCAAAGCTGCTGCAAAGGGAGTCGCTAGTACTCAACTGCCCGCCCTGCTCATTTCTCACTGTGCATAGTGTTGAACTGCTCTCTGGAATAATCCTGTGGATAGCAGGATTTTGGAAAGTGGCAACCGCTTTTTGGACTACGGTCAAAGCAAAAGTCATGTCTGGCCTTCCTTTTCTTAGAAACACCTGATCTCCTCTGCAAGATTTTTACATCACACCTTGTCATAGACCTTTCTCTTAGATAAGAGCAGTTTTCTTTTAGGCAAGAAAACTTCTCCTGTGGTTTTGTAGGATATGTGCATGCCAAGTTGGTTACTTGGCAGTCTCTTCCTGCATCTTCCTAACAGATGAGGAGCATTTGCATGTGTGCAAAGAGAAGAGAGGCAACAGACTCTTTTCCCTCCCTGAACACATTTATTCCCTTCAGCCAATACTCTTCTCTCTTGCTTGGAGCAATGTTTGATATTAGTTTCAAAATAAGCCTATCTGGAGACCACATCAGCAGTGCAGAGATTGTATCCAAGACAGATTGTGAAACCACATTGCTTCTGTTTTTCTAAGTATTCAGATAGGCATCTGCCAAGATTCCTCAGTCACAAGCAAGCGTAGCTTGAACTGGCCTCGTAAATATGGACAGGAATTCCTATGGCACTCCAAGAATTTACTTCTGAAGAGCTCAGATTTTTCTAGAGAGTAGAGGACCACTTACCTGCCAGTGCACTGGGGTTTTGCCACTAAAGGTACACAGAAAGGTTCAGTACTGCCTCCATGTTTAATTTCAACCTGGAATCTTCAAGCTTAGTGAAGGCTACCAGATAATATCCTTGTTTCTTGATCCAGTGATTCAGCTTTGATAAAACAAACTGATGGGAAATGGTATGCTTTGCAATATTGTCAGCATCAACATTTTTTCATATGGCAAATGTTTTTCATAAGCTGAAAACTAAAGTTTGAGACCACATGCAGTTCTTCAATAAAACTTGAGGCTTCCTTGGTACTTCTGATGCAGTTTTGAACTTATGCACTCATTTTATGATCAACTTTTCCTGGTGCCTGTTTCTAATTGAAACACTTCTTTTAATCAGTGCTAATTTCACTCCAGAATTAATGATTTTTTTTCAGTACATAAGCGGCTCTCTTAGAAGCCTCTTTGCTACCATGTGTTCTACGTACAGGTTGTTGCTGAAACACAGCGTTTCAATCATAGCATCACCTCCACGCTCATTTCCTTCAGCAGCTCTGCAGTCACTGCTGCCTCACATGCTCAACAGAAGTAGATACACATTCATTCACCCTGACCCAAAAAGTAGCACAGTATTACAACCTGCTCTCTTTGTTCATTAGCTGATTGCCTGCCCGAGGGGCTGCAAGAGGGCTGAGCTCAGCAGGAACTCTCTGGGCACAAAAACCAGTTTCCTGTGGAAAATGTGACGCTGGTGCTTCTGGTCTGCCAGCTCCAGGTGACTCCCCAGGCACAGCAGCCGGGCCCGTGGGAGAGGCACAGAGAGCATTTACAGAGACACGGGCACAGATTTTCTGTCAGAACTGCCACAGCCATCCTGCAAGGGGCTCTCGCTGTGGCACACACCGGGCTGCAGGGCCAAAACCCAAAAGGCTCTTCTGGCAATCAGATCATCCCCCAGCTGGCACTGAGAGCAGTCAAATATAGGTATATCGAAACCAGTGGACTTTCCTTGCACTAGGTGATGATTTGGCCCCTTCTATGTAATCAATCTTTTTTTCTAATCTTTCTTTAGAAAATACTTTGTAGATGTAGGTGATTATCCTTCTTAGAAAACAATGATTTATTCCTCTGTGAAATATATGTCTGTCTTTAGTAACATGAGAACACACCCCTGGCAAGGTGAGCCTACAAAACAGTTGATTGATTTTCCTTGAAGGCTTTTCTCTCTTGCCTGGCTTCCAGTAAAGCAAAGGCCCTGAAAGGTGCAGCAGCTTTATAGCAGACATAAATGTTTATGTCACAGGTATCTTAAGGCAGCGACATGAATCCACTTCCCTCGTTCCTGTACAACTCCTAACTTGTTCTCCTTGGCTTCCCACAGTAAAAGATGCTCCCTCGAAGCAGTGTGGACTCAAAAGAATTTTCCCCCTTTGAACAGTGGCAGTCCTGCCAGTCCCTCTGCACGGAAAGTGCCTTTAAGAGAGCACATTAGGAATGCTGATCCCAATAAACCCAGGAGATAATCCAAATTGTCTGGAGTTCTGCTGATGTCAGTGAGAATTCACATGCATCTCAAGGATGCTGGGGTCCACCCAGGTGTACCTCCCAAAGACAGGGGAGCTCACTGTACATGACTGTGGCTACAGCCCCGAGCAGAGCCGGACTTTGGGAGGCTGGCACCTTCCCCTGTGCAACATCTTCTCTAAGGCACACCTTGCATCATAATCAGCACCATAAACACTCCCTACATTATCTGTACCTGAGCCACAATGAAACCAATTCAGCATGAAGAACTTTTATTTCTAAGTAAAGTGGAAGTTTTGCCTGCTAAGGGATAAAACTGTAGTTTAACTGGCCCTAAAGGTGGCTGGCATGTAGTAAAGAGGCCATGTTCTCTGGTTCCTACTGTACTAAACGCATCCTCTAGCTGAAAGAAAACAGTGATTATCAGAAAGTCAATTGTCATTCTGCCTCTTTAGAAAAATTCCCATTAAAGATAAAGCCAATTTTAATTAGATTAAGTATCCAATTACTGTAATTACATTTTTAAAAAATTCACATCATGAGGATGACCCTTTTTAAAAGGGTTACAAGAATAATTAGTGTATTCATATTAACCAAAATGTATTGGATAATATTTATACCCAGAAGGCAAAGTACATTACACATATTTCACCTTTGGGGAAAGCTTGCAAATGTTTTGGCAGTGGTATGAATATTTATAGGGAAGAGCGTGCTTTAGCAAGATTATATGAGAAAGCATTTATATGCTCACAAATTTTTACCCAAGGGTAAAGTATACATAAAATGTAGTGCAGAGATTATGGATATGCAAAGTACGATTTAAGCGCAGAATTTATATCAGTTTGTTTAATTAATTGGAGCAGAATACTACTCGCCTTATTTTTTATTTTTTTTTGGTGACAGAGTGGCCACAGAATCCATCCGCGCTTTCTTTCTGCTGATCAGTAAGGCCAAGAAGGGTGTTCCCTCTGCAAGGCATCACCTCGTCCATGGGCTAAACCATGCCCTTCAGTGTGTTCCTGATCACACTGTGCAAGCAATCCCATCTGCTTCTGGATGTCACCTGAACAACTCACCGCGGAGCTGGGAAACACGCAGGCAGCCTCCAGTCAACACTGCTCATTTAGGGGCCAATCCTCCAGCTCTCGGTGAGGGCAAGACTTGAAGAGATGCCAAATAGGTTTGCTCACGCACAGAAGACAAGAAACCACGTCCTTGTTGCAGGCTGCCCCCAGAAGGCACAGAGGATGTGACCCATTTTTGCTGCTGAGGTGCAGCACCAGCTCAGCGCGAGGGCGGCAGCTGTGCCAGCTCTTGTGCTGCGCACGAAGTTCCTGCTGCAGACCAGAGAGCTCCGCACACCACTGAGACCTTCCCAGAGAACTCTGCCTGTACAGCCCAGCCAGCGATTTTTGCCTGCTCTGCAGCTAATCAACAGCTTTGGGAATTGCCAAGGAATTACATTCTTCCTCAGAAAACAAGCTCTCAGGTTTTTAACTGGTGTTAGCATTTGCCTACTACTGCAGCATTTGGCTCTTTACTACTAAGATACTCTGCAGTGAGAATGCTTGCAGCATGCACATAAGTACCTCCCTAATTTAGGTGAGAGAAGCTGTGATAGCACAGCTTCTGACAAAATCTAGACAAATGAGGAAGCTCTTGTGTCATTTGTTAGTTTGATTAAGTTAAGAAATTTCTTCCTGATTTACATTTATATCAGAGATTGCTCATTTTTATAGCAATTTATATGTGGCCAGTCAAGAATGAGCAGACCAAAAAAAAGAAAAAGACAGGCTTTAAATGATTCATTCAAGTTCTTTCACATTAATTTTCTCTTCACTGAATTATCAGCAATCATTCTCGAGCATTCATGCCTCTCCTGTTTTTCAGAACAGATGAATATTGCTTTACATAATCTGGAGTTTGGTATTCCTTAGGCTATAAACTGGCTCATGTAGATCCTTACCTACACATGTGGAAAAGGCTCTGCCTTCTGAAGATGACCCTTCCTTTATAAAAGGTAAAATTTAAAATAAGTTGCAAATACTTGTGCAAAGGGATGGTTGCTTCAATGCTGATACTGCCAGCGTGGACAGCAGCATGAATGTTTACAATTTCCACAACTCCCACTGTCATTCGCTGGGTTTTGAGCTTTCTTGCAAAATAAAATAGCCCAAGAACATCCTTAAGGAAAAAGCATAAAAGCAAGGAAAAAGCCCACCTCTGATACATACTGGCTAAATTACCTTTAAAGCTTTGCCCCACAATAAGGAGAAACTGGGAAAGTCAGTAAGCGTGTGATAGCACAGAGACAGGTAGGTGGGAAAACATGAGGGTTAAAGAAATAGGAATAAAATAAAATTAGTTTCTAATGTTCCTGTCCAGAAGTTCAAAATAGTAATTTGTTGGAGATTTCTATTGATACCTGCTGAACATCTGTTATACTGGTTGGAGGGTATTTTGCTACGTAAGTGTTGTTTCTGAATATTATAAATTGCCAGAGAACAATAATGTATTTTTCATGATGGAAGGAGTGAATTATTTGTTGTTAGTGAACTGATGACACATTTCTGATCAAGGCAAAGCTCCTTTTGATGCCCTTACTTGTTAACTTGGCCTCTAGAGGCATCAAGAGCTGCTGACAAGTTTAGGAAATAGGCACAGACACCGAAACAACAGCTCTCGCAATTCTCATTTCCAGGAACAGTGCAGGGACTCCCAGAAATCCTACAGTGAGGAGCCTGAGACCTGGTGAATGAGTGACGGGTGTAGGAGCTGTGGCAGGAGACAGTCCAGCCAGGCTGGTTTGTAAGGGTTGGTGGGGCCTGACCAAGGACTGCTGTGTCCCCAGGGTCGAGGTGCTCACTGAGAAGGGTTTCTGGAATTGTCCATCCAGTTCCAGCTGTTCAGACAGTGGATATCTCTTTTGAAGTAATTTAAGAGCCTGTGGTATTCTGCTGCCGTAGTGGTCTGCAGCGCTAGTCAGAGCAATTCTGCTCTCAGCTCAAGTCTAATTAAGGGTAGCTCTTGCGTAAAGTGAGTTAAATTCAGTAGTCACAGCCCAGACCCCATGGAAAATAGTCTAATTCAACTACAGTAATACAGTGTAATATAAATATAATGGAAATACAAAACCATATAATTTAATTTGACATGACTGGCAGTTTTTTGCTTAAGTTGGTGAAAATGAACAAGTACAAACACTGAACTTCCCTCTTCGATCTTTTATTGTTAGTGCAGTAGGGAGCTGGTTTCAGGATGACTTTGCACAGCAGCACCCTATACAAATGCACTGACAAGATGCGTACTTCACACCCTCTTTTGAAAATATATGCACATTTTTAATTTTTAATGTTTTAGATAGTTGCAGTGAATTGAATTAATCTTAAATATGATCTGGACTTTTCTACATCTGTCCCATATGCTCAAAGGAGGAAACAAATCCACATGGGGAATCTGGGTTAGCCATGGGCTCAAGGAGTGCTTTTAGCCAAGATGCCTTCTTGCCCTTGCAAGCCTGGCTGCCCTCACTCCAGCGGTGCTGCCACAGGAAAGGTCCTGTCCCCTTCTCGGGCCAAGGAGAATGGGAACTACGCTGCCATGGATGCTCCAAGCTTTGGGCACCCTGCACCCACCTGCCCCGTCCTGCCATCCCTGCCTTCAGCAGAGACCAGCTGAGACCCTGCACAGTGGTGAAAAACAGGGCACAGTGTAGATATTTTTTTCTTTTCCCTCAGAAAGTTCGAAGTGCTACAAGCAAGGAGGGACCAGAGCCTGGGAAACAGTTATGGAAGGTAAGGAAAAACCACAGAATGGTCTCGGTTGGAAGGGATCTTGAAGACCATGATGCCCTGCCCTGACTAGTGAGAGGAAAGATCATGTCTTTACGAATAATCTGATGGGTGAAGGTGTGGTCGTTAACGTCTTTGGAATGGGTCTTAATGTCTCTACTAACTTCGGGCAGCCGGTTTGTTGCAGAGCCCAGACAGCTCGGCTCCTAAAATAGAAAAGGGTCTGCACAAGGCTGAACTTCTGAACTTTGGGGTAAAACAGTAGGTTCAAGGGGGGATATGGGGTAGGCGGTTCGGGAAGGCTGTACCTTCCCTGTACCTCAGCCAATGGGGAGAGGAAGAGGGCAACATGCGGCCGGGAATTAGGGTAAAAGGAGGTCGTGCTCCCTGAAACCTAGAGAGAGAGAAAAGGTCGTGGACCTGTGCTCCGGTGGATTCTCCCTTAATTGGAATAAAGTTGCAGGACTCCTCTGTCTCCTTTTAGGACATAAACCTCTGGCGTTTGTGGATTTTCCTGACAGCTGGGGGCTGTGTCCAGGATCCTTCCACCGTCTGGCTCCGGCACGCGGCAGGAGGAGCTGGAGGTGGGCAGTGTGGTGGAGGGGGCAACGTGGCGTTGGTTTGGGAAGGATTGGTTGAAGGGAAGTGTGGGGAAACGTGGTTAAATAGCAGCGGGAGGCTAACAGTGAGGACTGGGAAGTTCCCTGCCTTATCTTCAAAATCTGCAGCCTAATACAGGACCAGCTGCAAGTCTTCTGTATTCCCGGCTTCCAGGAGAGGGAAAACACCGAGGTCTTGTTCCTATACCCCCACCCCTCCCCGGGCCATTATGGGTGGAGGATTTGGGTTCGTCCGCTTGCCTTAGGGGGGTTTCTCTCCGGTGAGGAGTGTCGAGGCTGGGTGTGGAAATGCAGGACCGGCGGCACGGGCTGCGGGCCTGTGGGGAGGTGCGGGGCCGAGCCGAGGCCGTGGGACCGCCGGGGCTCAGCGCCGCCACAGGCAGCACCCACAGGCAGCAGCGAGGAAGGGCAGAATAAGTCCCTGGATGAACTGGCTAGAAAGATATGAAAGAAGGGGTTATGAGGAAAAGGTAAAGGTACAGGCAAGAAGAATGGCAGTTTTTGTAACCCCCGACGGGAAAAAGTGCGGGGAGCCCCAGGACCAAAGCGAAGGGGGTGGCCACCAGGACAGCGATCGGGAAGGAATGAAACATTAGAAATGGATTGTTAAGGGTGTCAGGATCTGCTATTGTAACTTGAATTTTATGTCAAAGGGGGAACAATTGTTCAAATGTTCTCTTCATAAGTGGGAAAGATTGTGTTAATTTGAGTTTTGCTGGCAAATAAAAGTAACACGGGGACTCCTGTGAGAGTTTTCTGAATGTGTGAGATGGGTTTGAAAAGCACGAGTTTCTGGTTATTCCTAGTTGTGATTGTGGTTTGGTAGGAGGGGATTTGATGACTGGAGTTGGGAATGCAAGTTAGTATGGTAAGGGGTTCTCCTAAATTTTGTCTCAATCCGTGACAGGGATGATGGGAAGTCTAGCGCTGCTGTGATATGGAAAACCGGATATGGAGCTTCTCCACATTACTCTGAGGTGACCTGGACAACTGGTGTCTAGAAAGTAATACCCTCTTTCAAGAGAAGGAAGGAAGGAAGGAAGGAAGGAGCTAGAGCGTGTTGCTGAGCTAAAGGTGGGTCTTTTGGAACCGTGTGTGTCCCCCTATAACACACCTATCCTGCCAGTTACAATGCAGGACCTGAGAATAGTAGGTGAAACTATTAAACCCAGGCACTCCACGGTCCCAGATCCTTGAAAGATCTTGAGCCAGATTCCCTCCTCACACTGGTGATATTCAGTACTTGATTTAAGGGATGCTTTCTGGGGATCACTTTACAGAGTAAACAGTATTTTGCTTTTGA
>VZTF01001712.1:0-201475 GCA_013397755.1 Cnemophilus loriae
GCAGGTTAAAGTCTTCCACAAGACCAAAGGCAGCTGATATTGAAACGTCCTCCAGCTTCTTATAGAATAACACATCCACCTCTTCATCCTGGTTGGGTGGTCCATAACACTCCCAACAGGACGTCAGCCTTGTTGGCCTTCCCCCCCATTCTTACCCATAGGCACTCGACCTTATCATCATTAATCTAGATTTCCATGGCATCGAGAGCCTCCCTGATATCCAGAGCCACCCTCCACCTCTTCTCCCTCTCCTGTCTCTTCTGAAGAGCTTGTAGCCATCCAGTGCAGCGCTCCAGCTGTGTGAGTCATTCCACCATGTTTCCGTGATGGTGACTCCGTCACAGCTTTCCTGCTGTACCACGGCTTCCAGCTCCTCTTGTTTGTTACCCATGCTGCGTGCATTAGTGTACGTGCACTTCAGCTGGGCTGCTGATTTCACCCCTGACTCTGGCTTACCCCCACTGGGCTTGTTTCTGGAGAGCCCAGCTGCATCTCCTTCCCCCTTAGAACCTAGTTTAAAGCCCTCTCAATGAGTTCTGCCAATTCATGGGCTAGAATCATTTTGCCCTTGTTAATTAGATGGAGGCCATCTGGCTCCGCAGGCCTGGTGCCATAAAAGTTGCCCCACGATCAAAGAACCCAAAATTCTGCTGATGGCACCAGCCCTTAAACCACTTGTTGATAATGTGGGTTCTCTTGTTCCTTTCATCATTTGTCCCTGCCACTGAAGGGACTGAGCAGAACACCAGCCATGCTCCTGGCCCATCAACCAATCAACCCAGAGCCTTGAAGTCCCTTTCAATTGCTCTGGTGCTCTTCTTTTCAATCCCATCACTGCGAGCCTGGAGAATCAGCAGTAGGTGATAATCAGAGGGCTGAATCAGCCCAGGGAGTCTCCTGGTGATATCCCATACCTGGGCCCCAGGGAGGCAGCAGACCTCCCTGTGGGATGCGTCTGGTTGACGTATGGGGCTCTCTGTGTCCCTCAGAAGGGAGTCACCTACCCTGACTCCCCTTCTTTTCTATTTAATGCTAGAGGTAGTGATCTGTCTGACAGACAAAGTGCAATTGAGAGGCTCTCTGGGCAGATTATTTTCTTCGATGTCATCTGGCTGACCCTCCTCATCCAGGGCCTCATACCTGTTCTGAAGTGGCACCTGGGTAGGTGATGGGGGTCCAGAGGAATTTTTATTAACTCCCAAGGAGGGACCCATTTCCACTCTCCTTCATCTACCAGGTCTCCTCCTTCTGCCTGATGATGAGACATGGGAGTCCTCTGACTCCTAGTGGGCTTCTCTCAAGGATGGAAGGGTGAAACTCCACCAGTCGATTTCTCTTTCACTTTCCCTAATACTCCTTAGTCTTTCTACTTCCTCCTTAACTTGGCCACCAGACAGAGGAGATAATTCACCTGTTTGCACCGCAGGCAGGCGCCTCTTGTACCATCTCCTGGTACTACTGACAGGCTCAAACACTCCTTACAGGAAGGCCTCTGGACAGACACGTCCTTCTTGGTGGGTTTCTGTTTGGGTTGGTGCACTTCTACTAGCTATAGCTTTTGATCATCTGGAGACCATTGCTGGAAGAAAACCCCCAAATGAACAAGCAAACAAACAAAACCCCACCACAAAATAAAAACCCCACTAGCAGGAGGATGGCTGCAACCCTACCTGCTTGCCCTGCCTGTGCGAACCGCCGTGCCACGCCCCTGTTTGCCTGCTCCTGCTCGCAGCACTTCCTAGAGCCTTCTTTAAACGCACCTCCGATGGCAGAGGAAGCCCCTCCCAGCACCTGAGTGGCCTACGAGAGGGCATTTTGCTATCTTTACCTATGGCAATTACTATTTGGTGTCATCTAAGTACTGCCTCTGCTTGCACTGGACCAGAATCAGCCCTACAGCCCTTTTCCTCTCCTAGGCAGCTCCACGGGAAAAAGGAGAAAACCTTTTTCATTCATTCATGAATGTGAGCAAAAGCAAAACAAGGTTCCACTCTTGCCCTGCCTGGCTTCCATAACCTGAGGAAAAAATAAGACACAAAGAGAACAAAAAATGCTCCACAATCCCTCTTTTGAAAACAAGAGACCACCAAATTGAAGGCAGCTGCCCAAGACACTCCCAGCTCATAACAAAATTATTCTTGGAATTGCAGGGAATAATGCAATTACAGAGAACCCAGTCAAAACACCTTAGCTCAAAAACTATGCACTGTAGTTCAGACTGCCCTGAAAATCAAAAAACTTTTTGACTTAACTTGGCTGCTGCTCAAAATCATATGGGCTTTCCGGATCACATGTCAGGATATAACATCATTTTGAGCAGCTCAGCCAAATTTCTTTGCCTCCACACCCAAGAGTAGGAACAGTACTTCTTCCCCTTCCACAGTTCCGCTCATTTTGTGGTTACAGGCTTTTCTCAAATCAGCTGTTTCAAACCCTACTGCTCCCAGTGAGGATTGACAGCACCTTCTTATGTGACAAGCAAACGCTCTCTCCTCTTTTAGATCTAACTCAAATCCAAATTGCTATTCAACCTCTCTTTATATTGTCAAAGCTTACAAATCCTTCCCTTCCCTGAACTGCCATCTTTGACTTTACTCTTGTATGAGTTTCATTTCTCAGAGGATGGAGAGGAAGCTTTTACACCACAGTGCATCACTAAAATACACCATCCAAACACTAATATTAATAATCTGCATGTAACACAGCTGTTATTATAACATAGATGCGTTGTAAAAATGTAACTAATTTTTCCAGATTCTATAGGTCTGTGATCATGCTAATCTGTTTCACATGAAGGACTCATCCCTTTATTTTTAGATGAAAGCAAATGTCTGTGATTAGAAACAGAAAAACCAACTCAGGCAGACAAATACTGGACACATATTCATGAGACTGTAAAGCCTGAAAAAGGCTTGGAAGAATTCTCTAACTGAAGTGCTACTGAAATATCCTGTAAGACCTGATTGATTTTTATGTATCTCTTTCTAGATATAGAGTTATATCCATTCATTAAATTTAATCCTAAAAGGAGCTGGCAACCAAAACCACTACAAGTTTTTGACATTAAAATATAAATGTCTCCTATACGTCCCTGTAATTTAGGAATGAGATTTAAATTGCAGGTAAGTTTTTCATAATGATGGGATCTTGTCCCCACTTATCCCCAGTGGCAGATATTTTTGCTACTGCTAAAAACTGAACTAAAGAACGCCAGAAGATGCTCCCACATGTAACTGCCATCTTCAAAATCATAAACAAACTCCAGAAACATATATCCCATTTGACTTACCTATTTTTGACCATTTTTACCATATAAATTTAGATTACATCTGTCAACAGGAATCGTTTGTCCAGTTTTCCATTTACTAAATATCCACTCCCCCAAAGAAAAAAAACTTGAATAAATAATGTCCTCCTTTATTTATCTGTTCTAGGAAAAAAGATGAGGAAAATAAAAAAAAAATGCACTTTCTAGTACTGTCAGCATCTATGACATCATTAATTTCAGTTTACCAAACCTAAACCTCATTTCTGACATGCATCTTTCTTTTGTTGAGAGTGAAGGAAATTGCAAAATTTCATTTAGCTCAAAGGGACTGAAAATGCAGCAATGGTGCAAGATGAGGCTTTAAGTAGCTGTAACAAAGGAACCAACAGTTTAATAATTTTGATATGCCAAGATATTACAAATAATGGCAATTAGCCTTTTATGGCTTAGTGTTGTAGCCCTCAAGGTGGTGCTGTTGACTTTAGAGTTTTCAGGTACAGCTCTTAATGTCATTCAGCAATCATAAACCCAGACATCTTTGCACTGAGTTGTCAAGTCTACATAAGTCAATCTCTCTGAGAAAAGAGCCCACTTACAATTAGTAAAAGTATATTTGATAGATAAGCTATTTAAAATTCTATTTTGGCAAGTTTTATCAAGGCACTTTTAAAAAATTTTCCTCTTTACTCAAGACACATCAACTTAATTCATAAAATCAAATGTGCAAGGCAAAAGCAGCACTGTGCCAAAGACACAGTATTGGTCATAACTCCAGGTATTCTGAAAGAAATTTGCACCTCAGGAAAAGTGCAACATCTCTGGTTGCTTCAAACCTCTGCCCTCCAAACCTCAGTGTTGCTTTTCCTGATTCAACTAACGTAATGATCTCCTAATAGCCAGAATAAGTGAATTCAAAATCCCACGGGATATTTGCCTGGACTCGTGCCTCCTGCTGCTATCAGCAGCTGACAAAAGGGGACAACCCCCTGGGACCTGGCACAAGAAGGAGCAGTTAATGATGGCTTTTACCATCTCTCTGTTAGGTTAGACCAGTCCTTCAGCCCAGCCTCTCACTTCTGTTCCAGCCCCTGCAAGAAAGGGAATAAATGCAGCAGCAGCATAAAAAAATTCAACATTTTGTGTAGACAGAGAAGTATTCCCAGTGTGGGCATGGAGGAGCACACCTGCACAGCTTTCTTGAAAAGGTACAATTGTGCCAGCTCTGGCACAGGGGGCAGACCCACAAGGGTCTGGCACACAAGGCAGCGTAAGGAGGTTGCTAACGCCCATCTTCCACCCTTTTGAGCAAGGCAGATTCCATCTGCTGGGAGTAACTAATCAAAGCTGCCATTGCCATTGCTCTGGTCTGGGCAGCACCATCCTGAACAAGACAGACACTGCAGAGCTCCTCCCAAGCAAACAACAGAAACGGTTGGAGCTGAAGCAGCAGCTTCCAAGGACACTGTTCAGAGGGTACCAGAAAGATGTAAGGCATGTTTAAAGCTGTGGTAAGATGAAAAAGGAGATTTTGGGTTTATAAACAAAGACCTAGACAAGTTCTGGAAAAACAGAAAGACTTGTTTGAAGACAGGTCTTCCCTCTGGAGGGGTTTGAAGACAATCTGCATTTCAAGAGGAGAGGTTCTTGCACAAACCTCTGGGAGATAATGGGCAAACATTACTTGCTGGGCTGTGTTTTCTAGATAACTTTTTTCCTGCTAGACACCGACTCACTGAAATACATGCCTCATTATTCAGTCACCTTTTACTAACTTTTTTACCAGATACTTAATGAAGAAATAAAATCAGTGACAATTGCATCGTGACTTAACTACCCCTATCATTTATTGAAAGTCAGTTTCTCAGATGATTAGAAAAAAACCATGAAAGAGAAAAATAAAGAAGTTCCTATGGTCTGTTAGGAGCCAGAAAATGTAAGTTCAGCTTTGTCAGGAAATCCCCATCAGGGCTTTCCAGAGAGCTGCATGGGATTACATTTTCAAAAGGACTTAAAAGGTTTAGGAGCGTGTCTCACTGTTAAAAGTGATTTAGACTAACAAGCTTAAGCATTGTTGAATGCACTGCTTCATGCTCTGTCTTGTCCAGCCCACTGAGGGGTGGGGTTCTTCCACAGCTCCTGACAGATCCAGGTGCAAGGGCTGAAATCCAGGAACCCTCTTTCCACAGCTTCAGGATGGAGGTGTCTGGTCCCGAGCAGGAAGAGCAGAGGGACAGGCGCCTTTCCCAGGCCAGCACAAAGCATCGGTGGAGCAGGACTGTCCTCCCAGGCTGGGCTGGGAACTAGAGCAGCTCCCCTTCTGCTGCTCATGGCTCAGCTACGAAGCAGAGCTTCAAGGAAACTGCACCTTCTGTGGCTGCAAACCCCTTCACCAGGGGCCATCTGTCACAGGTCACCAGATCCCCAGCCCCAGACACTCTCAAAGCAGACGTGGGTGCCTTGACCGTGGCATGCAGCCTCCCTGTGCCACATCCCCTTCTCCTGCTCCACTCTGTGATTTCTCTCTCGTTCTAGTGAGAAGGTTTTTTAGGAAAGAGAGAGGCAAGGCACACGAAATACTTATGAAAGGAAGTCAAGTGTTTTATTCCACTTGCACTTTTACAACAGAAAAATTATTTTAAAAAATTCGCACCTACCATGTTATGCTTGACCTAAATTCTTCAGTGCTTTTCCTTCATTTTGTGAGACTAGAAATAAGTCCTAATGTGTAAAATTTTGAACATGAAACATGAAAACTGATGAACCTGTTCATGAGCTGCAGTGTTTGCTTTAAATTAAGTTGACAGATTTTCTGGTGCTTTGTTTTTTATTGACAATAAATTACCATTCTGTGTCATGTAAGAATTTGTGAACTTTCACATGGAACTGTGGGATAGGTAGGAGTGCAATTTTGGCCTAATAGTTAAATTAGGTAGATGGTTCTGCTAAAATATTTTGCATTCAAGGAGCTTTTAATTTAGGATTTCTATTAAACCACAATTTAAAAAAAAATGTAAATGCCCTCCAGCTCTCAGTAGCTAGATAAATCCAATAAATTTGGTCTAAACAAAGTCCAAACTCCTAATAAATGCCCTGTATTCAATCACAAATCAGGTGTCAAACTGGAGTGAATACACTGATGTAAGTTGGTTGTTTTTTCAGCATAGCTGAAAAAGGTATATAAAACCCAAGCCAAGCCATTCAGCACATGTACGTGGCCCACAAGCAGATTTTAGCAGAAAGTTCTACCTGCTCAAGCTCTTTGTTGGATCAAGACCTCACTTTTTATCCACCTAAAGCTCCATTTCAGTTAAGAGAAATATTGTCTGAATCATGGGCTGAGTAGGAAATTAATAAGGACCCTGACTTCTGGCCAGACATTGGTACCACATAATTTCTTTGCTGTTGCAATTCTAATCCCGCTGTGCTATCTGCTGTTTGAAGCTCATCTCACTACAAGTTTCCTAGGAAACAAATTTAGGCTCACACGTACATTAATGAGAATGGCACCTCAGGTAAGTTTGGTTTCAGATGATGGAATAGCCCTGCTCCTCAGTGTGCTTACATCCACCAAACCTGACACTGAAAATGGTCCTGAGCTCAGGGGAAAGAGTGAAAGATCCGTGCTGCACCTTCTTTGCTCACTGCACACTTTTGTCTTTGTTCAGAATGTCAGGTGAACCTTACTGCTTCTGAAAGTATGTTTTCTTTTTCCTGAGCTTTAAGTGGATGCCAGTTATGACAAAACCTGTCAGGGTTGCTGCTGTGCCAGAAACCAGGTAGGCAATCCCCAGGAATGGGTTACTTCCTCCGCTCCACACCACGGTTGAAAGAATCACATGCTTCCTCCCCTTGAATTTGGTAACAGGGAAATCTGAGAGAAGGATGTTAAGATTTCACTAACAAAGTGCACATTATTTCCAGGAGAAGAGAAAGTAGTGGTTAAATGCTCAAAAAGCTTTCCAAGGCATAAAGAGTTTTGAGGTCTGCATTTGCTGCCAAAACTCCTTTAACTGATTGGTGATGTCTCTGCTATTCTGGATCCAAAAACCCAGCTGGTTTTTGGGTGGTGGTAGGCAGCTGGTGGTAAGAAACCCAGTTATTTTAGATACAGTCCTTGTGTGCACATGGAAATACTTCTTTTTTTAAAACATTGTAAATTTCAGATTTTGTAATTTATAGAACTGCTACTGCATTAATTTGCTATGAAAGCTCAGTTGAAAATGGGCCTTTTGGGAAGCTTATCATGAAACTCCACGTAGTCTCTGTGAGGATAAGTGCTCACCTCTGCCCAATATGTTGTAGCCAGAATGCTGTATGAGTTTACCTTTCATCTCTCCCATGGAAGCTTTCAGAACAGAACCACGACAGAACATTTAAAACCACAGCTCTATCAGCTGAGAAAGAAGAGAAGTTTATGGTCATGTTGACATAACTCCTGCTGACAAAAGGAGTGCTTTAGTCAGCAGAGTTCCCACTGTTGGGTGTGAGGGGGCACTTGCACCAGCACAAAAGCTGCTGTCAGTCAGGCCATGGCCCAAATCCCTCGGAGGGCTCTGCTGACACAGGGCTGTTCCACACGGTTTCTTTGCCAGTTGACCATACAAATCCTATTCACTCCCATCTCACTGTAACTCCCTAACAGTCTTAGGGAATGTGAAAGGATACTGTAGGAGATCTGGAAGGTGTAATTCCCTGCCGGCAGGCCAGCTGCAAAGTGCTGCACCCGTCTGACACGACGGTAGAGATTCCTGAACGTCGCAAAGGCCGACACTCGCATCCAGATAATGAAGTCATCATTCACATAACCATTGTTCCTCTCATCTTCCTCGTCTAACAGATACGCTGGTTTCTGCCAGTAAGGAGGTCTTGCTGTCCCTGGAGACAAAGAGACAAAGCGGGAAAGACACTGTCAGTAAAAACAATGGTTGCTGAGATTCTGGGCCTCACACGACCGACACAGAATACGAGATATGGAAGAAACACAAGACACTGTCCCGAATTATATAAGCCAGATAACAGCATCTCCAAGCATGCCCACTCACCTCAAACACGAATTAACAGTTTAACAGTACCAGGGGCTGCTACACGTTAGAACCTTCAAGCACAGGAAAAACAAAGTGACTTGCACAAGTGAAAATACTGTTTATTCTGGATTCTTGCCTCTTCAGCAAGCAACATGTTCTCTATAATGAGGAGCTTGCCTTCATTTTTATATATTAATATATTACTGTACAACCAGAAAGGCACCTTCTTGCAGTCTAATGGCACAGCCTATGACATTTAGAATCTGTCCCATCACAACTACTCAGATAATTAACTCTTGCATATTGCACCCAGCACAGCACTGCCCTGATCCAGAATAGGCAGCTTTTAGCCCCACTTCATTAGAGATCAACTATAACAAGGAGACAGCCCTAGGAAAGAGGTCTGAAAGAACTAGTGACAAAGGCAGACTCACATGTCTCACAGCTGCCCAAGAATCTGCAAAGGCATGAAGGAAAGACAGGACATGCAATTCTCCTTCACAGATGTTTTCAACAAGAAAAAAACCAAAACAACTGCATCCTTGCTTTCTCTGGACAGATTAAGCATTACGACAAACTATAAAGAAGGGTGTTGATGTGGGCTAACTTCAGTCCTCCAAAACCATTTTCTCTCAATTTCTATGGTCACTGATTAAAAAAGTAAAATGCTGATATTTTGGCTAAATGTGCCTTCTGCTCTCAGTCACCCTCTAAAGCTGCTTCTTCAACCTGCTTTGGGAGATATTTCTTCCAAAGGTGATTTTTCTCAGAATGGGAGACACACGAAGGGGGAGATAGGGAAGCCATTGAAAAATTAAGGAACACCAGCAGAAGCGTTCTTACCTGCAAATGCAGAAGAGAGATTGTATGATTCAGGATTGCGAAATTTCACATTTTTATCTGTCCACCAACTGTTCCCAGTCTTCAGCAGTGGGACTTGAATCACAGATGACTTACGATTGTAAAAAAGATCAATAGTATCTGCAGGGAATAGAATAAGTAACATTTGCGAGTCAGAGAAAGTCATTCTAATGGCCAGCATGACTAACAAAAAAAATGTCACATTGAAGCATCTTTCAAGTGGATAGAAAACCTGAACATCCTGGGAAAGGTTTCATCATGTGTATGGAGCACTGCACATTTCATGAGAAGAATTAAGGTACCAGAGTCTTAGAACTTTTGAAGTTTTAAAGACTCAACATTTCCTACCAATCTCTGTGTACGTTGTGCATGTTCCTCATGTCCATCAGCTCCTGTGGGACTTACTTCTTTGCAAATCACTTTTTGAGCCTTCTAGCTAGTTACAGAAGTTACTGTCCTAGTTAGTTTTCCCTAGAATTTGACAGTTGTCCTAAAACTTTGCTATATATGATGTGTTTTCAGGGACTAGGGCAGAGGTAAAAGCACAACCAAGGGAATCCAGTCCTTTGGAGAAAATTTCACTTTAGTTTTATGCCAATTAGAGCTTGCTTACCAACTTGGACATAAACACTTTCTTCAGTCAAAAACCATTTAGTTAAAATTGTGCTTAACCGTGTCATGCAGTTTCAGTGGGTGAACAGCACTTGTTTTTATCCATTATTACTTTCCTACATAGATTAGTTTAACATAAGGCAAAACCATGATAGGTCTCGTTAACAGCTCTGTAAACCCCTAGGCAGCCAATGGGATGATGGGCAGGGACAATCAGACAACACAGATGGGGAGGGGTTGCCTTTTAGGAGACGTGAAAAGCACAACTCGGCTGCGTAAGTGTCAATGAAAACATACTTTTTTTGTTTCCTCCTGCAAAACCTGTGTTCACACAGCTCCTTAAAGCTCAGACACTCTCTTCTGGGGAAGTGATCATTCTGTGTCCCACCACATCCCCAGCTATTTGTCCCCACTTCATTAACAGGAGCTGCAATGCTCTGAGCTCTGCCTGCTTAGTTGCTGATCTTGACTCTCCCTCACATGCTCCAGAACAGCGTGTGCTGCACACAGCTGGGCTCTGCTGGCCTAGGTCTGAGCACAGCCCAGTAAATCACACTTCCAGGGCAGCAGGTGGGTGCACAGGCAGACAAAAATCAAATAGATCTAGAAGTTACTGAATGCAACTGGCTTTCACAAGTCCCTTGGTGTGGGTGGCTCAGCTGCTTGGAAGCAGCTGCTGCCTTGCCAAAACCTGCTGCATGCAACAGGTTAAAAAAAGGGCAGGAGCAGGGAGCAGCAGAAATTGGAAGACAAAAAAGATGGGGTAGTGGACAAAAGTCTGTACAGGTTTCTTGTTGCTTTTCCTTCCAAAGCTACATTCTGAAAACTCTCAAGTGTACTCATAAGCAGATGATGCCCACTAGGTTACTACAAAGATCAAATCCAGGATCAATTTAAGACTATGTATCCTTCCAGCATGCTAAGAGCAAAAATGAAACCATGTAGATCCAAAGATCCAAACTAATGCGGAGAACATGGAGAATCCCTCCTTCTAAGCACACGATTGTGGGAAGGCAGAATCTGGGCTCTCCCATCAGTGTACAACAATGTGCTTTTTTAGCAAGGAAGTGCACTAAATCTGTTGTATCCTTGTTCCTCGTTTCAAGAGGGCCTAAATTCCTCACTCCTGCTGTACACTCACATGGAAGATAGCCTTAGAAAATGAGAAATTTCCCTCAGTTTCCAAACAAGGTCCAAGTTACTAAACAGTAGGACTCGGAGCCCCACATTCACTAGAGCTGCACTACCAAACAAAGCCTTTTGTGGGAGAAAGAAGAGACCTTGCAGGAGTCCCGCGGACTGGGGTAAGGGAATAGTGTCCAGAGGGAATCAGTCAGGGTGAGAGGAAGGTGCCCACGTACCATTGAACATGCTGTTGGCAATGGCCCCGCACGGCGCCATCGGGGTCCCGTTTCTGTAGGTGCTGAAGGGCGCGCAGTAGCTCCTCTCGATCTGCATTCAAGGTCACACAACTATCAGGCACAGACCCGGGGTTTGGTTTTAATTTGCTGGTGTCCTCCCACGCCTTCTTCTGAAAAGCCACTGAACAATTAAGTCTCCAGTACCTTTTGGTCACATTAGAGAGACATCCAAATGAACGGGTCTGTAGTTCAGGAACACCTCCCGTATCTAGGTACAGAAACTTAAGGTCTTCACCAAATTCTGCTGCCAACTTGCAAGCTCCAAACGACAAAAACAGGTTTGGGGATCTGCTATTGTAAAATAGCTACAACTGAAAATGTTCCAGTGAAGCCTTGGCTTACCCTAGAACATCTCATTTTTCCTGCTTTTTAATTCTGACCTGGGCTGCATTACTGCTGGAGAACAGCAGATGTAGTTGGCCACATTACTGCAGTTCAACATGGGCACACCTTGATGTATGAAGATACAGAATGAAAAACAAAGTCCACCTCGGCTTTATCACATCTTTCCTATCCCAGCTTATAAGAAACTATAAATCTTCAGCTTTAAACACAGAAACATTTCCAAGTAACTCCAATGAGCTGTGTATCTGATCGGCACAAAAGCCAAAAGCAGCTTTATCTGCATGCAAACGAACAAGCTGACAGGACACCTGGAGAGTTGCAAGAAGCATTTTATAGAAATGAGGAACATGTCTGGAGAGTTGTAAGAAGCATTTTCTAGAAGACATACTAGAACATTTAACAGATTATTATGACACAACCACCATATGTACTGAAAGGACACATGGACTGTGTATATTAAGAAATGCTACTTTTAAGCCAAAGAAAATATGCTTTAGATTTATAAGTACAAAACCTGGAATGCCATGATTGCATTCTCCAGTTTCCTTATGCAGGTCTGCTGCAGGTGATGCTGTCTACCTCCCTCTTTAGACCTCTAAATTGCACACTTAGAATGCTACATTACCACTTATTTCAGAACAAACCTTTTCCTGCTCCCTGTTCACTTCCAAACCCAGATGGCAAAACTAAAGACTTAGAGTAACTTAATTCCCTAGCCCTGTAATAATAGCACAGCTTAAAGCACTTCTGGCTAAGAAGACTGACAACACGAGAAGGAAAAGCTTTCTGTATATTTATTTGAAAAACACAATGTATTTTTAATCAGCACTACAAGGTGCAGGTTTGAGAACTGCAACACTGGACTGACATCTTTTATTTACCCCCCTCAACCTTCCTCTCTTATTAACTTATTAGACATAATGGCCCTAACAAGCATAAAAGCCAAGACCAAACACTGAAAATCTGTACTTTATTATTCCCTAGAGCCACCTAAACACACTTATGGTTCTGCCTAGTTAGCTCTCCATATGGCCAAAAGCACACCTGCTGGAAGTGCTGCTGATCTCACAACATAAAAAGAAAACTTACATTTACATTTCGGCCCAACAGTTGTGCGTCACTTCTTGATATCACGTATCGACGGTGGTTTTGATAGAAGTTTTGCAGACCATAGTACATAAATACATCACCCTAGAATCCAAGGATAAATCCCTTCAATAAGGAGAGTTCATGAAGGCAATGAGAAATCCCATTACTTGCTAAAAAAGAGGGGAAGACTCTCAACTCATATTAAAATGTCGGTAACTACACCCTAAGCAATTCAGCAGACATGGGCTAGAATCTAATCTTTACCCTAACTGTAAGTTTTTATGTTTTGGCACAAAATTAAAAATAATTCAAATCACCAAACAAAACCTAAAATAAAAATGCCTGATAATTATTTTACTCAAGATGGCATGGCTGGCCATGAACTTTCAATGACTATGAATCATTTTGTAGGGACAGACACTCTTTTTCCATAAAAGAAGGTGCATGAAAACCTTCACATTAAAAGGAGAATCCTAGGCAGGCAAATCACGCATGAAAGGTAATTATGCAACTATAAAAACCCCATTACTCAGTTAAATTAACTTCTCATCTCAAACATCACTGTAATCTGAAGAATTACAAAGTATTCTAACAGCCTCTTCAATACTGAAGAATCCTAAAGTGACTTTAAATTGCACTGTAATTTTAAGGGATCATTTATTCAGTACTAAGTATAGGATCTCTTTGGCAGAACATGAAGCATTTTAACAGTTTCAACAACACAATCTGGTAGTTTAAGACAGGAAATGAAGGATACTTTTTCCAAAGGAAGCTCCAGAATCACATTGCTGGACTTGTACTATTTCAAGGACCTTGGGGATTAGCAGCACAGCCCTTGTGAAAATGACTACAGGGGTCTACTTATGTAAAGTGGTCAGAGCTTCAGATTTCCTTCACACTTGAGAGCTTAGCAGGGCAGCAGCAACCAACCCCAGGCCAAGGGCAAGGGTTCGCCACCGACTCAGAGAGAGATACAGAGAGAAGTCACCTCCACAATCAAACACCATTTCCTGCACCCCCATCTCCTCCTTGGACATCTCCCAACCAAGGAGCCTCGTCTTGGTTATAAATACCAAACTGAACAACAAAGGCAAAAGTGTAAAATTTTGAGCATTACATGTTCTGAAAAAGTACAAAGCAAATTTAGTCAGGAGCTCTACAGAACAGAATTAGTGCCTTTTATCATTCAGGGATGTAAGTAACAGGTGGTACTCAGCAACTTGAGTTGGTTTTTTGCACCCACTTACCAGTATATCTTCCTTTAGCGTGAAATTAACAGAACAGTGGCATTCCTTATTCCAGTTAGAGGAATTTTCACGGAGCTTTGAACAATCTGAGCATTTATCTGAATAATCTATCTGTCAGAGAAGTGAACAAGCAAATATATTGTAATAAGTGACATGCTCATAGGAAAAGGTTAGTGTTTTAGGTCCAAGGCTTCTCAGAGCAGTTCTCTTCTAAGTGATTCTGGACTGCCAAAAACATTGTTGAAAATGAAGAGGCAGAGAGTCAGGACTTGGCCTCAATGAACCACCACAAAATTTATCCCTAGTTTAAAGCTGGTTTAGAGCCTTTTGATGACTGTTGCAGAACTTTCACATCTGCTCCTCGGCAAAGGAGTGCTGAGTGAAGAACACTCCTGCACCTTGGACTGGCTGACCAAGTAATGCTTCACAAATCCCCACGTGCATCATGGCCCACCCTCGCTGAACAGCCAGGGTGTAGTGCTGAGTATTGGCTCCAAACAGGAGTCTCTTCACAACACCAGAGGTCTGAATAACCTTGTCTGCAGGAGGGATTTAAACATTAGGGCTCCCTGTATTTCAAGATTTTGCCCCAGCAAACATGTATGTTCTTCTAGTGCCAAACACTCACAGAGGGATTTGCTTATTTCCCTTCAAAATCACAGAAAATAATGGCAACATTTTGGTATTACCAGCCAGTGGCAGTAATTATCACCCATATTTCAGATATTACCACCCAGTTAATCAGCCAGTGCTCTGATTTTATTGATGACTGACTGCCTCTGAAGATTTCACAGGAATACCAGCTGCCAGACACATGTCCAAGGCATGAAGCCATTGCCATCATCTTTATTCAGAAGCAAAAAAACTCAAAGCCTTTTCCCTCCAAACCTGGCCTGGTTTCTTCTTTACAGAATATCAAAGAACAGCACTCCCAAACCAACCTGGATTTCTCTGACGCTGTTTGCAGATAGGACAAGGCAGACTCCCACAGTGAGGCAGAATGCCCCTGTCAGAAAGAAGCTGGAGAGCACAGATGCAATGGTGAGCTGGGGCTTCCAAGCTGGCAGCCTCTGCTGTTTGAATGCAGTGTTATCTGGACACCTGGAAGGCTGGGCTTCTCCTTCTCTGGGAAGAAAACTTGTCTTGTTTTTCATTTTCTTCTTGGTGAGAGAAAGGAATAATATCCTTGTGCTAGAGAGTGTTTCAGCTGAGATACTGTCTTTATTGTTGGGAGACTGTATTGTTTGTTCAAACCTGCATTATGGTGAGGAATTACTTATTAACTAGATCTCTCTCTTCCTTGTATTCTGTATTTGCGCCTGGATCGCCATGATCAGCTTGTACCAATCAAGTGATCGTGTACTTTGATCAGGGTGTCCCAGTTCATTCCTCCTGGAAAAGCTTAGATATATTTTTCCTGCCCCACAACTCAGTAGGATTCGTTACGTCTTATTCATTTGCATGGATACTGTCGGCTATACTGGAATTTCTGTGTAATTTCAGATGCATTATGTCTTCTCCCTTCACTTCCACAGCTGCCCAACTAACAGGCATGGCATACAATGAAAGGAGTTCTACTCCAACTGCACTGGATTCCACTGGGGAGCACTGCAGGTGCTGAGACAGCACTGGACGGAAAACATTGCTTTGGAAGACCAAAACAATTTTCTTAACCTATTACATCCATTGCTATTGACTGAGATGCAATTAAAATTTGTAAAAAGGTTGTGTGTTTTTTATCACAGAAGGACAACTCATTTTTAAAATATTCAATTTGGATCAATGGCTTTCCAAGATACTGATGATTTCCTCATCTCTACTCATCTTGTTCTCTGAAAGAGAATCCATCCATCCATTCCCTACTATCCACAATGACAAAATAATCATCTAGAGATCACCTCTTTTTAATTTAAATGGAGAAACATAAGAATACCTTTTGCACACTTCAACAGTTTAACCAAAATAAAATCTCGATATAATATACAGATAATTTATCATGTAAAAGCAAAAAACAGCATTTGGCCAGCTCTAGAACAGATAGGTGAAAAATACCCTTTTGACATGTTACTGAAATTCATACAAGTTTTTCAAAGACCCCCAAGGGCAAGAACCAGATTACCACTCTTGTGAGAGAAATACATGTCTCATTTGGGACAGCACAGGGAGGGAACAGAAAACTGAGTTGTGCAAAGACTTTCACACCCATGTTTGCTCATCTTCAAAGTCTTTCTAGTGACATATAGTAGTAAATCTAGTAGGTAAAAGCAATATAACTCTAATTTCAGTGTGACATTGTCCTGCAATAAAAATAATACTAGAACCACAAACAAAACTTTTGGGTTTTTATTAAAAGAAAATTCAGAAAAAGTTGCAATGTGCATTCTGTATTGAGAGACCTTTGAAAAGTCAAAATTCAGCTGCAGGCAGGATAATAGTAAAATGCAGCTGCAAATTACTTCCTTGTTGGTAATCTCATTAAAAGAGTCCCAGTTTCACAGATCCATCTCTGCACAGCTTTATAATACTCTTCTCTAGTAGGTCAATAGTTTCTTTCTTTATCTGAAGAAAACAAAAATCAAAGAAAGCATAAAAGGTTACTGATATTGATACCATTATTTATTTACTCAGGCACCTTACTATAGGACTAGAAATTAAAGAAGATAGTCCTATACAAGGCCCTCTAGAACATTTCCATTTTTTAAAATACCCAGCATTTGCCCTGCAGCCCTGAAGCCCCATTTCACATGGCTACAGAAAGGGTGTCATTGGCAAAGAGTTGATAAAGCACGCCACAGCAAAAGGCCCATCCTGGGCTACAGAATCCCTATAGGACTTTCCAGAGTAACAACTGGCATAAAGCAGATCAAGGGCAGTGCAACAGGCACAGCCCTGTCTGTCTGAGATACCTGAATGAAAGTGAGCATGAAGGTCAGGGCTGCCTGTGCTGCACACAAAGTACTTTGGTTTATGACACTGATATGGCTGTAGCTTATGGCTTATCTAAAGATAAAACAAATGTATTACAGAGTAAATATTGACTACATATTTCAGAGGGAACACAAGATTCTTTATCATCATGGTTAGTCCAGAGTTTCCTTATAGCTCCCTCTTACCACTTACAAATAACTTGTTTGCAGGTTTTCTCTCAGGATTATATTCTTTCATGCCCCTACTTTGCAGAGGAATAAATGATGTAAGAAAGCCCAGCCAGCCTCAATTTCAGACTGGATATGCTACATGATGGTGAAAACAGTTGTCTTTTTATCCTAAGTCCATTTCTCACAAACCTTTTATTTCCATGAAGACTGAAACTTAAACTTACCATATTTTTAAATTTACTGAAGGCTTGGCATGTATATTGTTTGCAGACAATACAATATTGGGTTTTGTTGAGTAAAACTTTATTTGAATCTTAGGAACAAGTAATTTGAGGAGTTGAGACAGCTCTGTATTGCCATCAACCTCTGTACAAAAAGGTTTCAAAGCAGGAAGCTTGTCCTTTGGTCAGCTCAAAAAGTATACAACCATTTTTATTTAGACCTTTATGCTCTACTTTAGCTCCAGTGTGCCAAGACAAAGTCTGATAAACTCATTCACTCCTCCTGTGGTTTCTTTGGGCGGTTTTTTTTATCTCCTTCTCTATCCATTGTTTGGGATGAATGAAGTGGGAGACACAGAAGCAGAGAATGAAAAAATCCAACAGCATTAACTAATGAGATGCTGAGGCAGCTGACAGAGCAGTGGATCAGGGCACCATCCCTTGTGTGGATATGATGGGATACAAAACTGTCACATGGGAAGATCCATGTGTTTTAAAATTCATATATTTACCAGAATATACCACTGTGTACCCAATTATCCACTGAACATCGGGTGACTACAAAAACAGCAAGTACAAAGGACATGTGCTTCCAGCTGTTCTTGCTTTCTGGTGTAAACACAATGAAACTTAGCAATGTTGCACCTTAAGTATGCAAAGAAATTATTTACAATTGAGGTTTGCACTGAAAGTAGGCCAGTATGCTGAGTTTCTCATTTTAAGTGTACAATTTTGCCTCCCTAACAAACACACGTGAAAGAGATTAGTACATCAAACAGCCAATTCTCTAAATTGTCTTTGGTACTGTATTTCCTCTCTCTGAGAAAACTTATGATTATTCATAGCATGTATCTGACATTTTTCTATGCAATTAGAAAAGCTGACTAAGACTGTATTCCATATTTGAAGCCCACAAGTTGCTAGAATGTACCATTGGTTTATATGTGGTGTCAAGATGCCTTATCACCAAAACATTATTTGGGTGTCTTTTGCTGTTGACATTCCTTATACATAACTTTAAAGAATCTGCCTGATGTCTGCGGTGGGATAAACGCCTGCAAAACACTCCACTTACAAAGCTCAAGATGTCAAAAACCTTCCTTTATGATGTGTTACCTGAGTCCAGAGCAGTTTGAAGACTTTTCTGTAATTACATATTCACTGTTCTGTAATCACACATAAATTGCTTATCCTAACACAGTATATGATGGTGTAATGTTCTTACTTACCTGGGCTTAACTTGAACTAAGCTTTAACTTTTTATGCTAAGATAGCCTTAGGATTTTGCCTTAATAAAATAGACTTGGAGTCACAATTTTTGGCCTATATTCCTAGGCAGACACAGAGAACCGCTATGATGCTGCCTACAGTGAGCTGAAAGGTATAGTTCAGGTTTGCAATAGCCCAAAATGAAATATTGGCAACATAATCTTCATTTTTTTGAGGTGGATCACCTATAGTCTACTTTATGGATACTGACTTCAGATGACTTAAAAAAATCCATCCCACTGCCATCAGCACCTTTTGTACTGCCTGTGACTTTGTACTGTATTGTCTGTGATTTCACATTTTCTGTTCTTTAAAAAACTTACAGGTAAGTGCAAGCACCATACAAAAAAAGCCTTCTGTATTTACCACAAGAGGGAGCCTCCTTGCCTCCAAAAAAAGGAAAGGCAGGTGGTTTTTTTGCTACTTAATTTCTGCAATGTATTTTTTTCATTTTGTGTATGTGGGGCTGTAAAATACAGCACATTCAAATACTTAGACAAGGACATAGATGGATTAATGACTGACACTTTGTTTCACTTGTGAAACAGCTTAACGTCTATATGCAAAAAAAGTCCTTTTCCCTGGAGATTCCATGTATGGGCCTGCTCTAAATGTACAAAATCTGAAGACACTGTGCAGGAAAATGGGAGCTTTCTAATAAGCACTAATGGAGGAATCTGCTTCTTCATCTGGCTAGAAATAGGTGATGCCCCACAAAATACCGTAAACATAGCTTGTTACAGCAATAAATATAAAAGCTGGATTATAGAATTGAAAAGAATTGGGAATTATTTTACAAGGAGTGCACAAATGATGGATGGCTCTAAGTCATTTGTACCCTACATCTAGTCAAAAAAACAAAAAAGAAAAAAAACAAAGAAAAGAAAAAACCAAGAGAACTGTCTGTAGATTTACTCACATGATGTTATCGTACTCTCAGGTGGAGAAACATAGATGTTTTCCATAGTTTTGTTTAGTTTTTGAAGAAACTTTTCACAGAATCACAGAATATGCTGAGTTGGAAGGGACCCACAAGGATCAAGTCCAACTCCTGGCCCTGCACAAGGCACCCCAAGAGTCACACTCCGTGCCTGAGAGCACTGTCCAAACACTTCTTGAAGTCTGCCAGGATTGGTGCTGTGACCAGTTCTCTGGGGAGCCTGTCCCAGTGCCCAACCACCCTCTGGAGGAAGAACCTTTTCCTAACACCCAAACTAAACCTCCCCTGACACAACTTCAGGCCATTCCCTCGGGTCCTATCACTGGTCACCACAGAGCAGAGATCAGTGCCTGCTCCTCCTCTTCCCCTCTTGAGGAAGCTGTAACTGCAATGAGGTCTCCCCTCAGCCTCCTCTTCTCCAGGCTGAACAAACCAAGTGACCTCAGCCCATCTTCGTACGGCTGCCCCTCCAGACCCTTCACCATCTTCATTACCCTCCTTTGGAAGCTCTCTAATAGCTTTATATCCATCTTACACTGTGCTGCCCAAAACTGCCCCCAGCACTCAAGGTGAGGCTGCCCCAGCTCAGAGCAGAGCAGGACAATCCCCTCCCTTGCCTGGCTGCGATGCTGTGCCTGATGCCCACCAGGACAGGGTTGGCCCTCCTAGCTGCCAGGGCACTGCTGACTCATGTTCAACTTTCCATTTACCACGACCCCCAGGTCCCTTTCCGCGGCGCTGCTTTCCAGCGTCTCACTCCCCAGTCTGTCCGTACAGCCAGGCCTGCCCCATCCCAGGTGCAGAATCCAGCACTTGCCTTTGTCAAATTTCGCACAGTTGGTGATGCCCATCTCTCTCACTTGTTGAGGTCAAGGACTCTGTACGAAGTCCTCCTACTGAGGGAACTTCCTGGGGACAGGTAGAACATCCATCGAGCATAAACAGGGGAAACTCACAGCACAGCCATACAAGTCACAGCTGTGACTTGCAACAATAAAGGAAAAATTCTTTTTCAGGAGATAATTTTGAGACCCGGGAGTACAGACTTCTCAGTCAATGCTGACTTCTTTGTGTTTCTATACAACCGAAGACAGCATTACAGAAAGAAAACTTTACTGACCAATACCTGAGAACTAGAAACAAAAGTAATGAATACACAGAATATAACATACACAGGTGCTTATACAATACCTCAGGGATGTCCATCATTCTCCTTAGTTTCTGGTCTCTCCAGTTCCAATCCAGAATCACATATTTCATGGAATTCAAGCACAGGCCATCTAAAAAGGCAACATAAATTTCACTACCAAGATAATCTGACACATGCTTATCAAAATGATTTTTGGCTTTTACATCTTTTACTGGCTGTTTCCAAGGAAACTAATCTTTGAATACTTAAGTACTTCATCTGCTGGTTGGAAAACTAATGCACTGACACTGCAAACTCCCTCAGCCACATAATCCCATGCCTTTTTGGAAGATAAACACAAAAGCAGAACAACTACTGTTGCCAGCCTTGTCAAGAGCTTAACATCCTGCCAGAAAGTAATTCCTCAAGCTTCCTCTTGATGAAACCACAGGAGCTGAATTTCCGCAGCTGATGTCACTGATAAGTTACAAGGACCCTAACCTGAAAATTGATGTTAACAGGAACAGACAGTGTTCAGCAATTTACAGGACTGGGTACTACGTGAATATGAGTCAGGTCAGTGGTGCTGCTGAAGAATTCCTTTATCCTTCAAATAAATGGTGGTGAAAATAAAGGTCCTTTCTGAACTTGCTTTTCACCTGTTCTCCTATTTTTTCCCTGGTCTTCTACATGATGCCCACCATTTTTTTCCATCAGTTGTGATTCCTCTCCCTTCTCTAAGTGACCTGGCACTGCAACACTAAACTGTCAAAAAAGAACTAGAGCTTGGAATAAAATCTAACACTTCCAGGGATGGGGCAGCCACAACATCTCTGGACAACCTGCTCCAGTGCCTTATCACCCTCATGGCAATGTGCTGATGTGCTGAGCACTAAAAATTTAATGTTGGTGGAAGCAATAAAATTATGTTACTTCTGTACTCTTTTGGAAGCAGCAGTAGAGTCCCAATCCACCGCCAGTCCCTGACCAAGAGATCCCAGTCAGAGCAAGACAGTGTCTTACACAGGAAGAATGGAAAGAATTGCCTTATCATCTTGTCATTTTGTTGTTTCCTTTTCTTTGTGTACATACTGTCTACTGAGTAAGAAAAAATACTCAAAATTTGGGAAGAGAAAAGAAGATTTACATAGAATAATTAATTTTATTATAGGCAAATGAGAAATAAGATCAAATCAGCAAGCAGATCTTTCATCCACCCCTTACCAAAGTTTACACTGAGCTGAGTGACATATGATACAGTGACTTCTGCCACTATTTTCTTTTGATCCACTTGCAGTGTTTGGTTTCCTGGAGCTTTAAAGCTCACACTATGGTTTTGCAATCACTTTCAAGTCAGCATAAATCAGTATTGCTGCCAAAAGAGGAAGTCCCCCACCTCTGCCTGCTCATTACCTGATCTTGTGTGCACACTCGTTTTGTTATAATTGAGGTCATTTCACTGAGCTGCCAAACAGACTCTTGGCCTTGCACAGGGAGCAGGAAGGGGGAATAAGCAAGCACTGACTGGGGGGTGAGAGGAAGCATTACTCTGCCTTTCTCTGCTAATACTGGCTTATGCCAGCTTAAAATGATCATAAAACAACATACAAGAACCTTGACCTTGTTTTGACTGACATGGCACAAGTGAAGAAACAGAACCATACAGTTTAGTACCCAAATCTACATGTTCATGTCAACCTCAAAAACAGCTGAAGTTTCACTTCTCATGAGACCAAATATAATACCTTGGGAGGAAAGCCTCCTTGTTGTCCTACCTTGCTCCACTAGCGCCTTTACTCTCCCAGGAGTTCCAACCCCAATGTGGAACACACCTTTCTCCAACATATTCATCTGTTCCTTTATCTAATTTGAAGAGAGAAAGAAAAACCACAGTAAACCCACAATTTTTTTAAAATTTCTTTTCAAGGAGTTGGAAATAAATTCAAGATCTCATAGTACTTCTTTCTAGAACACCATCAAGTAACAAATGATATTTGTCTTTCAAACTCTCAGACGATTATATCTGGAAGAAAGTTTAAGAAATATAACAAGCCAGCTGGGCATCACACTTCTCTAGAAGTTCAATCTTTTTAAACTTAGAAAATCTGCTATTGCACCAACTATTTTTGGAGGTGAGAACAGCAAGATTCCTTCAGCATTTAAACAAATTCTCTGGAAAACTGAAAAACTTGAATTAACTCTGAAGTCCTTCAAGATGAAGATACTGGAAAAAGGCGAAATAAAGCAAATGACATTTGTGTGTTTGACAGCATTTACATCAAAGGCCAAGTGTCCACTCATTACTCCCAACACCCCCATAATTTGTGCTTTTTAACAGGTATGGATACTGGGGATCCAGGCATTCAATTTTCAGAATCCAAATGTGGGTGCTGGTACAGTTTGCTTCCACAGACCTGTGTGTGTGAGCCGTCAGGCATTTGAATGAACACTACATGGGAATGTGGAACAGTAAAACTCAGCAGGTGCACAAGCATCTACATTGTGCACAGGTTGCACCAGAGCTACTGGAGATGGTGCTTAGTGAAATTCCTCACACTGCAGCAATGAGTGACCAAAGGAAGCACTGCCTAAAGGAAGGAACTTCATATGAACTTTATATGAAAGGCCCTACTGCCAAAGGATTTAAAAAGAAAATGGTATCACACTATTTAGCTGTTTACTTGCTCTATTAAAATTTCCTACCTTTATGTGCTTTGCAAACAACTTGAGGACTCTGCAATCTCCTTTAAAGGCTGTCATTGACCTAGCAAGAAAAAGAAATGAACAATGAAATACAAGAATCAGGGCTGGGCTTAAGACCACACATGAGGAAAGAAAAACTAACTGGCATTTCTCAATATGCTTGAGACAGACTCAGTCCTCCAGTGAACCCTGGTTGCAGTCTGAACACTATGTACATTCTTGTTTGCTACTTACCAACAGAGATCAACAACTGGACAGGCACAATGGAAGATATCAGTAGGGGGCAATATTGTTTAGATAGCTTTTCAGGTAATATTTAATATTATGGCCTGTGCTTTCACAGCTAACTTAGTTCAAAACTGGTTACTCACCAAATCCTAATTAAAAAATAATTCAGTTACTGAGATAGAGGCATTAATAAATACGAGTGTGTGTATGGACCAATCCACATTTTACAGCCTTCCTGCAGCGTGGCTGCTGGGAAAATCTAGGCTGCCACTGTCTTTACTGCAGACATTGTCCAAATTCCAGTTTACCAAAACTCATTTGTTAGAAACCTTGACTTGTATTTTTAACACTCCATTTTGGCACACAGTAACAACTCTATGTTCTGTACTCATCAAACAGGAGACAACATATTCAGTATTTGTTGAATGTCATTTAAGACAGCTTGCTCTGCACTCTTCTTGCAGTACACCGAATCTTTAGTTTGCAAAGCTAAGGGTTTATTTACAAGTACACATCTAAACCACCTAAGTCTCAGGTGCTAGTCTCTGCATGCACTTATCTGCCTTATCTATGCTTATATCTGTGTCATAGAATCAAACTTCCCAACTCTCCATCTCATTTTGTACTGACAGATAATCACAGGAAGTAGGGTCAAGACATAGAAGACAACCACGAAATTTGTGAGGCACACATTAATTCATCAAAGTCATCGAAACTTCTGGCATGAGAAAGCGGAGGGTAGAGAAGGGGAAAAAATGGGGACAGGGCACACTGGAAATTGTCATCTCTGCCCAGCAGTTTTGCTAGCCTGAGCCAGCTGAGAACACTGACACAGACCTGGAGGCACTCAGGCCAGACACACCTTGGCATCTGAGGCCCTGAAATGCCATGTCCTCGCTGCCTTTGGTGCAAAGCCATGACTTCTAGTGGTGGATCATGATGCTTTATGGGCTTACTCTGTTCCCAAGTATAACATGTTCCATGTTTCCCCCAAATTGGTTACACTTCACTTTTGTATTTTAACAAAAGTAACACTTCCCAGGCAACTGAAGTACGGAGCATTACTTCAGTCCAAAACCGAACACCACACTCCCAGAGCTTAAAGAAGGGAGGGATATTGCATCAGTTTGAGTCAGTGAATTTGCTGGCTAGCAGAGGACAGTGTCCCAGTTTTGCCTTTTTGCCTGCGGTTCCAAGACAAAACTCCTGACCAACTGCCAACCTCAACACAGCATTTGCTATTGACATACTTGATGAGTTCCAAGGAGCGAAGGGCAGAACTGCAGAGCACCAGCATCACCACCGACTTCTTCTCCTTGTGGTTTCTCCGGAGCTTTGCCCACTTAGGACAGACTGCAATGCAAAAGCCCTTGTACATACACAAAGTACTACATGCCACAACTTTAAATTACTAGAGTACATGATGAATGGTAGCCAGCAGCAAGAACACACATGCTGACTCCTTTGAGGTCTGGAACTTTGGCAACACTTCTGCGTTTAGTCATGGCTGAGAAACTGGAAAATTGAATGCCCAAAATAAATGAAATACAGAAATATCACATAACTGAACAAACTAGGTAAGCATAAATAATCAACAGTTTTTAAGCCACAATAGATTACTGACAAATAATCCCTAGCAATTAAAAGAAAGCCTAGAACATTTTTGATACTGAAAAAAAGAGGTGATAGAGTAAAAAAGGGCCAGAAAAACAAGACTTGTCATAAAAAAAAATTAAAAGCTTTAAAGTGATTAATATTTCATAATAAACAATATTTGGAACTACATATAAAAATGCAATAATATTATCTTAACAATATTTTCATACAACTTTCATCTCACCCAGACCAACATTTAAACTCACTTTCCTTCAGGTATGAAGAAAAACTGTGGGTAAGATCATTGGCTGGCAAAAAACAGGAATCTGAAAACATACAGGAAAAAATATTTTTGTTGATGTATTTTAACAGCAAAGGGAGAACATATGTTTGCAGCATACCCACTAGTTATATTGACGAAATCCCAACTTTATAAAATCCATCATCAATAAATTACCATTTCTGAAACAAAAATTAATGTAGAAGAAACTTTATATGGGTTAAATCAATGAAGATAACATCTCTGAACTGCAATTCCTTTCTTTTCTCCCAGCCTGAACCCTTGAATGCAGGGCTGCTGTACAGATGTGATCACAAGCTTTAAAGAAAGTTTTTGTATGTCTTTGCCACAGTGAATCAAGCCTCAACCAAAAGCCTTACACTCCTAGACTGTTCCTCCAATGTACCTATGATGAAATATGTTTGTACATCCCGCAAATAATTCATATCGTGTAAATGTAAGAATCTACCAATAATCTACTTGCCAGTAAGTTTGTTCACTTCCTGGCCTTTCATATTGTGGTAATCTACCAAACTATATTGACCCTAACAGCAACACCTACACCGCATT
Organism: Cnemophilus loriae; assembly: GCA_013397755.1. Taxonomy (NCBI): domain Eukaryota; kingdom Metazoa; phylum Chordata; class Aves; order Passeriformes; family Corvidae; genus Cnemophilus; species Cnemophilus loriae. The sequence goes on from VZTF01001712.1 coordinate 25,902, forward strand.
TCAGTGCCTTTCTCTTCCTCCATTTCCCGCTGACTTCCTTTTCCCTGGTCACTATGTTAAATGGGAAGTCTTTTAGAAGCACTCTGTGGCAGACGTGCCATTTAACTTCATGTAATGGCAATGAAGATCCTAACAGGTTCTTTGGAAGGTCCTTTCTCATGTCTGTACAGAAAATCAAAGTTCTTAAAAAGGTGATTAAAGTTCCATGGTCTGAAAACTTGCCACTGTTGTTAAGGGGTATTTGCCTGATGTAACAATATGCTTCTGCAGAGCATTAACAATTCTGTCTTTAAAGACTTAACATATTTGTCATCATCTTGCATGGAGCACAGCCCCTCACGGTGCCCATGGACGTGTGCTGATACATTTTCCAAACTAAGGAGGTTTCTTCAAAGATGTTATTCATGTTCACGTGGATGGTGCACTGTGCTAATGTTGAGAGCATCAATCCAAGATCTTCACTGGAGCAGACAGTGTGACAAACTTGGTTTGTAGCTAATGCCTGGCTGAAGTCCTGTCTTGCTAAAAACTTTTATTTTGCACTGATTCCTATTAAATCCTGAGACTAACATTTACTGAGACTTGAGCTTCAAAGGAAATGAATATGTACAACTGAAGGATCAGCAGCTGATTTACTTTAAAAATCAAGTTTAAAAGATGCACTTGATGCTGGTGGGGACAGGCAGGAGCTGATCTTCTGGTCCCATTAATGACTGACAATTCAAGAGGTCATTTCTGAAGGACAGCTTCAGTCACTGACTCCTCACCAACAGTCCAGGAACACTGCAGTATTTACAACAGTTTTAAATGGAAGTTTCAGAAAGGGGGGAAGAAACACACAGCTCCAGACTGCAGAAAGAGACCACGCTGACTTTCTGACCAACCCTGACCTTCTGCGCTTTTTCAGTGAACAGGAACACACAACTCCAAAGTAGCTGCTTGTTATTTACTCAGTGCTTTGACGTGAATGACTTGACAGCTGTACAAGTTCATAAACTCCTTGGCACTCTAAGCCTTCAACTCCCAGCAAAAAAATTAAGGAAAAAAGATCTCTATCCAACACATATGGAAATGGGTCATTTCAGTAGCCCAAAGGGCTCTTTTAATAAGAAAGAAACAAAAGCAATTTATTATTTCCTAAAAACCTTATATGCCAAAAAATACTTAACACAAGCTTTTCAAAGAAATCTATATGAGACTTCTCCAGGTTTTCTTGATTCAGTAACACAGCTGAGACTGCCCCACAGAAATAAAGAAAGGTCCACCTAGAATCCTGGGGGTTAAGGAAGAGCACATTTACCTCGAGAAACAGGCTTATGCATTAAAATAGAAAAAGCACTGCTGGACTAGAGGGCTTCTACACTGGGCATAGGTCACTGACAGTTCAAGAAGTCCCAAAGGTGAGTGCAGGTTGGTTACCAGGCTGCTGCTCTTCACGAGCACTACCAACAAATAATGGACAGTGTCTCTGTCTGCACAGAGGCATAGGAGGCAGAGAAGTTCAACGCTGCCATCATCTCCAATGCAATCTAAAAGTGACAGGAGCTAAGCCTGCTCTGTCCTGCTTTTTGCCTTTTCTATCTGGCTTTTAACTGGAGGCAGGGTACAGGGAACAAAGAGGGTCCTCATGGTTAAAACTTGGTCACTTCATACACGGACCAAAATTACCACCTCAATTCATGCCACTCCCTGAAAAACCATTGCATTCAACATCTCATACCCATATGAGAATGATGCCTCATTATTTCTTTGTCTATTTCTGTCAGCCCCTTACTATGCATCTGGATTGACTCAGATAATCCCAGGAACAAAATACATCTCTCATAGCATCTTGGGAGCTACTATTAGGAATCATATCATTTCTATCAGAAAAGTGAGCTCCAGAAATGAATCCTTTACAATAAAAAGAGACATTTAAACAATGTTTCATTTCCATTACTCCAAGAAACCTCACATTTATTCCAAAGAAACTAACATTTCAACTTAAACAGCAAATTAATATACAGTAAAAAAGAAATATAAGAAAATATTTTCATTAAAAAATACAACTCAAGATCTGTCCCAAAAATCTTCTTCCTTCTGCAGAAAAAGAAGTCAATAGTATCATGAAAAAAACATTATTTATATATTAAATATAGGATAAGTTACCTGACAGCTTTAATTCCTCTATTTCAATCACGGAACGGTTTTCACCAAAATGTTGAGTAAGCAGATTTTGTAGATCTGCAGGGGCACCAGGTTTTGGAGCAGATTTCTGCAGTACATCAGAAATCTTCTTCTAAAAAATCCAAGTAAAATGAGTTAATATGGTATTTCTACGTAGCTCTTTCGCTAGCTAACAACACTGTTCCTCTATATCTTTATGCAGTTATATTAGTTTAATTATGGCTTAATTGGAAAAACACCTTACAATGGGACAAGATTCCCTCTGTCTTCAGAGGAAATGCAGACTTCAGATGCAAGTTGAGATACTTGGACAAGAAGGTCTGTGAGCCTGAACATGAAAAATTTTGTGCACTCACCTGAAATGCTGCTGTAACAAAAACATAACTGAAAGCTGGCTTTTGAGTTTTGCTATTGCTACACTTTAGTATCACTTTGAAAATTCAGGCTTTTTTTCATAATTTGTTTTAGCTTATTATTCTCAAGGAGTAACAACAGGAATCAGGTGATAATATATGACTTGGTTATACTTTGATTCAAACAGGGTAACTATCTATCTACATCTGGAAAGGAAGATGGTTAGCTATATTCACAGAATACTGTGCCAGGGTGATGCAAATAAGTTAAAACAACAAAACCACAGGTCAAGCAGCAAGAATTCACAGCTGCTTTGTTCTCCCAAACTGTGTAATTTTTAAAACAAACTAGTAATTTTTAGAGACTGAACATGAGTTCATAATGATTATGTTTTACACTTAAGGAATGTTACCAAGTAACAGGTCTGAATTCTCACTGAAGTGAAAAGGTTGATGTATTTTTTTTCATCATTAAATGTAACATGGGTAGAATAGCCCAAGGTTCCCATTGGCTGATCTGCCAGCATTTAAGAAAAGCAAATTTTAAGCATTTAAGAAAACAGCAAGTTTGCAAGGATAAAGGCAGTCTGGAGAGAATGACAAGAATGTGGTGCCTCTCTTGTTCTTGCTGAGATGTGTTTAGTTTTTGAAAGGCCAGCTTAAGGTTTCTCAGCTGTGTAAGCTAAACTGAACTTGTCATCAAGGGAACACATGGTAGCATAAGTCCAGAAGTGAAAAGCAGCAGAACGGTGTGGTTAGGATGGAGCAATAGGGTCCATATTTTTGAGGCAAAGTAGGATTTCACAGAGATGAGGTGGATCTGGAAGCATTTTTGGCAGCTTTGGAGGGATGGTGGGTACCTTCAGTTTGGTAGGCTAAGGTTCAGGACAGCAAAGATCAATGGAAATTTTGAAGAGAGCTATGACAGGAATTTTAATGTCAGCGACAGACCTTCTTCCATCCATTCTTCCCCTCACTTCCTCTCAGCATCCACTCCCTCCTCTCTTCCATTGCCCACCACTCTGTCTCTCCCTCTTTCCCAATACACCCCAAATACTCCAATAACAGCAGCAGAAGGGGCAGAATGCCGAACAGGGAAGAGCCATCTGGGGGCTGCCAAAACAGCAAAGGCAAGGCAGGCGCTGCCTCTCCCAGCCATTGCCACTTTGGCACTGCCAGTTTCACCCCTGCTAAAAGCCACCTGTGGGTTTGCAAGACCTCAGCTGAACCTTTGACGGTGGGAGACGTGGAGATGAAGTGTTTATGCCTTCCTCTCAGTCTGGCTTTGGCCTGGTGCAAAGCCCTCTGCAGCCCCTGGTAGACTTTGCAGAGGAAGTCTGGCTGTTCCGCAGGTTTCTGCAGTGCTTGAATCTGCAGTATTCCTCCCCAAGATTCGCCTTCACTTACCACTGTTGTATTTTTCTGCCATGGAACAAGTGTCTTCCCAAAGCATGACCAGAGGCCGTGGGCAGCACAGCCAGCCTCTCTGTGAGGCCCACAGCCAAACCTCTCCATTGTTCTTCCTAACAACCCCAAATGCTTTTCCCCAGCCCTGCCTCACAAGTTGCCTCTGAAATGACCCACATTTGGGAACCTCTGATTTAGCAGACAGCAAGACAGAACTATCAGGCTCATTTTACTTGGTAATTCAGCGTAAGACGCTGTTCCACAGGTCCATTACATCATTCACTGTGCCACTTGGTTCCTTCAGAAAAAGTATTGCCCTCTGGAGGAGAGAAGGCTGATATAACGAGAAATTCTTTAAGAGCAAGAGCAAGGACACCTGAGCAAACTCTCTTCCTTCAAGGAGAGATGTGGGGAAATGTTCCTCATTCCAATTCATTCCAGATGCTTAGAAACAAAAGGGCTTTCCCCCCTTTTCCTTACTTTTGGAGACAGCACTTTGTTTGGAAGCCACAGATCAACCTAATAAATGTTTCCTAATGGGATTTTTTGACAAGCTATGTCAGCTATGTATGTCAGCCTAGTGGCCCACTGAAAGCAAAGGTGTAAGTGAGCAGCTGCTGTTTGCCTGAGAACGGGGTTTCTTGCTAGGTGGGCTCACCAGCCTCTGCCACGGGATGCCTTTGCTCTGGCTCCAGAGGAGTAAGTACTGTACTTACTCTGCCAGAGCCACCCTGAAAGCAAAATCCCACTCTTCCCGCTTCCCATTCCCTAGATGATTAAGAGGGCTAACATAACATAAAAAGGCCACCCCTCAGCCTTGTGAGGGAGCCAACTATTTACAGTCTGTCCCGAAAGACAATTAACTTGCCTGGTGCCATATAATCTCCATTTAGACTGTAGAGTGTGTTTGTTGTTGTGGGTGAGGATGGAGCACGGCCAGAGGGACAATACAGAGTATTTATTTATATACTTATGCTATGAGGAGAAGAGTGAACAAGGACAGCCCTTGGCTCAAAAGATGTAACAACAGCTGGAGCCCGACCATACTGTGGGAAAGGGTCAGATTCTGCAGCAACTGAAGTTCCACCTTTCTTCCACCCTGATCCCGTGTGCAACACTTGCAAGCACGGCGTAGACACATACAACCCTTGAGTGCAACACAGATGTAATGCCACAGGTCAAGCTGGGAATAGGTATCTCGCGTGAGGTTTCAAAATTAGCAGTTTCTGTTCTTCTCCAGAAGAGGCTGCAATATTACGACCATATTATTTCTCATCATCACGGGGTTGTCCCCATTCTGCATCTTGTAATAGCATATCAACCCACTGCCCAGACCCCAGACATACTCTAGGACACTCATACCTTCTTCCTCCTCTTTGCCTTTACAGTGCTCTCTTGCTTTTCTTCAGGCTGACTTAAAAAACACTCTGTAGGCTGCAAAACACAATTAAAAAAAAAAAGAAGTAAGGAAAAGAAAAGTTACTAAAGGAAGGCAAAGGGGGTAAGAGGAGATACAGAAACTATAATGCTGGGTTAGGAAAAAAGAAATAAAACTGAACTTCCTCACCTGTAGAAGGAATCAAATTCTTACAGTTATATGTATATAAAGTAATTTTGGAATTGAGATTGTTGTTGCAACCAAGACAGGGAATAAAAGAAGAAAAAACTCAAACACTCAGGGTATAGTCATAATTCCATAAAATGGTGAAAAGCAGGTTTTGATACTTTAAAAAGAAATATCAGGAGGAAAATATGAACAAAATCTACCGCTGAATTTATATTTTTAATCTCTATTATTGCGTGTGATAGTTTTTCTAAACTTCGCCAGTAGTGTTCAAAAATAACTAGGTCTAAGGTGAGCATCCAGACAGTAAAAAATAGCATGGAACTGGGCAAGATTAACTGGAAACAATCATGCTCTGGAGCTCCTTCTACACTTGTAATGCAAAATTTAGGAAAACATGTTTCAAATTTGTCCTACCCCATTCTCGCTTTGTCTCCTCATAGCAAGCAGGGTCAAATACACACAAGAAAAATACATGGTGCATTTCAGAATAATCCAACACGTGCTGCTATCACTAACCCTCTTTTGTGCCTGAGTGAACAGGCTGAATTGCTCCATTTGTACCAGAGTCCCTGCTCACATAATCCAGGGGTAGGATTTGTCCTTAGCCACCTAAAATTGTCCAAAACAGAGGAAGCGAGGCACAGATTTATCTTGTTTTGAGCACAGCAATTTTCTTTTCTTTTGCCTTCTTAGGGCCTTCTACCTCACGGAAATGCAAATTTATCTACATAGACAGGCTTTGGAACTTAATGAATAACTTGATGAAGAGTAATGGGAAAACAGGCTGAGCGGCAGGAAAAAGCTCCATGATGCATTTGGCTGGAAAACTCTGCTCTTGTGAGAAAATGTGGAGAAGACTTATCACATGGAGCATTAAAAAGCTCAGGAACAGCAAATCCAGCACTCCTCCCTGGGGAAAGCCTGAAAGAAAAGTATCAGCAGGAAAGGCAGCCTAGTTGAAAGCCAGAGAAGCTGTTCCTGTGTTCCCTTGGGAAGGCAGCTTCAGTCAGGCCAAGAGGGCCAAAGGAAAGCCAACAGAAGTTCAGAGTATCTGGGCCTTTCTGAGCCCTCCTTGCACTGCCCCACCTTAACAGGAGGACACTTCATGGCAACTGGTGCTAAATGACCCAACCCAGCACATTCCTGCCTTTCCAACTCTCACAGCCTTATCAGAAGCATTTTTTGAGGTTTAATTGTTCATATAACGCCTACATTTCTCTTTTCCTCCTGGCTCCCCTGGCTAAATTAGCTATAAAAACAGGTAAGCACCATGCTCAACACAAATAAATGACCTCTTGCTTCTTGTGCTGTGGTGCAGCCACAGTTACTGCCCTTGCAAAGGCAGTAGTACTGTATAGCAGTGGCTCTGAAACTGGTTGAGGATTGAAATGAAGCTTAGGAATTACCAGAGATGATTTGGCTGGGGACGTGCTACAGCCAGCAAAGCACTTTACAGCTACAGCTGGAGTGTAACACAGCCTGCATCAAAACCCATGAGAAGCTGTGATAGGGATCATATCTTGCCTCAACAACAGAGATCTGTCCCTGTGATTTTCTCAGGTATAAACAGAGCTTATCTTCACTAGAAATGAAGGGAATGACTGCAAGTGGAAACTCACTTCAATCAACAAAATTGTTCCAGAGTTAATATAAGTGTTTTGGCTTTATTCTTGGTTTGTTGGTATTTTAAAAATCTCTGTCCTGACTCTGATTCAAGTGTTTTTAAAACACCACCATACGTTTCTTCATTCCTATCCCTACCATTAGCATTCCCAGACATTGAGACTGAAACAGAGCTACCCTCTGCTCTACTCTTATACATCCCAGCTGTCCATAGATACTTAAAGGCCATTTACCAGGTGTTTTAATCATAAATTTTATGTTCAACATCATATTTTATGAAGAGAACAAGCCTTTGGATTGCTTCAGTCAAGGGATACCTATAAGCAATCAAAAAGTCAGAAAAGGGCCAACCTGAATCTCTCTTTTCCAGCAGAGTATGATGGTTCCCTATCCCAGTGGTGCTACCACTCTTCCAGCATATTGAAAAATGTCACTCATTCACTTTGCATCCATTTCTCCCTTCTTATACACTGTGAACTGCTTTACATAATTCTGCAAACACTCCTTACTGCTATCTGTATGAGAAAAGAATGAAATGTACCACATAGCTGAAAAAATTTTTCTAAAAGAAAAAGCTTCTCACTGCTAAGCCTTCATTCAAATGTTTGACAGTATCACCAAATGCGATGGCTTCTTTTTTGAAGGCAGCATGTAACCCTTTCTTTCAACAGCCACAGAAACACACAGCAGGCAGCACAAGCCCACAGCAGGCTCGTAGGCAAAGTCTTGCTTCCTTAGAGAAGCATGTTAAGACTCAAAATTGCCTCCTTTACACTGCAAATACATATTTAGGCATAGTATATTACTACCCCAGCAATAGTAAATCCACTTTATTCAGACATTAAAAATAATGACATAAGAAAAGAGAAACTTCATGGTGGTGAATGCCTGTAAACTTACACGTCTTTGATGATCTGCAGTCTAGAATATTTCAGCATCTGATCTAGCCTGAACTTCTGACCCTCATCCAAGCATTAGTTGCCTACCTACTCATGCAATAGCTCTTTGCATGCCACCCTTAAGAAAAGGTCATTTGCATGTTTTTCTTATGCAAGACACAAAGCAGACAACCAACTGTTTTTTGACACGGCTCACTTGTGCTCTGTGTTTTTATGCTATTTTTACATGGAAATTCTTAAAATGCAGAAAACAGGAAATTTGTGCCGAGACCACTGATTTATGAACTAAAATGTCATAAATTCCATGTTTGTTAATCACACACAGAACATAAAATATTTCCTGTATTATATTTCTAACATGCTTTTTTTCTTTACATGTTGCCAAAGTTACGGGAAATTCAAATGTAGAGTGAAAACAGTTTTGCATGTGTGTGAAAGTTTACATTCCAGGTCAGCCACACACTCTGACTTTTGGAGTTTGTGACAAAGTAAACACATCACTGTGTCATTCGGATTGGAGACAGATTATTCATTTCACTGTAAGCTTGAGGACAGCCTGCAGACTAGGAACTTAGATGCTCATAACTCTGTTTGGTTGTCTCGTGACAGGCTTTAAGGTGCCAAGTCCATTGCAGAACAGCTTCCAGCCTCTGAATAAGGCAGGCAGTGTAAAATGGGTTATGTTGTTTGCACCAGAACTACAAAACCACCAGCTTTCCATAAATACCTCTGATTTTGTATGTCTAAAAGACGGGCAATAACCCATCCATGACTTTGAGCTCCCATAAAGCATTTCCCTCTTGCAATTTCATGTCTTAACATCAAATTACCTGATTCCAGCATGCAGGCTGATATTCTTTATACGACAGAAAGACCAGTGGCAGGTGTTCTGCTGCAGCTGAGCAGTCCCAGGCCACCTTGGCAAGTAACTTTGTTGGCTATCCTTTCTAATGTTCTCATAAAAAGGGTCAAGCAACCCTTCCAAACAAAGTATCTTAACCTATTTCTAAATGCCTAAGTGAAAATGGTGATAAAAAGTGGCTCCATAAGAATTCTCACTTCTCAGCATCTGACCCCCTGGTAGAGCACGTACAAAGGCAATACAGCTCTCTCCTGTATTGCTTGGTTCTCCTTCTTAATTAAAACATTGATCTCATTCAGATATTTGCATCCCTTCACCTTTGGTCTCGTTGGAAAGACATCCAAAAGCATAGTAATTGCTACTATGTTGTTTACACTTCTCTGTTACAAAAAAAGAACATCCCTGCAAATGGCTTTCACTTGGGCAATTGCCTAGGCATTACAGAGTGAATTTACTATTGACCTAGGGGTCAAAATTAATATCCATAACCTCAAGGAGAGATAGCTTCCAATGTAATTTTAGCTCCCTGACAGCCACTCAGTCGATTCTCCTGGGTGGTATGAGGAAGGCAGAACAAATTTACCTTCAAATAAGAAACTTCTTAAAGTCAGCCGACCTCTAGATGACCTTTTTCCTCAAACTGGGGTGATGCTGCCTGTTCCCTGGCATTCTCCATGTAATGCTGAACAACACAGTTCCTATTGGCATTAAACAAAATTTTCAGCAGTGCAAGGGTAAGGAAACATCAATCCACGAAGACCTAAATTCTTTTTCACTTGGACCTTGCACTGGGGACATGCTTGGGTGAAGAATCTGTACAACATGTAAATATAGCTTTCCAGACTTTGTGCTTGCAGGGAAAGGGAAAAGATTGCAGGGGAGGATACTCAGCAGCACCATCCAGGCTTGTACCACTGGACAGTCACTTTGTAGGACAGGCCTGGCAATCTCAACTCACACAAAACAAGTGGGAAGTTATTATTGAAATGTACTAGAATGTGATCACTTCCAAATAAAGCAGCATAATTTAAAAAAAAAATTGTTACATGAACAGATCAGATAGAGTGAAGAAAACTGTCCCTTTACTGAAAAAAACGACATTATGTTTCCCTATGCGTTATCATCTTTGTGCTAAACAATTGCTTAATTTACAAACCTGCTTTCTTTTCTTTTTCACAGCAGGTTTGGAATCTGAATCTTGACGTGTTGCTGTCCTGTTATCACTTGCTTTTTCAATAGCTTCATCATCCGAAGGATCTAATCAGAAAAAAAGAAGAGTTCTTGTTACTGTTTTTCAATCCATCTATCCATCTTTGTATTCAAAAATAGGGATAAAATCTCCAGCTGAAAGGTTGTCACAATAACACAATCTCGTGATTGGCAATAAATACAGCCGTAACAAATACAGTCTTCTTGCTAAGTTTGCTGATACTTCTTTCAAAATAAAGTTATTTCCTCCTACTAAAACAAGACTTGAAGATGAAGGGGAAAAAAATCCAAGTAAACACATACAAAAATGCACAAAATCCCCATTCCAAGCTCCCAAATGCCTTACTGACACACATTAAAGAGGAAAAATTACAAGATAGGTATAATGTCCTATTGTATAAAATATATGCACACGTTTCCTGCAAGTACATTTTAATTGTGTCTCTTACTTCAGCAACAATTAGACAAAGGCACCACTCCCAAAGTTTGAGCAGAATGTCCACAAGACTAAAACACATTTATGTTTTAAAAGACAACTATTTAAATTCAGATGTTTTTACCCATTCTCTTCTTCATCTCTTTTATCTACAGAGAGACTTTGAGGAAAAAATAACTGCACAGCAACAGCTCCCTCTAACAGTGTTATAATAGTGCTTTAGATGTATTCAAACACAGACATTTCCCCTGCAGACTGAGTTACTTCCCTGATTATTGCCAGAAGCATTATCATCCATCAAACGGAATTAATTCAACTTCTGTAATTGGAATATTTCTGCCCAACAGGTATTCAGTCATTACTGCAATCTCCTGTATTCCAAAGTTGTAAATGTACAGCTTCAAGAATAAGTTATTTATTTTGAAAAGGGAGGAATAGAAGGATTTCTTAAGCATCACCCCAAGTATAGATGATATATCTATGCAATCACTAGTTGTGAGCAGAGTAAACTGATGGCCAGAGAACATGAGAGAGACAAAATCAGTTATAGCTGGGATTTACAAATTCCATGTTGAAATACCTACCTACTGAAAAAAGGTAAGTGAAAGAATATGTGAAAAATATGCAATATGCAAAAGAATTTAAGTGAAAGGTAAATAAAGGGATGGAAGGGGTTGGGGGGAGGGAAGAATCTCTATTAATCCATAGATGCAACATTTTATGTTATGTGGCAATAAGGCAGTGGCTTTGAAAATCCCAATGTGACAGAATGGGTAACAAAATGGGTACATATTTATTCCCAGAAAGATACCTTCTCGTAATCTTCACTCCTTTTTCCCACCTTGAAAAGCCTGTGTAACAGTCAGCACCCTAAAGTTCAGTTCTGACAGCTGTTAGGAGTTCAAGAAAGTTGAGGAAGTTGAAAGATAATAAAGAAAATCAGTGAATGTTTTAGCAGGTTGGATGCCATTTGTCATGAAATCTTACTTGATATAGATTAGATTCTTGGCAAACACAAGAGCTTTAGAAAGAGAGCAGCAACTGAGAAGAGAATTTGTTTTCTGTTCAGTACAGCTAAGAGACTCCTAAGTGAAGAGGGTAGATAAATATGTTAATGAACTTAATTAAGACCAAAATAAATGCCATGGAAGAAATGACAGCACTTGTTTGCATCTCAACATAGGATGAAGACATATTCTGAAATCTTAAAATAGGAATCCACCAAGAGAAGCCCTCGCTTTCCAGCTCTAAAGCAAATGCAGGAATGTGTGCAGCAAGTGAACATTCCAGCTCAGCTGGCCTATCTGCTTCATCCTCCTTGCAGGCACAGCCTCAAATCAGAGCTCAGTGGACTGTGGCCACACGAGTGCCAGAGCCCATGTAGAAATTATGTGCCTACTCCTGTAGAGCCCAACACATGGCAGCAGGTGAACAGGGGAACAAAGAAAGCTCGAAGTTTGTGAGACCAAGTTTTTCCTTACATTACAGGCCAAATATCTTTCTCTTGAGGATGCCCAAGTGCTCCTGTACCATATGGCTGTCCCTGCACAGCAGCTGATCTTTCCTGCCTATTCCTCTCCAAAGTCACTGAGCACTTATGTCCTCCAGCCACTTTGGAATCTCAGATACAACACTTCATTAGAAGAAGCTGAAAAATCACATCATTCAGCACACTCCAGAAAGTTTAAAAGGTGTCTTGGTAATTCAATGTTACCACTGGCCACTACCACGGGCTTGTTTCCCTGTGGATCATCCCTCCTCTGGCAAATTTATTGTGCTACATTTTGGTAGGCAGCTTCTGTATTTAAGGACCCGTCACTGACTTCTGTCTCGTTTGCCCTGACTCCAGAGATACTGAAAGGGTGACCAGCTTTAACACACACCAGCTCCACACCCCTGGGGTCTTGGACACATTCCATTGAAGCAGGCTGTGGAGAGATGATATAAATGAAATAAAGAAATCAGAATTGCCTCTTCATCCCTCTTGCTCACTGCGCTTGAGCCCCAAACACCCACTCCAAAATGAATTTTTGCATGTTTCACTGAACTGAACTGCTGTGTGAGCTCTTGCCAATATTTCACATTGAAAATAAATGAGAATTGCATCAAATAGATTCAGGGGAAGCTTCCTGTGATCTGCAAGCATTCCTTCTGAAATCCTACTTGGCATGCTCTGAAAGGCAAACAGGAGTCATGTAAGTTTTAAATAACCTCTTCTCTTTCTCACAACTAAAAGAAACGCTGCTAGCAATAGCAATCTAAAACTGGACAAATGGTTTCCATGATCTGAAATAGCCTGACAATGTACCACCTGTTCACTGCTCATTTGAGTTTTGGACAGCACTTCATGGTGCAATGTCCTCTGCTCTCAGCAAGAAGTGAGAGAAGAGAGCACAGACTCAGACTCAACAAACATCAGTTCAAATTTGAGCATCTTTCTGCAGTACCTGAGTATCTTTATTTCATACAACTGGAGAACTTTCTATCTATTCCAGAAACAATCATCCACATCCCAGTCAGGACAGCAGCTCGTCTCAAGATGTAATTGTTTGTGACACCATGTCAGCTCCTGTGATGACAGGAGCATTTTGTTGCAGGCACTGAAGTACCACAGGCCAGACTCTGCCAACCATGCTCACATTAAACCGTGTACCTTTCTCTGCAAAGAGTTACCTTGATGTCAGCGGGGTTATTCACAAAATAAATCATAACTTGATGCAAATAAATGCAGAAGCTCACAGATCACAAACATGACTGTAACAGAGCAGCACTGTTTGCTCTGCTTTGAGGTGCTGAGCTTCCCAGGAGACCTCTCTCTGCCAGAACAGGAGAATTCACAAATCCTTCCTTAATAATAAGCTGGTGCAAATGCAGACCCTAACTGATTAATACAAAGTTGACTTTCATCTGGCTTGAGGTGCAAAGGAGCGGGCAGGCAGGCGCTGACAGAATACACTGCTTGGAGAGTGATGCTGTTGAGCACAGCAATTCTCTGCCTCTGCTTTCCTGAGACTTACAGCATTTACACAACCACAAAGTCATCAAAGGCATCAGAACAGTCACAAAACGCTCTCAAGATAGAAAAATAAATTAGAATTCCACAACTCTCCACGTGTTTTGCTTTGGTATTATATCAACAGCATGGCACGTACTAACAAGCTTCCCAGTCATGAAGTATTTATATTTGATCTTATTTTGAACCATGCAAAAATGGAAAATGCCATTTCTGCTTCACACACACAACACACGAAGAATTTCTCATTTATATCAATGACTGTTTAAAATCATCCAGTGCACTGATTTCTAACTTCTTACAAATTTAACATTAACATATGCGTGTATGTCATCAATATGTGTACTAATTATATATACACACACTTATAAATACCTATAAGCACTTATATTAACACATATACATCTGCATGTTTATACACATTCATATAAAAAAATACAGAGATCTTTAGATAATTTAACAGGTTCCCTTTAATAATCACTTTTATTAATTTATATATTCACAAAGAATGCATATTTTTTTCATTGTTTAGTATAGTTTTTTAAAGGCAAACAAGACCTTAATGATATGGATCATGTAATGACGTGCTTGGATGTGAATGCAATTTCGTTCATACAAAATAGCCAGTACATACAAATTTGCATTTGCTAGGCTGATTCACCATTGCTGAGACTTCTGACCTTCACCTGCCACTTTTCTACTCTGAAATTATTAACATAGGAGTTATAGTGACAACGACATAAATAATTAATTCCTGTAAGAACCAAGGCTGACTGAAAAAGTGACACTCTTCTAGGAAGGACACCTCCAAATGCCCCAAAATAAATTAAAAGTTATGACTGAAAATAATCTTAACATTCTTTGGGAAATGCAACTTGGGGTTCAAGCCAGCATATGACTGAAATAAAGATAAAGGCAGCTCACAGAAATTATGGCAGCCAGGGGAAGCTTGTTATAAGATGAGAATATGAAGAAAACAAAAGGAGTTTTTTGAGAGATGAAGGAGGCAAGGTTCTTAGAACTCTTCATAATGTAGGAACAACAAACGTGTAATTAAAAAGAGAGCTTGGAACAGAAATCTATTGTTTTGCATACATACCCAAAGATAAGTGAGAGAATCATTTCTACTAGGTGGTTTTTTGTTTTGGTTTGGGGTTTTTTAGTTCGGGAAGCTAAGCGAGGTCAGGCATCTATTCAGTGTCCAAAAGGCTCCCAGTGACAGAGGCCAGTACAGGACAAGTTCCTTTCTTACCACTAAATTAATGTCTGTGACAAAATTTGGAAGAAGCCTGTTTTACACGCCCACAAGGGAGAATCCCTCAACTTTTATTTGATGTATCTGTCTGCAATCAGACACTCTCTGGGTCAGAAATTCCTGTTTTTTCCTTTATGCTTTCATCAGGGCTATGTATCAGTACTCAACTAGAATTACATAAGAACAAAGTTTGTACAAAATTTAGTATGCCCCCCCATCCCTTTTCCCCTTCCCGATTTCCATGCTTCTCTGCCTGTTCTAAAACTGTCTTATATCTGAAATGAGATTTTAAATAAAGCCTCTGTTTTCTAATTTTTAACAAAAAGTCCAGTATGCTGTGGAAACAGGTTTTATATTTTTTATGCTCTCTTTCTAGTTTCAGATATATTACAGGAAATTTATGTGCTTGTCATTATTCTGTAGGTGGGCAGAGTTCACTCAGTTTGGGTGTGCTATGATGGATTAATTTCAGGCTGCTTTGCAAGTGGTATTTTTATTTACTGGTTGATTAAATTGTACTGATCTGTGTACATTAATCCGGGGGAAAATATTTCTCAGGACTCCCACCTCTAAATTCAGTAGATTGAAACATATTTGATGCCAATTAAAATGCCAAGTGTGTTGGCCACATCTTGAGACTTTTCTTAATTGCCATTTTTCTTTGGGAGGAAGGGAGAAGAGGGGCAGAGATGAGGTCAGAGAAAAAAAAAATATTTCTGACACTTCCTTATTATTCTCAGTTTTGCTATTAAAAACTGGCCTCAATCTTCAGTGAATCAGACTAACTAATCTCAAGGTCAATGCACTAGTTAGAACTTTTCTCACTGCATCTCTCCTGCATGTCCCATCAGGTACACACAGTGCAAGGTCAATTAAATTTCTGTAAAATGTAACAGCTGTCGGCAAAATTGGCTCCCAAGTCCCCGTTCATCCTCGCTCAGCTGAGAGGGCTCCTGTTGCCAGCAGAGTTGTGCTGATCACAGTAGCTGGGCTAAAAGTGGCAATGACAGTATTTTAACACACCCCTACGGTGCCGCTCCTCGAGGCAGCAGAGAACGGGGCTCAGGCGGGTCCTGCCACGTTGCCCACCAGCACCCAAACAACAGATGAGCTCTTTTAAATGCAACAGGCCTGGCTGGTGGGCTGGCTAACTAAGAAAAAAGGATTAACATACTTCCCTGACAAAGGGAAAGGTTCTGCATACCAGTGGGAGAAGGAGGTACAGAATTCAGTGGGTCACAGCAGCCCAAACCATCTACCGGACAAATCCCAAATTACTCAGCTGTGTGTCACCAGCATAGCCAACCCCAAAAGGAGGATCTCTTTCATGTCTACCAGGTCAATCCTCTCTAAGTTCCCTCTCTGTAGGCAGTGGACAGCTTTGATTTTTCCTGTTGAGAAGCCTAATAATAGCTCAGATACCCTGGAGCCCATGGTGTAAAGCCAACTGGCCAAGCAATAGCTATGAAGCTCTTCTGGGGACTTCCAGACCATGGGATGGCTAAGAATGTAAATCTTGTTATTAATATGGTTCTTCAGACCAGTTGCTGGCTATTTACCATGGCAATACTTTGAAATTTCTAGTAAATGAGATAAAAATGCTAGACACAAAAGTAATCCGTCCTTGGGGAAGACCACCACATAACCATCGCATTAAAAATAGCTACAACAGTGTCAGCACCCTTTTCTTTTCTCAAATTGCTCTGGCTAAATTAGAAAGGGTCCCCTGGCAACTCAAGAAAAATAAGTAATTCTCCCCATCAGAGGCATGCATCAAGTGCAGTGAGTGGCACAACTGAGAAATCTAGATGACACATTACAGAAAAAATCTCCAAACAACAAAACATCTCCTTACCTCCTTGAATAAGGATTAGCTAAATCTTTTAAAACAGTAGAGTAAGACAACATCTAGTCTTAGAAATCAATACAAGAATATATACTTACAAGAAATGAAAAAATAGTTTTTAATTGTATCAAAAGACAATATTGCTGCTTAATGGAAAACTTCTGCAGTTTACAGAACTTTTTTCAGTTTAGTTTTTGCAAAATGGGCACGCGAATCAAATTAAGTGCCTTCACTCATAAGGCCTTAAAATATTTGGGTATTTTGACCATTTAGAACTAAAGAGGGAACACTGTGAATGCACTGGGACCTGTTATTGTCAGTAGGAAGCACAAAGGTGCACAGAAAGCTCTGTTGTAGGTTGTCACCAGTCAGTAACCATTCCTCTGACTTCATCAGCCTACTGCAACAGAGAGCAGTGCTGCATGTCTGCTCAGGCTGAAACCATCTCCATAGGAATTGCACGTGGTGCCAGTGCTCCATCGTCCCACACCATCCACAGTCTCCATGGTCTGGGCAGTTTTACGTTCCAGTCTCTATGAACTAAGGAGTCCTTTCCCAAAACAGGTGCATTCCTCCACAACAGTAAGTTTTGACACCTGCGGGGATGCCTTGAATGGCAGACTTTACCTCCCAAGGTATCTGAAAAAAGGTATTTCCAAGTGTGCTTGTGAGGCACGCTTGAAAGGCGGACAACGTGCGAGTCAGCACAAACAGACACAGTCCTATCAAAGAATCAAACGAGCTTCATCTTTGTCCCCACAGGTAACATTCAGATGGCATAAACTTCTTCACACTCCAGCCAGCCTAAGCCTGTGCCAAGCCAGTCTGTAGGAGTTCCCTGTAATAGTTTCTAAGTACTGGCAAAAGCTTGTACTACGAGGTCAAAGACAACATTCTTCCAAAAATGCAACCCCCTTCTTGAGGCAGTTCAAAAGGCATATCTAGCACAAACAACTATTTTTGCCTGATAAATCTTGTGATGAGATATTCAGTTTAGGCTCCTCTTCTTTACCCTGATGGAAAATTTAAATTAAAACCACTGTCCATTCAAGCAAAAAAGAATAGGTCTTAATGGAGTAATATCAAGTTAATTTTCACTATACTCTGATATGATAAAAAATGGTTTTTTAATCACAGACATAACTATCTGCAATGCAAAGGATTTCCCACAATACATTTCTAACAACTACATCTCCCTTTTTTTAAACACTTTTCCTTTAATATTCAAAATACGTACTTCCAAACTAATTTTTGACACATCTTGACTTGCTGACTGGGAGTGAATTAAAAGACAAAATAAAGGATATATCAGAGAATAAGACCAGAGGAAATCCTCTGTTGTACACTTGTAAGCACAGAAGAATAAACTTTATATGGTCAAGGTTAGGCCCAGCTTGTAGTACAGCTACAACCTCGCCCTATTCGTAATTTGACTTTTTCATTGTCATATTTTGCCTATAAGACAGAAAGATGGTAGAAAAGCCACAGAATATGACTGATCAGAGGTTAAAAGTAGTAGGCAATCTTCCTTCTAACAAACATAACTTTTTCACCTGCTAGGTAAAGGTTGAATTTGACATCCTACTGCTGCCTCGGACAATGAAAAACAGCATCACCAAGGTAAGCAGGGAGAACTCAGTATTCATTTAGTCACTGGAGTTTTAAAACCCACAGTAAGCAAAGGACAAACATGAAGGTTTGACATGATAGGAACGTGACAGGTCCTTTTACTGTTTGCCATCCAATTTAATTTCTTCATTATGAGCTTGCCAAAAAAGAGCGACCAGAGACTAAACATACAAGAACATTTCAGCACAGGGTACAAATCAGTTCTGTTGTTTGTACCATTCACCAACAATATCATGAGTGAAGGCTGAGATAACATCCACAAATCACTTCAGTCTACTCTTTTTCTTTTGTTCTCTCAAAAACTATCCCTCATGCTGAAACTTCCAATAATCTCCTTATAATTTCAAATTGAATTCAAAAGCATATTTCTAGAGATATGGGGAAGTGCGAGACTGTCTTGTTTAAGTAGCATGGGGTTTTGGCTATTTTCAAATCTACTGGATGAACATGGTAAATCTTAACCTTGTAAAAAGAGCTTCTCTTCCTGATAGATGCCACACATTGCACACCATACAGTCAGTTCAGAAACCACTCAAAAGGGTGCCAGCAATACTGTGCAAGAGTTTATGCTCATAAAGACAACGCTATCCAACTCTGAAAAGCAGAGGAACAGGGCAAGCCACGATACAGTTGACCACACTGGAAACTCTCTGAGCCATTATGGTTCACAATAAATGTTCCATGGGATGTTTAAACAACTACAAATGTCTAGGAATTTGGGGTTAATCAAAAGAAAAATCAGTTCACACATACTAGTTACAGAATGTTTAACTGTGCTGAGGGAGAATCCCACAAGCCTAGCTTGAAATAAGTCTCAACCCCAACACAGGATCTGGGAGAGGAAACTGCCTGAGCTCTGGAAAAGTCAGACCTGACTCATTCCAGAGGAAATGCTACCAAAGAAAGCTGGGCAGTTAAAGAGAAAAACTATCAACAAATAAGCAGAAAATCATTCAGAACCATAATGTAAACACCAGAGCTCAGGAAAAGCTAGGCACAAACGAGAGCCTGACTCTACTGCATTTTCCTCTTCATGGTGCAGACATAAAAATTAAAGTCATCCCAAAGAAAACTTGAGTGTATACAGCTGTCAAACAAAACGCCTTTCCATCCACTTTGACAAACACATACAACCACTCTTAAAGCCTTTTCCCCTTCTTCCAGGAAGTTTGCATCACTGGGGTTGGTCACACAACATTTAGAGCCCTGTACACACCAACAGCACCAATCTATAAAAGCCTCCTGAAAGATTAACTCCCTGCCCAAAGCCAAGCAGTGTATTATTTGTATGAGCAAGAAATCACTCCTTCTCCACAATATTCCTATGGGAGAAGTGCATGTCACAGTTCCTGGCAAAGTATGACAATTCCTGTGCTTTAAGACCCACCAAGCACTGTGATTCCTTCTTTTTCTAAGAACTACCCATCTATCATGTATGGAAGCTGCTGTTTGCTGCAGAGGGTGAAAAGCTGGTGAAAAAGAGGGTGAAAAGTATATTCCTCATGCTGGGGAGGAATATATATTCCCTCCTTTATCCTCATCACCTTCACGGTCTGAATGAAGGGATCTGTGGTGAATTCAATATCCTAGCACTAGAGAGAGGGGTAGAATTGGCAGTGGCACTGCAGAGCTGGAACTGGGAGGGTTGGTGTGACTCCCACAAGGGTACCACCCTGGAGCACAGACAGCACAATGCTATCCATGTTTATCATCCAACTTGATGCTGGTGACCTGTACATTCAGAATTTCACTACTTACACAGTGCTATTCAATATACACCTGTCTGGAGGTGGACTTGTTCCTTTTTCAGGTCCTCTCTTCAAAATCAAACACCAGAATTCTTCATTTGTTATAATATTAACTTCTGACAAACATTTATTCTTGTTAATGGGGAAGAAATAGGTAAACTGGGAGGAAAGATGAACTTGGATAAACCCATAAAACTACTTAATGGGTGGGGTCTAGCCTAGGTCTGACTATGATCGAGTTTTAGCCAGGAATGTAGCACAGTCCCAGATGTGATGTCTCCCTTAATACTGCCAGTGATTCGTGCTTTTTTACTGTTCTCTGTACTGGGAGGCAGCTGCGGCTCACAGCTGCAGTTCTTGCTGTGAGGGTAACACAGAGACTCTGGCTGATCTCGTGCACTTCAAGTCTATAGATCATGATAAAATTACACAGTGGAACTTGCCAAAAATAGTAGGCTGCAATTAAAAAGGATATATAGCACACTTCACAAAAACTTAACAGCACAAATTATTGTTCACAGATACACATTGCTACTTTACTGACTACTGGTACCATTCCCACCTTTTTGGCTCATGGATGTTTTGCAGACACACACATCTGTAGTATGCAGTTATCACAGCCCTGATTTTTCTCAGGTTTTCTCCGAATATGGAAAACTGCATGCATGCATATAATGTAGCATACACTCAGATAGATGTCACCACCAAATAATATATCCCACTGAAGAACAATACTGCAAACAGTCTTTTAATACAACTCTCCTACCCATCTTTACACACAACATGAGAGTTGACATTTTGAGCTGCTCTGATTTCTACAGCTTTTTTTATTTAGAAGCCTTCATATGACATAGAAGTATCAGGTCCCCATTTGACAGAGTATCGGGTTGACTCAGATCAAGTTAAACTCTCCTTCAGGCTAAGAACAAAATACCCTGACATGTTGCCACACAGAGTTAGACTGGCAAATTCCCCAGATTATAAAACATCTGTTGAAAACCAGTTCCCTATCTAAGGCACAAGAGTTATGTTTCTGTGCCTCTTATTCTTCGCTTTCTCCCCCTCCGCATATACTTCACATTTCTCTGCAGTTTGATCTCTGATATTGCAGGTTCTCATCCCCTTTCAAGCTATCCTAGCATCTCAAATTTACATGGTACTAGAATATACATTTGTGGATTTAACTCACTTATCCAGAAAGTCTCACTTATTAGAGTGAGTAAAAGGAGGGATAACTGTTTATAGTCAGAAGCATTTAGGGAAATACTGCACACACTGATGCATTAAGGTTTTTGAGAGGAGCAAAAGTATCAGGCTTGTCATCTGTGTCAGTGCTCTCTATTCAAGACTAACAATTACAATGCAGCCTCTCATCTGTACAGGCCTTTTGGGAACTGACACGCAGCTCATTTGTTTAAATGATCGAATAAAGCACATTATGAGTCAATCCGTTCTAACTACCAGGAAAATAAGAGCTCATACCTAAATTCATTTGCTGCAAGCAGATGGTGGATTGCTTTTCTGTCCCTTTATGCTGCAGTCCTGTTCCTTTAGATCCTCTCTACTAAGAGAGGGACATGTCGGGAGGTCAGTTTTCCAACAAGGTCATCTGCCTTCAGAGCATGAAGAGAATTGCACAGAAAGTGGGTTGGGCTATATTTAGAGTTTGGTCCAACTCCGTGCCAAGGTCCCCCCCGCTGTCTCTCTCTTGCAGCACCGTCTCAGGTTTATTCTTGCAGATTCTCAGCCCACAGAACACACGAGGATAGGAAAGTCGCTCTGAGCTACTGCTGGATCGAGGTTTTTTGCAATTTGCTAAAAACAAGTGGATCAGCAGTTCAGATGAGAACTCCTTAAATCCTTCACTCTTCTAGTCCTTATTTATCTTTATTTAAGTGGATTTTCCCCTTTCAGTTGGATAAGGAGAGGAAACTGCCTGGGATAGAGCAAAAAGACTCTCCTGAGCTAAGGTAAGGCTGCTTCATTTTTGTATTGTCATTGTAATTACAGAGCAATTGATGACTTGGATCAGATACGCTTTTTCTGCTACAGCAGTTCTGCATGTCAGCATTAAGGGTATTTTTGGATAATGAAATTCTTCATGTAAAAATATCAATTCTCATTATCACTGTCAATAGCAAATGGGAAAATAAAAGGATATCAGCATGTGCAATAGAATATACACTGATTTTTACCTGCTTAGATCACTGTAAAAAGCACACAGCCATGCTGGTAGACTGTATCATTCTGAAAGTGAGAGAACCCCAAATGTGTGGCTATATGCACATTGATTACATATACAGGCATGCATTTAGATGTGCTAAGTGATGTTTCAGCCACGTTATTTTGTACAGTATCAGTGAGTATGGCATCAAGTTTGCAATATAGGGCTTGCTGCAAATGGCACCGGTATAAGTAAAAAAATAATAATTAATAAATGAACACGTGCTCAAATCTCTTTATAGTTCCAAAGAAGTTGCTCAGCTCCAGAGTACAGGCAGTATTACAGATCATAATGTATTTGGTTTCCTTTCCACTGTATGCTATACACTGGTTCAGCATTGCTTCTCTGTTTAAAAACACATATGGCTCAACAATTTTCCTCAGCACCATTTTAAACTGTTGTGATTCTTAAGGAAAAAAAACCCTGGACAGAATACATCACTGCATGCCTGTCTGTAAGGAGATCCTAACACACTTCAGGTCACATGGGCATCATGATACTGTAGTGTGGATCCAACATGAGGAGAATGTTGTCATGTAAAGACACTCTGCAGCCATGGATTTAGCGCTGGCACACACACACACTTTCTAATGCAACATGACCACAGCAAGCCCACAGGAATGGTAACCTGAAAAAACTAGGTAGAAAGGTCCACTTGATCCAAAGATCCAAACACTGATGGGACAGCACCAAAACGTTCTTCACAACATAATCACTACATAAAAGTCTTAGCAGAAGCAACTGAAGAAAGGCAGATGGAGTCTGGATTAAAAGTAAGCAAAGAGCAAGAGAGGTCACCAAGTCACTGGGAGTTCAGCTAAGGTGCCTGGGTGAATTCCTGCGCTTATTTCAGGTTGTCTTTTCTTAATATAGCTGCTGGTTAAACAATGCCATGCATCAGGCTGTAAAAAATTCTAAGCTGGCAAAAGTCTTATTCTGCTGAAAAAACTTCTGATTTTGCTTACTCTCAACTATGTATAAGACCATCTCATCATTCTTTGCTTCTGATTTTGCTTAGTAATTTATGCTTGGAGTCTTGAGTGTTAAGTTTATTTGAAGGATCCATCCATTTCACACAAAATACCTTCCTAGCAGTCCTATGACTTTTTAACAAATGAAAATTATAGTAGCATGCCATGGAACCAACTTGGGCTGTGTTGCATGTGATAATTCAGATTCATCCAGAAGGTTTATATTGCAAGAACTTGAAGAAGAGGCTGTTAAAGGAGGGTTACTGAAGTACTGCAAAAGCATTAATCAAATTCAGCAGCAAGTAAAAAGCTTCAGACTATAAAAGCACCTAGTGCAGTCTAAGATTCGAACAATCTTTTATAAACAGTTGTTATACACTGATAGAAAAGGGGAAAAATATGTCTATAAATTTTAAATGTTCAGGTTTTGCCTAGTTATTGCTTAATGAATCACCTTAGTTTTTGTGACACTTTGTGGTACTGTCCTCCATGTGTACGTGGGAAAATATTATTTACTCACCCATCAATATTAAAGAGATCAGGGATGTAGGCTTGGCTTAAAAAAAAAAGCAGTAGTGCTGTGACTGAGCTTACTAATGCAGCATTCCCAAAGACCCCCCGGCAGATGGACAGGAACACTGCTGTGTCACAGTGGCAGACAGGGACTGGCTTGTTTTGAAGGGAGGGTCATCACACCTTCCCACAGGAGCCGAGCCTAAAATGTGTCTGTCACCCAAACTGGTGGGAGGTTTGTTGACATAGGGATGACAGGATGACAGCTTTGGAAAATGGCAGTATGATGATGAATCTGACATGGCATTACCAGAAGAAGCTAGAAAGAAGCACATCTGAGTGAATAGGCCTCATATTCTAAGGCAGACAAACCTCAGTCTGCTCCTAACCTCTTTCTGGGGCCAATCCTACTTGGTAGGAGCTTCCTCTTCCTATTCTCTCCTCATAAAACTCTATTTAAAAACTCCAGCACCATGAACTAGCTTTGTCTTGCTGAGGTGTAGTCTCCAATGGGCACAGTATGTCCATTCTAGTGGAGACCACCATGGAAGTAAAAAAATTTAAAAAAAATAAATAAAAACAAGGAATTTTGTTTTTTTGCTCCTCTCATGTAAGAAAGCAAGAAAGACTGAAACCCTTCATTTCTATTAGAGCGGCTGATGGGGCTGAAACCCACCTTCCTCCCTTGTGGTGGGAGGGCATGGCCATACATATTGAATGACATGTCCAAGGCTGTGGAGGAGGAGGAAGGGAAAGCTTGGCTGATGATGTATGCTGCCAGCTGGCCAGGCAAAGCTCCAAGGGGACATTCACTCACTCCTTGCTTTGGCACTCTCCCCCTCAGCTGACAGGTGTAAGCAGGGCCAGAGCCAGATGGGTAAATCCAAACAGCGCCAGGGGGATAAGTCCCACCAGCAGTCAGATCCCCTGCTCTACTCACTGTATTTATGTTCTGCCTTGGGGGCTTCCTTCTGGTGCAACCAAACAACAAACAACCCCGGGATTTTCCTCCCTCGCTGCCAAGCTGAACAGACAGAACCAAGCTGGGATTTTGGGGAGAGTTAAAGCATACCTCAACTCATACTGAAACAAGGACCTTTTGTTAAAGGTCCTGTCAGGTGCTACAGAACCAATACTACACAGCTTTGCAGTCAACCTGCAGGACCCAAGACACCTCCATCCACCACCATCAATGTATAGCTGGTGCTGCAGCCAGCATCCAGGCAGGGACACCCAAAAGGGGATTGGAAGAGTGTGAGAAGGGGAAAGGTGGCACCTGGAGTCAGTCTGTGAGTACTTGGGTACAGCTCTGTGTGTATACCTGCATAAGGGAGGAACACAGCATTTGGTATGGAAACAGGTTGCTACAACTGCTGAAGGAGCTCTGCCTTAAATCCTGCACTGAAATTTTCTTTCACGACCTTTAGTGACTATTACCACAACTTCTGAATATACTTTCCAGGAAGGGATGGAAGATGATATGCCAAACTATGCTGTGTAGGAAAGAGAGATACTTATAGACACAGAAAAATCACAAAGCTATAATTAAGCAAACAGTTAATTAAATAATTATAGTCATTCTGCTAAACAGTACTTTCCCCTGAGACTTACTTGTAACAAGGACAGGGAAAGAAATCAAAGTTCATACTCTCAACCAGCCACATAGTCCCAACCTTTGTCTGACCTGCTTTCACAAATCCATCTCTCAAAAATAGGAAGCAAAAAACCCAATAGCACAAAGTTTCCACTGGGTGCCCTGCTGCATTTTGCTCTCTGTGCACCCATGGTAGAGTGATATCTTGTCGCAGAAAACAGTCTGCCCTGAGGAGAGGAATAGACTCATCATCTGCATTTTCTTTCAGTTTGATACAAGTGTTGGGACTGACAGAAAGATCTCCAACACTGGTTTTCACATTTCGCATTACAGAATATTACTTTTAACTGTGGCAAATTGACTGTTGTCTACTCAAAGCGTAATAAATCTTCATGCTCACAACTAAGCACAGTAAGGCACAGAACAAGAAATCCACTCGAACAGCGAGGTACTGTTCAGGCCTGCAGTACCACAGTGCTTGGTGGCTGCAAGTGCCAGCTCTAAACTCAGAAAAACTGCAGGCAGACCACAGTCTGCTACACCCAGTGCCCTACTTCTCATTCAGACATCTTTGTGGTCCCACTCAGTACAATTTTCTGGGTCTCAGTCCTTATTTGGTGATTATCCAGGATGGGTATACAACCCATCTACGTGAGAAGATGAAGGTTGCCAACTTTAAAACAATTTCCAATGACAATCCCACCGATACTGTGTGGCATTAAGCTATGCAGGAAGAAACAGTTAAAACTGGGATTATACAAAACTAACACAAATTTCTGATCTTCTATTACGTACGCCTAAATTCTTTCAATTGCAGCAAATTCATAATGACAACTACTGATGCTAAAATGCCACAGAAAGTAATCCAACAACACTTGATTTCTTCTGTCTCAAACACCAGCTGCAAAACTGCAAATCACAATTTTACATAAAATGAAACATGGTCCTGTTAGAAGAAATCCTTGGAGGTGAACTTTCCCACTTTTCACTCATAACCATCTTTTTAGTATACCAATCTGATCTGCAGGCATTCACTTCAACAGAACAGTGTCCAATCTCTAGCATGCAAATAACATAGCAAAAAAATAAAAATCAGTATTTACAACATGGTTGTATTTTAGCATAGTCCTCATGCACTTTTCTTAACCACTAATAATAGTGCAGGTGAATACAGGAATGAAGGATGAAAAGAAAAAAAAATCTCTAAATGGATGTCAAATAATTTAGATACTCTCCCTAAAGAAACAATTTAAAAATCATGTACAAAGTACAGTAAAATTAAGCATTTTACATCATCTTGCCTGTCTTTAAGAACACTCAATTTAAATAGCAAATGAGCAGCAGCCACTCTTCCTGTCACTGCATTTTCTTCTGCTAACACAACGCTTAGAGATGTCATCCAGTACAACTTGATGTATGCCCCCTCTCACAACACCTGCCTAAAAGAGGAAGGCAAGGAAGTCCCACTTGGGAAGAAAGTGAGACTGCACAGGATGAGCTTGTCAGTATAGGAGAAAAATGAAGAGTGGAGATGATGTGTCAGGGCTTGTGTGCTCGAGCTCCTGCTGTTGCTGTGCAGTTCCTCTGACTCAGCCAAGCCAAGGGGCTGCACATTCCCAGCTGTACTTTCACCCACTCACCAGCACCAACCCACTTAGAAGGAGGGACAACCAGGCTGTGACGGAGTTTCTCAACACAGACAAGTAGACACCAAGAGGTTGAAACTGTATGACCTTTTTTGCAACTTGAGGCTCTTGAAGGGGGAAAAACAGAGCCTTTGTTCCCCCTCACACTAACTTTCATCTGACTTCCAGCTGTCTGAGGTGGACAGCTTGTAGCCTAATTATAGGTTTATTGAGTCTTCCCAGAGACTGGTTCCTTACGTGGGCAAAGAATCTCACAAATCTCTTTGGGAGCAGAGATATTCCTCCATTTTAGACTTCCCTCTCATAAATGTACAAGGTGGGTTTTCCATCAAGTTTGCTCCTCGACACTGAAACAAAAGGAAGAAATGCCAGGCTTCATCAGACAGTGCAGGGTATGAAGTGATCACTGCAGAAGGCACAGCTAGACTCTTCTCTACTGTGCTTTCCTGTGACATGTCACTTAAATAGAGCTGTTAACACTGAAGACATTTTTATTATTAAAAGTGCAAATCTATGCTATGTACTAAGCGGTTAATACTATATTTTACAATTGCTGATGATGTACTAGATAGATGAGTTGATACGCTGTGTTTCCTTTGTGTAAATGCCCAGTGCACGTGGTCAGAGGAGGGGGTTCTACAGGATTTATTTGGATGGAAGTCAGGCACATGTATGTGCTTTGTTATACTAAAGAGCTTGGGGGTATGCATGGAGGGGGACTCATCTGAGAATGACTGCTTAGCCTTCAGCAAACCACTAGCACTTCTTCCATTGCAGTTCATATCACTGCAGAAAAAAAAAAAAAAGAGATGTAGAAATATCTCTTAATGGGGTGTGTTGGAGCCTAAATAACATATGTAAAATTCTACGGGATTCTGGAAGTGCTATAGGAGAATATAATAGTTGTTTATTATATTCTGACAGGAAGGACATGAAATCCCTTTCTTTAACCCTTGAAAAAGTGTGAGTGTTTTTAAAAGTATTTTTGAGAATCCAAACCAGTTGCGTACAGATCGTTAATATGACGAACAAACTTGGGGCTCACTCTGTCAGAGCCACAACTCAGTAGGATGCATTTTGATTCTGAGTTACAATCTCCAGGTTCCAGTACTGACAGCCACAATCAAAGGCTTCTTCGTCATGTCTTTGCTATTCAGCAGCTTCTGGGAGAGTGCCCCTGACACAACACAAGAGAATGATAAGGGTTAGCCTTATCCAGAGGGTTTCACTACCGCATCCAGCTCGAGGACAAACTGCTGACAGACTCTGCAAAGCTGGGGTCAGAATATACATGGTGTGGGAGAGACAGAAGCAGTGCCTTATCTGGGTCCTGAAGTCTGAACTCTGGAGACAGCCTCGTAAGGCAGATGTCCTCTGGTATCTTGTATGAATTCACATAATGTGAGCTCTTCCTTTGAGACCCTGTTGGGAAATGCAGTCTCCACCTCGTTGATTTACTGCAGCACTGCTGGTAAGGAAACTCCTGTGTAGCAGAACACTACCCACGGCACGACAGGGACGAGATAGGCAGCACATCTGCAGAGGGAGATCGGCGCCTTAGCCAAAGTTACAGAAAACAGCAATTGTAAAATATTCCACACCTTACAGTATGGAAAGGAGCATAACCCTCCATCAGAGATACTTTCTCTGTCACTGTTTGTCTTTGGGAGCAGAAAGAATGGCTATATATAATTAATGATATCAAACATAGCCCAGCACAGCAATAAAAAACCTCAGACAATAAAACCTAAGTACAGTCATGGTCATTTTATCCTTTTGTTTTTGCTTTTTTTTTAAACTGAACTAATTACTTAGCTCAGCAATGGTCAGGACTGGAAGGCTACAGGAGGACTGTAATGAAGGTATAACCTTAGGGAACAATTTTGATTATAGTGAAGGTTTCAGCTGACTACATTTTAATTAATCTGAGTAGTACAGCACTCAGAATCCCCAGATATCCCAGATCAATTTGCAGACTAACATAACTCGTTTTACAGCATATTTTAACATTGCTCTAATAAATTCTTCAACAGTTCTTTTAAGTCTCAGAGGTAATCTAATTTCTTTTCTATTTTTATTATAGAGGCTTTCAAAAGACATTTCAACTATATATCACTAAAATCATGTGGCTGTGGAATGCCAAATATAGCATCAGAAACCAAATACCTCTTCAATACTTGTATTAATTAAAAGCACAAAGACATTCCTAATTACAAAAGAAGGGATATTTTGTATTGATAAAGTATTTTAATTTAAAATAGGCTTCTATCATAATAAAGATGAGACACAGTAGCATTTGGTTTAAAAGCTCAGCAGTGAACTAGCATAATAATATGAGATAACAGGCCAAGAGAAAAGCAGGATGTTCAGGGTTCAACACATGGTGCAGTGTCATATACATTTTCTATATAATCCAGGCTTAAGGGAGTCATGCCCAAAGTCTGACAAAACACGCACAGAAATATATGGCAAACGAAGAACCAGATCCCAAAATAAGCAAGTTTTGAGCTAATACATCGTAAGACCCATGAGACGATGTCATTTACATCTTTTAATTCAGAAAGCACATAAATTTTCCTGTGCATTCTCCTCTGCATCATGAATTCACCAGCGTTTTGCTACCATATGGAAATGAAAATGTTGAACTGCCCACTACTCTCCCTGTTTCTACTGAGACACTGCAGTCCCCAGTATCACCTAAATGTGACCTGCAGAGGTGGCTGTACACTGTCCCCATCCAGCAGCAGTAGTAGATACCAAATCTTCCTCCAAGAGGGATGTGAAAACCAGAAAAAGATACAGACAATGTGAAAGGACCAGGAAAACCCCTGAAGACAGTATTTAAGCAGAAAGGGGCTAACCCAAACAGAAGCCAGCTGAAGCCAGTGGCAGTGGTGGCAGCAAAGGAAATGAGGGCAAGAGATGCGGGGCTCTAGTTCTGAGCCAGAACACTTCTCCTTGTTGTCATGTAGAAAATGCTTTGTTTTCTGCAAAACCCAACCCTCTCCCCTTCTCAACAGGGTGAGCTGCTGCACTCTGTACTCAGTGTCTGGGCAGTCATGGTTCCTTGGTCGCTGCTAGAGGCACTGTCACACAGAGGTGCAAACACACTTGCAGCTCCTACCCCTGTGAAGGGGCACCAAGCCCTCCCTGCCACACCACCAGGCCAAACGCAGCCCAACTCTGCCAGCTGTTCATTGTTGTTACCTAAATCTTTCGAAAAGACGGGCACTGAAGAGGCTGGGGGAAAGAAAGAGAAGTAAATTCACATGTCCCTTACCCCAGCGTATCCATAAAGCTGACAAAGCCAACCCAATTAAAATAAAATATGAATTAGATTAGTTTTCCAGGGTGAAACTGTTCTGTGCAGGATAAAAAAGCACATCTCACTTCTGTGCAGAAGCAATGAAGTAAATGTGATTTAAGAGAATGATAATAGATTTCCTTGGACAACAAGTGAGGTACAGACCTATGCTCACATCTCTAGCAAGGCATCTAGCTCATTATTTTCTGTTTGCTTCTGCTAACCCAACAGTACCACAGATATTCTGTTTTACAGCTGTCATTATCCCAACAGTTACAGTAATAATTTGTTACAGTAAATAATCACAGAATTGGGTAAAGGCAATGACATTCTCTGGAGCATATAAAGTTATTCCAGGCTGGAAACCAGTCATTCATGCTTAGCAGTGATTGTGAAATCAATGCTTGAAGAGCTTGGACTGCAAACCTCAAAAAGGAAAAAGCATCAAATTCTTACTGCA
Source organism: Cnemophilus loriae (assembly GCA_013397755.1). Classification (NCBI taxonomy): domain Eukaryota; kingdom Metazoa; phylum Chordata; class Aves; order Passeriformes; family Corvidae; genus Cnemophilus; species Cnemophilus loriae. The sequence goes on from VZTF01001712.1 coordinate 56,627, forward strand.
GGACACAAAACCTGACTTTTTTTTATTTGGACAGGCAGTCTCTGCACAGATTTGCAAGCCTCAGTAATTTAATTTTTTTTTTTTTTTTTCACACTGGGCAACCAACTGGGTATTTAGTTCAGGTTTCAGAAGAGCTTGAGTGATGTATTTAACACCCACTGGGTACACCACCAGTTACACCGTGTTCAAGCCAGCAGGAAAGGAACAGCTGTTATTGCTCTCCCTGCCTCAGGTTAAGCATCAGGACTGGGAACCCCACACCAGGAACGTGTGAAATTACCAGCACTCACATGCTGCAGCCTCCAGTGATTTAGAATTCCCCTCCTAATTTTCTATTCTTCACTCAAGCCATATCTTTTAATTGCATCCAAGGATGTGGAAAGGTAAATAATATGGTGCACTTTACCTTGGGCTGACCTTAAAAACTGCTTCAAACTGGGCAGATCCTAGCCAGGACCTCAGAAGGGAGCCCAAAAGAGCTTGAGCCTACAAAGCCTCATCACTCCGTGGATCTGAACAATACTCTGGCTGACAAAAAAAAAGGTGTAAAAGAAATAGGTCAAAAGCCTCCAACCTGTGTACAACACAGAAAGCATTCAAGACATCATACAATTCTCAACTTCCAAACTGAAAACTGGAAGCAGAAGTGACTGCAGAGGATTTTAATTAAAAAAAAAACAAAAACAAAAAACTGCTGCTGCTCTGGTTTTTTGGGCAAGACTTGTGTTAGCATGTATTTGACTAAGCTCACTTGTAGTCTGCTATACAAGGGTGAAAAAAAGTTCCTTCTGCTGCATTCTTGTGTTCAGTTTTGGGGTCATTTTTCTAAGAGTTTTGAAGTGTACAGAGCCAGGAGTCGGACATCATCACACATCCACAGACCTGCCTGCTGCATTCGACACAGTCTGCTACAAGGTGTGAGCAACTCGCCTGCAGAACTAACAGGAGGCAATCCCAATCTGTCTCAGATGGTTCCTCCTGTTCCTCTCAGGAGGCCCAAAGCAGGCAGCTGCTCCTCCTCACTAGGAGTGCTTGCCGTGGCATCCCAACAGATTAGGCTCCATTCCCCATGAATCTATACATTATTAATCTTATCTGAAGCAGACAGTGCTGACGCTCAGCTTCCTCAGTGTCTGGAGGAATACCAGCTGTCTCCAGCTCAGCACAAGGAAATAGAATCTCCGCATGGATCAAGAAGAAATGTTTCTTAAGGATTCAGAATTCTTCTTCTCTCCTTTTCCCTATGCACTATCAAAGCAACTGCCCGGGATTCATATGCCACTCCATGGCTCTGCATGCCCAGGAGCAACACACTCCTTTCTTTATCTTCTGCTTACAAAATGACTGTGCCACTTTCTCTCACACAAGGATGTGGCCCCAACAGCCCATCCATCTGAGGTTTTTTTGGATGGGTTACACAAGGACTGTCTTTATCACACCAGCAGAAGGACACGCCCAGATTTTGCAGCCAGTGGAAGATAGGGCAGCACACCTCTCAAAGCACAGAAATGGACACTGAAGAAAACTACTGTACTCAACAATTCCTCAAAATGTACCTCTAAGAGGTCCTTCATGTTCTTGGTTCTAAGGTTCAGCAATTTCTGTGGTTCTTTTCATCAGCTGTGGAGCATTACAGCCAAGAGACACCACACAGTTGCTAAGGCTGTAAATAAAATAGTTCATTGCTACTGAAAGACAACCAAATTGAGAAACTACCTCTAACCTTGAACTTAAGAACTGGTTTGTAAGGGGTAGCAGGTAAGATTGATATTCATCAGCCCTTCTCAGAAGTGACCATAATCAGCTGGATGGCAAATGACACAAAAAGAGGATAGATTTTTGCTGACTTACGGAGCTTTTGAAGTCTCTAAACATCTCAGAGATGTTCTCATGGTTGTGTAGTCACAGCACAGACTGGTGCAATACAAAAACATGGCTTGACAGGTAGATTAACTCCTTAAAATCCAAAGAGCACTAAGTACTGTAGCTAATTTTGCATCAGAAACTTGTTTCTTTGACCCGTTTTGCATTTCAGGCTGCAGTCTAGCAGGGAGTTGGTTTATGAACAGTCACATTAAGACACACATATCTTGCATATCTTATCCTCTCAAGGAACCCAGGGGTCTCTACTATGTCAACATTACATGTGAGGAAGCACTATTTTTAAATAAAAACATTTCACTCTGGGGTAAAAAGTGATTTCCAAACCGTTTTTGATCCCCAAAATCAGGAACTGAGAGTTTGGTAGCAAGTGGGAAAGTTTTCTACAATTCCAAATGTTACAACCAAGTGATGAAAGATCATTCAAGCAAAAAGAAATGGCTCACAAGCAATCATTTTTACTGTAGAAGGTGACATACCATGTTCAGGTCTAATAAAAGCACATCAGTTGTTACTATGAAAAAGACACTAATTCAACACAGTTTCTCACAGGTTTACAGCACTAATAAATCCACGTTTGTGTCATTAATCTTTAGAACTAATGACCAGTAAGAGCATAGTAAGTGCTAGTTAAAGCAATAGAAATGCCCCATTATACAGATGTTATTGCTGTTGTGCGTGGAGGCACTGTGTGGTAAGGGAGTATTAACTTCAAAAATCATGCTCATTTTACACAGTTGGGCTCTCCAATGAAAGCTGGATTTGAATCATGTTAGTGTAATGATGTTCTCAAGTGTTATTTTATTTTTTAATTGGTAATTATAGTGAAACACTCTGGCTGAATAGTATTACCCTCACCCACTTACACCATCAAAACAAGACATCAAATTTACTTTTCCTGAAGCTTGTTTTTGGCAAAGCAAGTCATCTGTACTCTCAGGTACTGTTTAGAAAACAAGATTAGCAGATTGAGCCATTTACCTCCCCAAGGATTGCACTTTTTACATTTCCATACTTGCCACATAACTTCAGCTATGGCAAATAAAAATCTGTCATAAATCTGTGTTTGACAGGGCTCTTTATGCCTCTTGGAGCAGGCTGGTAAGTTTTGCAGCATAAACCCTGGTATGAAGTACTTGAAAAAATAAAGATTTCCCAGTAGAAAATTGAAACCGATTATACATTCATACTCAAACTCCATAAGGCAAACCTACTCTCATTTATTTACCTGGCAAATATGTGTGAAGGTGCTTTGACTGTTTATCATTGCAGCAAAGGAAGGCTGGATAAGCATTTATATCTCATCAAATCAGCTTTAGCCTATATGCTTCCCCACATTCATATCTGGGTTTGACCTATGTATTTCTGTGAAGATACTTTCACTAAGCCTTCATCACAAGGCAATGACAATTAGTTCCCATTAACTGATTTCCAATTAACCAGTGGTCTTAAGAATCAGATGTCTCACATCCTAATGTAGAGTTGGAGTCAAGATCTGCCTGTTTATATAGGACAAAGCAATTTAAATATACACTAGTAAGAGAGTTTGATTTTAATCAAGTAAGACACAGTATTTGTCCAAGCAAAAGCACAAGGGGAATACACTAAAAACCAAAAGAAAATAAACCCCCCAAAACGTGGCTGTTGAAAGAAAATTATGGTCGCATCTCTCATGTTAGAAATGTTGATATACGAGTTCAGAGTTGCTGCCAAGGTTATAGTCATTCTGAATACATATTGGTTGTTCAGTTTCTACCCACAAGATTTAAAGAATAAAACAATATCTAGATTTGCACAGATCTGATACTTCATGTAAAATTAAACAAGTTGTTTGCTTCTTTTGTTGTCTTGTTTTATTAAAACCAACCACCATTCTGCGTGTGTTTAGAAGAAGTCACATTTTTCAGGAGTCTTTTAATCAATCATAGCAATTTATAAACCCATTTCAAAAATAAATATTTAGAGGTCATGTAAGCAATGAACTCAGAGAATGGCTGAGATCCAAGCATTGTGTGGACTGAATGACATGATCCTCCAGACATTTTTCTGCCCATGTGGTGCCATCAAAGAATTTTGGGGCTTTCTTGGGTTTTTTTTAAACATCATGACAAAAATTAAGGAAGGAAATGGAGAGACATATGAGAACTGTGAAATGAGACAGGAATAATGCAAGAGGGGTCATATCCTATCACTCAAACATGGGCCAGCAGAAGGGAAGGAATGAGAGAAGAAGAAAAATCAGAGCAGCAATGGAGCCATGGTTTTTTTTTGGAAAGAGCCTAAGAACAAAATTAAAACAAAACACAACCCTCACGCATCTCTTCAGACATCAGCTACTCTCCGTACTCTCCTCTCCTCACCAGTCTGGACACTACTTTTACCAGAAAACCATTTTCAATTGCCCACTCGGACCCTGAGGTGCTTGAGGAAAGCGCTGAGGACTTGCTGTCATGCCAGCACTAAATGTGGTTGGCAAAATACTCTCCTCCACTAATTACCTTTCCTAGATCAAAAAACTTCCTGGGGGGTGACCAAGGAAAAGGGGAAGGAGAAACAACACCTCACTGCTGAGAAATTCTCTGCCATTTCAGACCACTGGAAAACTCTAGAAAAGTGCTGCCTCTCCTTTAGTTTAAATACAAGCACAAGAGACCAAGGCACCTTGATTTTGACAGCCTTGCAAAAGATTCTTCTCTGGCCTGGCCACCAACCATGCCAGGTCTCTCTCTGTAGCAATTTGCAGCAATATCCTCCATTGGACTACTCCGCTTAATTAGCTGCAGATGCTTCTGTAGTCAATCTTTCCTTAGTTGTGTGCTTCAGAAAAAAATGAACTGGAAAAGTCTGCTTCATCGGCTCTGCATCAGCCACAAAAAACTGCATGAAACCATGAAGTCAAGCTCAAACACCCCTGGAGAATTCTGGAGCATCGCTGTCACATCCTGATTTTACAATTTCATCCACTCGGCTCAAAGGATATTTAAAACCAACATTTCTGGAGACAAAGAAAATCTCACTTCATTCTTCTCTCATTACTGAAGTGTGGCTGAAACTTTCTATTCTCAGAAAAGCCAAAAATAAATAAATGCTGGTATATGCAAGGAAATTTTAGCCTCAGAAGTGGAATTTCTCACAAGAACTGTTGAGCAGCTGAAGATACAGGAACTATATTACTTCTCTTAGCTAAAGCAATCACTAACATGATTATATGGTCTCCCTTTATGGTTCATTTGCACAAAGGGAGGCGAGCCTATCGGTAAACAGCAGAGTAAATCATCACACACCCACAAACCTCTCATTCTATAATTGCCATGCACCTGAATATCATCATGAAAGCAGATCCCATACTCAAGGTGAAAGCCATCTAAGGCCTTCCTGTAAACTCAAGCTCCATTTCAGACCCTGAGATGCTGTTCCTTAACAGAACGACACGAGCCATTGTGCTGGGAGCCAGGCTGTTTCTGGGAAACACCACTGCACTTCCACGCCTGACTCTTCTCCTACTTTCTCAGGTTTACCTCTGTATCTGAAAAGCTTATTTGGTGCTCCAACTCATCCCATACCAAGAGCTAAAACCCTAAATGTTAAACCCTTAGTTCTTCATTTTGGGTTTAAGTTTGAGACTGAGAACCTAATAAAACCCAGGATACTCAAACTATATCCTGAACCTACAAATTACAGTCCTTTTTCCAGCACCTTCTGTATATATACTGGCAAAAATACTACAAAGCTTATCAGAAAAAAGAGCCAACTTCTCTACAAGTAGAGTGAGATTTCAGAGGGCAGCCATAGTCTCTAGTGGAAACACATACGCCAGAGCACAGAACAGGAAAATGATTTTTCCCAAATCACATGCCAAGTTAAATGGCAATGCGAGGAACAGTATGCAAATCTCACTGATGTGGTAAAACATCTGCAAGCCCATGTGTGGCTTTTCTGCTTATTAATGGTATGTGTCTCTACATCTAGTTGTTTTTCACAGGCTGAATATGCAAGACTGAACTATGCTTTTCCCACACTTGGGAAGTGTTACGTGCAACTGCTCGCTATTTTCACGGCGTGAATTACCACCATAGTGGGAAACATACCTTTGAATAGCCTTTGTTCATCTAAAATCCCGTGTCTTTATGCTACCGTATTTCTCTTAGGGTTACTAGAAATATTACCTTATTTCTCTTATAGCTGAAAGCTCTTTGTGGTCCAATAGGGCAAACCGTCCCTGTCCCTTACTATTTGTAAGGTTGTTTCTCCAAGTGCCCACTGTGCTGAACTTGGGTCACAAGTTATATCACGAAAGAAAAAGAAAGCCACCAAGCATCCCCTATAGTGTTGGTGGCACACAGGCAGGGAAAGAGAAGGTGCTGTACTCCTCCTACCCACTGCTTTGTATGTGCAATATCCCCATTTCTCAGGACACTCTTGGTGACTCCTTGTCCCACGCAGAGCCCACAGTGTGGTTCCCACTGCACATTCCCTTTTCTTTGCTTCTTAGGGAATCAAGATTTATGTATGACAACCACAATATCTCTGTGTCTACGTCTATGTCTGTGTGTTGATCCCAGAGTTTTTATCTTGGCCCACAGCCATTGAGCCAAGGTTATACAAAAAGCTGGAGAAAGCAAATTCCTGCAAGTTCTTACAAGTTTTGTGAAAACAGGCAGGAAGGGAATTCTATAATTATCTTTGTGAAAGGCGAGGCTGGCATGTGAGATCCCAGAGAGAAGGGAGCATCCCAGCAAATTCCTCAACCATGGGAAAAGTTTCCACCGAGACTCACAGTCAACCACTGGACACAAATTTATAGGCAAGTAGGCATGTTCAACCCCAGTGCTCAGAAAACTACTCATCTGGCTAGGCAGGCACTGCAAAACATAGTGATTTGAATGATTTATTCCATTCTTTCTTCAAAGAAATCTTTCCCAGCATTGGATCAGGAGGCAGCAAACTGGTGGGTGACACACATTTGCTAGCACAGCAAGGATCTTTATAAAAGCAGATTTTGTATTTTCCAAACTAAACAGAAAAAAAGCCAATGACAGGGTGTGGTAAGGGATCATTTGTTTCTAAGCCTCTTTTCAAACACTTTGCATGCATGTACATTCAAATACAGAACAGCATCCATTCTGAAATAAGCACCAGGTAAGAGCCGATGTATCTGTCTTGGGGTAGCTAAGATTACTTTTTCAAGGTCTGTATTTCAGAGCGTAGATATCTATCAATATTTTGATCACACATGCCTGGTCAGCACTGGCTGTGACTGCTTAAATAAGAGGGGAAAGGGGAAGACTGAACCCATCATTATCATGACCTTATTCAGGTCATGCCCCTTTAGCTGCCCGTGCCCAGTTCAGCTGCACAAACCCGCCTGGCAATGGCCCTTTACTCAGGCTGTTTACTGCTCACCCTGCTCGTGATGATCCAGGGCAGTCACAGAGCAAAAGCAAGCCACTCACCTGGGAGATCTGCAGGCGATTGGAGGAAGCAGGCAGTGACCTTTTCGGCCAGCAAAATCCACAGCAGGAAGATGGTGCTTGTACAAACCTTATCACGCGACATAAAACTTCCCCGCTGGCCTAGGAATGCAAGGGGAAACTATTTCCCACCGCAGTTTACTGTGTGAAGATGTAGCCTCAGTACAAAAGGACGCATGAATTCCCAGGCTAAAACAGTTGAGCCAGACCAGACATGCACACTCGTAAGGAGTTCAGACCTGGCCAGACACATATCACACACGATGCCCACAACAGCAGCAGTGGTAACAGTTCAGGTAGCACAGAATGGAGGACGGGAGACTCAGATACGTGGCTGCACTGCCCAGAGGGTCTCACCAGTGAGTGAGAACTGAGCTTTGACGTATCTTGTCTTGAACCTTCATCCTCCCAAAAACTGAACACAGTATGGAGGGAGAGCTGTGGACTCCCTACAGCTCTGTCCACCTTACCCCAACTGTATCAAATCTTGCTACCTAATAACCACCAGCTTCTCGCCACCTCACAGAGAGCTTCCGTTCTTACCCCCATGAAACTCTGAATGTTATTTTTCACAAGTAGAAATTACTGACATTGATAGAATTCTTACACCTCTGTTTTAAAAAATATTTTAAAAAAACCTTTATGATTGCACTAAATATATCTCTATCTACTCCAACCCTCTCCACTCAATTCCTATCTATAGGTACTTTAATGGGATTTTTTCCATTTATTTTCTAGTTTCCCAGGTGATGACATGACAGACCTTCAACCTGGTCTTTTGCAATCAGTAAAAGAGAGGTCAGTGAATTGGCAATAACAAAGTATTTGAGAGCCAGCAACAGGGAGGGGGAGTTCAGATATTCAACAATAATGCACGAGCACAATTGCCTCCTTCCCTTCACAAAGACTTTAGGAGCAGACCCTTCCCTGTAATCTCCTACATTGTTTTGATCTGATTACTAAAGCACAGTTTGATTTGCTTGCCTTCGTCTGCGGCTGGGACCTGCAACAGAGACAAAGATCTGGCGCCTGAGGTCTACAGAAGGGACCAAAATACAACAGTTCTTATACATCTGTGAAACTTGTCATAGGCAACCAGGCAAGGATCTCAGTTTAATCTCTCTGCCCTGGTTTTCTGTTGCTTTCATGCTCCCCAAGTCAACAGCCACTTCTCCTTTCAGGAATTTGGGATGAACATGCACATCTTGCCAGTTCTCACAGATGAACTCAGTTGGTTAGAGCACGGTGCTAAGAATACCCAGGTTGTGGGTTTGATTCTGGTATGGGCCATTCACTTAAGTGTTGGACTCAATGATCTTTGTGGGTCCCTTCCAACTCAGAATATTCTGCGATGCTGGCCTTCAGGCATGTCTGCCACCACCAACATGGGCACAGTGCCTCTTCCACAGCATGCAATGGGAAAACCATTTCAGCAAAATTGCTCTGCCAGGGCTGGGTCATACTGTCCGTGAACATGGGCTACAGGGAACCCCTGAGCAAGTCAGATCCCTGATGTGAGAAAAAGTGGGCTAGAAAGACATGCATATGAAGCAAGGGAACGAGAGAACACCTCTGCCAAGTAATATGAGATTTTGAAAAGGCTGATGCTTGACATAGAGAAATGCAAGGCCGAAACATCTCTTTTTAAAAAATCCCCTCCATACATGGACTCCTGTATAGCAACATGAAACTCCTGAGTGGGAAGCTCACCAAAACACTTACACTTTCTTAGCACAGGAGAGCCTTGTTAGCTCACCAGTACATGGGAATCTATACGAAAGAAAAAAGCAGCAAAGTATTTTTAAAACATCAATTTAAATCCAGACCAGCTCTCCCTCCTCAGTAAGGCTTCAGTGTAGTTGCTCCTGTTAGTGAGGGACTGGAAGTGGTGATATTTCAGGCCTATTCTTCAGCAGTGCTCTAAAACCCCTGGCTCTGAAGCCAGCCTGCCAATCAGCCACCTTGCTCTGTTTGCACACAAACCCAAGTCAAGTAACCTGAGGAGACATTAGCAACTCAACACTCACCACAGTTTCATGCCGTGGTCTGACCAAGTGGCACAAGCTCTTAACCACAGCATGCTGTGCACGCTAATCCCTCCTTGATATTTCATGTCAGCTCCCACTGTGAATCAGCACAGAGAGCAATGGATTTTGGCTTAACAAGTGGACTCAATTGCACTTGCACTTTTTGGACTGAGAGAGATTATCATTCCTACCTACATTACACAATGATCTCGACTGCAGTCCGTCAACATCCTCCAAATGGTGCCTTAGCAGAGCTAATGTGCAGCTAAGGGTGTCCCAGCTGAGACTGCCTGAACAGCACAGCCATTCCCTTCAGGGGAAAACACCAAAGGAGCTGATGTCATTCACACCTTACCTGACTGTGTCGAGCAAACTTGTTGGCAGCCAACCACAACACAGCAGTGACACTTTAAAAGAAGTGTTCAGGACATGCTTTTCATTACCACAGTCAATCCAAACACAGCATTGCCACCTCCACCTTATCCCCCTGTGCAAGACATTAAAAAGCTAAAGCAATAGCAACATGTGGATGATGGAAACATTCCACTGGGAACTGGACTATGCTGAACACTGTGCAAGAACATGAAGCTAGATACTTTCTGTATCCAGAAGCAGTTTTTCATGACACATTAGACTTCCTGGTTTTTATACTTCTTCTTTGAAGTTCAGGTCCAGAGCGAGGTGAGGCCCCAAGGCAGTGTGGCACAGAAATGCGTGCAGCTGATATGGCACAGGGAAACAATTTGTTTAGCTTGCCCATCCAGAAAGGCCAGACACTTTGAGAGGTACCCATGGCATTTACAGCTGGCTGGTCGGAGGAAGCTGTGGATGCGAGTCTGGTCCAAGCAAGGCTGCTTCTCACTCATCTAGACTAGGAACAGGTCTTTCAAACACTCAATAAAGAGCAAAGCTTTCGGAGGCACGACTGTTCTTAATGGATCAGCCAACAAACTAAGAGCTCTGCCATTATGGAGGGAGTCAGTTAGCTGCAGGATCACTTCTAAAACAAAGTCAGTGACTTCCTTCCAAGTGGTATCTGAAATCTGCCAACAGCCATAAGAAAAGTATTCAAGAGAAAAAATAGGGGAGCACAAACACAGGCATTAGCTGGGAAAATAGACTGTCTTTTTTTTATTACCATTAGTATTTTTAATTGCAAATGGAATCAGAATACATTCTCTTAGTGATAATGTAATTTAAGCAGTCTGTTATTCAGCATTGTATTAAATCAATATTCTGCAAAATGTTAACTTCCATGCCAAATTCATCCCCCTATCCTATCCCCAATATACTTGTTCCAAAATAACCACTATATTTAATCCCAAAGTTTATAAAGCAGAAAACAAAAGCTATTGCAGTCAACTCTAGAGAATTACTTGCCCAGTTCTCTTGAAATCTCTACAGAAACTCCTGCTGGTATAATATTTAAGACTTTAGTCCCCAAAGCAACATTTTTCATATGACCTCAGGCCTAAAGCTACCTAAGCTGCATCAAAACTGCTCAGACATGTTGATGCTGGCATCAGCTCAAGTTCTTTTAAAATACAGTTAAGATGTGCAATAAATAGAGAACAATGAAGTCACCACTTGAGAAAAAATTTCAGAAGTTACTGATCAGAAAAAGCAAGGCAGGTCTTGCTCAGAAACATGAGCAATCATTTCAAAGAGTAGCTGAGTGCCCTCCTCTCTCAGAGCTTGCTCAGCCATTATGCTCTTCAAAGTACTGCATGTCACCCTTCAGCTCTGTCAATATGCTATGGATCAAGGATGGAGATACAGGTTAATATATAACCCGAGAGAGGTGAATAGATTTGAAATTCCATCTGATCTTCATCAAAGGAAAAAAATTCTTCACCCTTACTTCAGAGCGCAAGAAGTTACCAAATGCCCCTGAGGACGATGGCTGCCCCTCTGAAATAAGGCCTTCCCCCCAGAGCAACACCATCAGCTCCAGGTGGACTGTATGGGTTCTCCATGGGATCTTCATAGATTCCCAATCATGGGATCTTCAATAGTGGCTTAGAATCAAGAATGCTACTATTGAAGAACAAGGGCGGAAGGGCTGAATCCCAAGATAAGTAAGCAGCAGGGCTGACCTCATCTGCTGTTCCCTAGGGCATTCCATTTAGGATTGCATGAGGTTCCTGAAACACTATATGAAAAACAGACATTGAGGTTTTACCATTCATAGGCAGGAAGTAAACAACATTCAGCAGGAATTAAAACCACTTATTATTCAGAGAAATTTAAAACACAAGTCCCACATACAAATCATGCTGGGGTTAAAGCAGTACTTTGATCCAATGACGGAGCACGGGAGCAACAGGCCACAAGAAAATCCACATTTGTAGTGCACGCACACACATACACCTGTGAAGGTATAGAGAGAACTAGAGATGCAGGTATCCAATGTTCTTCAAGAAATATGGCCACTACATTAGAAAAGTAAGAACTAATTTGGTTCAGATCCACTCCCAGAGAAGTCAATAGAAAAAAAACAGCAACAAAAACTTCCAAAACAAACAACACATTTCAGTGGGCAGAAAATCAAGCTCCTGATGAGTACTTCTGAAAGTACTCCCCATCCTGCTTGCATGCTCTGCTGAGAGAAACCTGTGTGAACTGTCAAAACATTTTAGCTTTTGTCCACTTTGAGCTCCGTCCCATGCAGATGAGTCTTACCTGAGTTTCCTCCTTAATAAATGAAAGAAATCTCCTCTATGAAGTATGCATTTAAACATTCTCTAATACTGAAGATTATCCTTCTAATATGCTGCAGACATCATGGAGAAATCAACTAGGAAATAAAAGGTTTGAGAAACATCAACAATACAGAAAAAAAGAAGAAGATAGATACGATGGGCCCAGAATTTCATGGCTATCGCTGCAGTAACCCACGTTCTTTTACTCAAATCTTTTCACTTTTTTTCTGCTGTGATGACTTTAAAGACAAGTATCCCTAGGCCTTAAATCACAGGCACCTCAGCTGCCTGAGCTGCAGCATTGGGACCCATAGATGAAGGCAGCTGGCACTGTTCTCCATTCATATAGTCTGTGACAAGCTGATGTGGACTGCGCTGCAAACAATACAAATCCTGTATTGGTCTATCGGTCTCCTGCCGCCAAATTGGTCTTGAGATCAAGTTAAACCAGAACAATGATACCAGGAGAACATCACAGAGCAACTATTCCAAGGAAAAGGATTTTGCTTGGGTTAAACAGATCTACAGCGATTTCCCCAAAATATTTCTCCCCGTGCCACTCCCCACCCCAGTATGTTGCAATTTGTTCTGAGCAGTTGAGGAATGCTGAATACTGAACACTCTGAGCTTAACATTTTTGTGTTTTCTTCCCATAGAGGCAAATTAACAACTAAGGAAGAAATAATTTTAAAAGCATAATACTCAGTGCTTATATAATATCAGCAACTCAAAGAGCTGCATGTACTTTTTAATGTACTTATCAATCACAATTCTAGAAAACTGGACACGCCTCTGCTCAGTCTTTCGTAATAGACATTGGTTTTAGGCAAAAAAAAAAAAAAATTGTTTTTTCCAGTACCAAAAAATCATACTTTTTAGGACCATAGAGAGATGAAGAAAAACAGCTTTTGGTCAATTCCATCTAATGCAGCCAACGTCTCACACCCAGCTAATAAAAAACCATCCTCTTGATGTAGCCAAGCTGTACTACACTGATATCTGGGTATTATCCAGGTGCTGGAAACAGCTGATTCACAAAAATCTGGAATTCTATCCAAAAGCTGATAGGACACATGAATCTCAAGTGACAAGTACACCACCAGAGCACAGAGAACCTCTTGGCTTTGAGTCCACACGTGAAAAACCGTAAACATTTACAGTAGGTTTTGCAAGAGAACAGAAACATACTCCAGAGCATCCCAATGTCAACTTGCTGCTCTGGCCCCCTGGCTTTATAATTCTACAGAAAACAGAGAACTGAAATAAACCCAGCTCAAAGCACCATTGTGAAAACTCAATGTACTCAAAAGTTGCTCCACTTACATGTTCCCATGTCCTAAGAGACGGGCATAGCACGATAAAAATATTAGGAATTGGGTTTTAGGAACTGTGATCTCACAGATGAGAACAGAACAATTTCAACTGAAGTCGATGGAATTATACCCACAGACGTGAGGTCACAACATGGCACTCAAAAAATACCTTAAATCATAAAATCCCCAGATGCAACGCCTGTGGCCAACATTTATATTAGCCACACGTGCACGATCCTGAAAGAAGGTTTTAATTATTTTTATAGTGAGATAATGTTCCCTTGACGATCCTAAAGTCTAGTAGCATGTAGCAATTAAATTTCATTCTTGAAAAGACAATAGCAAACATCTGCTACTTTGAATCTATACAAGAATTAGCAATTTTTCCATTTCTTCACAATAACAGTGACTTTTCCGCAATACCATAAAAGCTACTGACAAGCTACATACAGAAATCTGAGGAGAAAGCAGGGGAAAGTCTTCTCTGGGGCCAAGTGCAAACTGGAAGTTTTGCACTTTGCCAGTTGCAAGAAAAATGGGAAAGAAAACACTTCATGCGGTAATAAAGTATCAGCTAACACACTTAGCAGAAGGAAACACATTCTTCACCAGCCAAATCTGACTTTCATTCAGTGAACTAAAAATACATCTGCAGAGGTTTGTTAATATGGTTGACCTCAAAATTTGGAACCTTCTTCCTTCCAGATGCAAAATAGCTCAAAATTATGCATTTTCAGATAAGGATCTAAAGGCCCCTCTGCTGTCTATTCCCCACAGAAGTTAATCACCAAGCACTACTGAGCACAGTCAATGCTTGAGACTAGGGAAGCACTGTTATCCCCATGTACGGATAGAAAATTGAGCAATTAGTCTCTTCTGTGTTTTCTAGGATACATTTTACAGAGAATATGCTTTTTCCCTACCAAACACAGTTTAGAGTTGCAGTTGTTTGACTTACCAAATTTAAAAGATTAGCCAGCCTACTAGGACAAATTCCTGTGACGAGCTGATCTTACACGGCCAATGATGTACTGATCTTACACTGTCAGGGATTAAGAGTGCCAGCAGGATTCTCCATGCCCAGGGACATCAAGGGATAGAACTCTGGCAGCTTTCCTTCTTAGGTGAACCTTAGCATTAATCCAACATCATGTGTTTACAACACTCCCAAGTACCCATGTATAATCATCTGGCAGATTATTCTCTGTTCTGTAGTTTTTCCTCCAAATGATTTACAGGTTTGGATTTTTTTTTATAACTTCAGCATAGAGAGTGAGCGGTTCAATAGCTCCCTCCACTTTTTGGCTATGGTTGTACAGTCCAGTAAAAGGAACTGCTCTAAAGTGGGAACACATTTTTAAATTAAAAGGAAGAGATCCTACCCTTTATTTTCAATAGAATTCCTTCAGCTGTTCTGATATATGTGGGGATCTATATAAAACCATTTGGAAGCAACAGTTTCATCCCAAACCAGAAATGACACTTCTTTTATTGCCATGGTGGTGAGGAATGTGGAGTTACAAATCATGCAGTCATTAGGAATATGAGACATCTCAAAGACAAAATCGAAATAAATGGACTAAACTTTTCTATAGCCACTGGCAAAGAAAGTGAGTATAATTATGTAGGAACAAAGCAACGGTACAGCTATTACTCAGTGCATAAGACCTGAGCAACTCAGATTCGTTATTCAATGTTTAATTCAGAGGAGTAAGACAGTCCCTCCATCTGAAAAATTTAATCCAAACCAAATTAAAATCCCACGGAAATGTAGCAAGCAGTTTCAAACACATTCTAAATAAAAACACAGAAAAATGGATGTTTGTCTTAAAAGAGACAAGGATGTATAGTTCAATGGGTTTTGTTTAACTGCTTAATTTTGAGGCCAAGCCTCATTTGAATATTTATTTCATTCAAACTACAAATAAGGAAAAATATATTCACATAGTCTATAACAATCTTGTGTATATATAACGTTTACTTGTAACAGGGCTGTTTCCCTCTACTTTTAACTTGCCTTTGAACTCCAGCTCCTAAAGATGCCTCTGAATTAAAAAAAGATGGTGAAGTTTGCAGGCTGACTTGACTTTACAGGTAAAGACGAGCTCTTCAGAGCTGGCTCACAGTAACACCCTCTGGCCACTCCCTGGCAACAGCTGTAGAGATCCACCACCTCTGTTAGCCATGAAGAAATGAGATGGTGGAAAAAAGCCTACAGGTTAATGTGGGTGTTTTCTATCTATCATTCAGAGGTGACAAAGAGACACAGCTCATTATGTCTAAGTACACAGCTCTGACCTGCTTGTCACACAAAACCAATAAACTGCCTTCCTAAGGAAGTAGCACTTACCTAAATAAATTGTAGGCTGGAAACATCTTGCATCACCATGTCAGGACTTTTAGGTCATGCAGGCAGGCAAGCGCATTCAGAGCCAGGTAGGCAAATGTCTCATTTATGTTTCAAAAACTCAAATTATGTGGTATTTCACAGATCTTTTTCTACTGTAATATCTTAGTTGGTTCATCCAGTTAAAAGGCTCCAGGATGAAACAGTATTATTGTAAAGAAAGTAAACTGCCATCCATTCCGTCAGGAAGGACGATGAAGACATGGGAGGAACACCCACAAAAGTAGTAAAGGAAGGTCTACCATCTGTAATTGTACCACTCTGCATCACTGTGTAATCTAGTATAAAACTGGTTCTTGTTTCCTCCTTAGTCTCTCATCCTGCATCTGCCAACTTTTCCCATCCTTTGTGAATGATCCTGATCATTCACAACTCTCTCACACCTCAACCTTATTAGCTCAGCTAGCCTACTGAGGGTCTTTACTGTGCCTTTGACTTTAACATGAATTTTTCTGTTAGCGCAAAGAAATCCTGACCAAAGTCTTCAAATAGTGCCAATACATATGGTTATGGCTAAATACAATAAATCTGAAAAATGAAGCAATACAGCAGTTAGATCCATTACATGTTCTTGCAGAGACTAATAATTTCTTTTGTGTTTTAGAAGACTTTTAAAAGTCAACTGAAGCATGGGAAAATATTTAATGTGATTTTCCAAAGCACGGTATTTCTGAAGCTCTGCCAGTCATGTAGTAGATTGAACACAGCATTACGAAGTATTCTCACATGTAACCACAGGGACTCTGTGGCACAGGTTATTTAAAGCCTTGTGAGATTCATTTACAATTCTACGTAAAACACATTTCTCAAAGTATTTCACTGGCAACTCTCTGAAGCCGTGCTTCAAAAACCAGAGTGCAAATTTCACAGCCTCTAGCCCCTGCAATTCACATCCTATAAAATATTCAAAAATTTTATCTTTTGCACAATAGCTGGAATCCCATGTTCTTGCAAGACAATTTTTGTATTTTTTTTTCCCCTAAACAATAAAAATAACAAGAGCTGTTAGCAGGTTGGAAGAGGGTCAACAAAACTAGTGTCAGGGGCTTTTTATTTCCTTTCTTTCAAACTCCATGGGGAGTCAAATGATCAAAACTTAGCAAAGTGCATAAGTATGTTGTGTAACAGGATTGTTAGATCTCTTGGCTTCAAACTAGAAAGACTATAAACCAGAATTCCTATTATGGATATTTCTTGATGTTTGGTGGTCTGTTATGCATTCCCAATACGGACAGTAATTTTCATCCTCTTGCCATTAAGATCTCTGATTAAAAAGCATTGCTGCAATACTTCCATGAAATTACTGTAATTTGGGAATTTTTCTTTTGGAAAGAATGTAACAATAATTAATGTGTCTAATCAATTTCATTCTCTTAGTTAATGCCAAAAGTGGAAGGGATGAATTATTAACCACTTGCTTGCTTTGGCTATCACATTGACAAAATGTCATAGAATCACGGAATCATTTAGGTTGGAAAGGGCCTTTGTGTTGGACCCACTTGGAGCATTTCCACAACGGCAGAAGCTTCATCTACTTCTGCCCACAGAGACCTGTCCGAATGGACAGCACAGACTCACAACAAACATGTGAAATAAAGCTGGGTCTTCCTAGAAACATCTGAACTAACATTTCACTGCTGATCCTCGAGAAAAGGGAAAGCAGACAAATTTGAAGCACATTTTGTAATTATGCTTAAGCAATTCCTGGTTGAAGCTTGAAAAGCTGGTTTTGATCAATGAAGTTCTCTGTATCTCTGTGCTACGTTAAGGAATGCCTCGCCTTTCTTTGTCTGATGAGATGGCCTGAGACTGGCCCCCAGCAGAGCCAATCTTTCCAAAGCTTTCCTTATTAAATGCTTCATGTATTTGGAGGGTTTTTCTGTACAGTAACCCAACGCCGTGGATTACAACCAGTGACCAGCAAACGGTTTTGAGCTTCACCAGTGTGACTAAGAAAGGAATCCAGCCTGAGTGCCACGAACACCATAAGCCAAATCTTAGTCACACGGAATTCAATGGCAAATTTCCTACTGATTTTGTAGAATTCAGTACTTACTTTCTAGTCACAGACACTTATCTATTAAAAAACTATTAAGTTCTATTCTAAAACTATTATATTATGAAGGAATCTGACATTAGACTTCCTCTATATATATATACACTAAGGTAAAGCTTTTTGCCACATTTTCACAAGCACCTAATGTTGAAACTTTTCTTCCAAAATTAAAATTTCACATCCTTTGGTATTTCTTACAAAGTATTCCACCTTTCCACTCTCTTGGTATTTTACAAGCAGATTTTAGCATCATAAAACAACACACCACATATAAAATTCATCACTTCTCTCAAAGAAAGTGAATTCACAAAATCTGTGGTCAGTTGAGTAGTTTTTCCTCTAAATAGGTACATCAATCTTTCCCCCAGTAAATGTAAAGCAGCATTTTAGATCTTCACATATAACCTGCACATTATTTCTTAACTCCTCAGAGGAAATATTGATACTTAACAAGCTTTTTCAAAAAAAAAACAGACCTAAACCTCCCCCCCAAATCAAAATGACCAAAACAAGAGACCCAAACAGGAAATTAAATAAGTTCCTGAATTTCTGCATATGGCTGTACTTGCCTCAACAGACCTTATATGCATCTGCAAAATATAAATGGAAGTTAGATAATCTTGTAACCATATCTGCAGATTTTATTGCATATTTTGAATAATTATTTGCTTCCCAAAGATGCTAATATTTAATTTAGCTGTTGCATTTAGATGTTTCTTTCTATGGCTTTTCCAGCAAAACCCAGAATCTCTTGATTTTGATTATTGGCCCTGAAAACTGGGAAATTTATTTCAAAGTCAGTCAAGCTGTTTGTTTTGTGGAGAGACAACTAATATCAGTTGTACACTACAAACAAACCAACTGACCACTACTAGGTTTATAATTTCTCGTATTTTAACACACTGAAGGCAAAACACTTCAGGTAGAATACGAAAAAAACAGAAGTCAACTTGCCTCAATCAAATATACTGCATGGTTTAATTTTGGTACTAGTCAGTGATAACTGAAGTGCAGAAGTGTTTCAAGTCAATTCTTGACTATACAGGCAAACTGGGAAAAGATCACCAGAAAAGACTAAAACATAAATCAAGCTAACCATGTATAAAATTAAGATAAAGCACACACATGCCATATTATCCTTTGAAAAAACCCTAGTGGCCAGATTTCTGTAAGAAGCAGTGCAGGTTTTAAGGAGCAGTGGGCACTGTCATTAGATGAGTCCTTACTCCGCACTTACACCTTCCACAACCATTTGATGCACCAGAGATGTTGGGAGTAGCTGTGGTTTTGCTAATCCAAAATCCACCAAATCATCAGAGTTAAATGAGAGCTGACTAACATAACAAGGAGTTAACCCTTTAAATAAGCTATCGTAGGGCTCCTCCTCAAGGGATTTCTTAATTGCTATAAAAACAATCTAAATACAGCTTCCATTGCTAGAATAAAAACAAATGCTGCTCCAGTTACCAAATACAATGGTTTTAGTATCAGTGTAAAAACAGGCTTCAAAATAACACTTTTCCAGAGGTCATGGCTCACAGATTCCAGGCAATCCATCACCGAAACCTTTCAAAAGTAGGACCCAAATTGAACTTCAGTACCTGATAGGATAGTATTAAACAGACAGACCAGCACTAAAGGATTCTTACGTAGGAGCTTACACAAAGCCCTCAAAAACATCTGTTATTGTAAAACATACTTAGTCATCTCATGTGATCTCAGCAAACAGACATGGCTGAATTCACCTCATATGGCACTAAAATCAATGCTGCAGATTTACTGCTTCCTTCTCCTAAGGTAATGATGAAAGCCATTCTCCTTCTACCTCTTCCACCAAGCTCTTCAGGCTGTTGTCTTCTGCTAAAGGCATAAAACTTCACCCTTGGCCATTTATTTGCACTAAAACATAGAAACTGATCCATCTTCTGCAGCTGCTAGCTTGTTCAAATCCCAATTTAGATTGTATCTGCCTCCTCAGATTTCCCCTTTGGTGATACCTGAGTAATTAGTTTTATTTTCTCCACACAAGCCTGTTTTTTCCATCCTTTCCTAACTGAATTGCCACAAGTTTTTCAAATTGAGGAAAAGTCAAGCTAGAAACCTGTTTTGGGGCAAGGGAACTGCTTTTAATTTTAACTTTCAAAATTGCATGATATATGGGTCATCCAAACGAGCAAGATTTTAAAATTCAAAGGAAAGTAATTGTGTTTAACAGATAGTTTTGCAAGAGCTGTGGTGAATAAAACCTAGCCACTAGGCAAATTCTAACAAGCCAAATTGACCAATGATAAAAGAGGTGATGGCATCCGGCTGCAAAACAAGCACTACTTTTTTAAAGTTTTTTTTTTAAACAATCTTTGGAATTTATTATCAGATTTTATTTGCATCTTTTGCACTGAATTTTATGACGATGTCCATCAAGAGATGAANAAGAAGTGATGGCATCCGGCTGCAAAACAAGCACTACTTTTTTAAAGTTTTTTTTTTAAACAATCTTTGGAATTTATTATCAGATTTTATTTGCATCTTTTGCACTGAATTTTATGACGATGTCCATCAAGAGATGAAATTTATGATGTAATGTTACTAATCCTCTTATCCAAGTATTTTGGACACTGATTACAGCATTATGAGGAACAGTCAAAACTCTAAGGCACAGGGGCATGGAAAGGCTACTAAAGGCCATCCTTTCATAGGGGAATGGAAAGGCTTCACAGGAAGAACAAATGGATGTCACTGCTTGTCAATCCTCAAAAAAGTCAGTTTGGCCGTGTAATTTCCTTCACTGCCTATCCATACCACTAGCTCAAGCTCCTGCTACTCACCTGGTACTGTACAAAGTCTAAAAACACACATGATTACCAGTTTCTAAAAAATTTCAGTTTGCATGTTCCTGATCTCCTTGATTTTAGGTGGCTTTCATTAGGAGAATAAGTGCAATAGGCCCCATCTGACAACGCTGTCAGAAGAACTGAGGCTGCACAGCCCCACGCTCCCAGGTGCAACCAGCAGCAAGGCTGAAAATGTGTTCTCAGAAGGGAACACACAGCCCCTCCTTGCCTGAATGGAAAGGGGTCTGCTGGTCAGAATATGTCTGTTTTACATGCATACATGTGTCCTTATTATGCATGTATGTGTATATTTATATACACGCACATGTCCACACACATAGGCAATATAGATTCCTTCAGCTGCTGGGCTCACAGAGTCTGCCCAGTAACCGCTTCTGGATCCCAGTCCTCCCAGCTGCTGGCACCTGGACAAATGAGCCCACTCCAGCTGCTAGCACAGACTGTCACACACATATCCAGATATGTGCAAAAAGTGCTCTGGCACTGACTCATCTTGTTGGGTTTCAGATCTGGAGCCTGGGCTTGAGGCTCTCCTCGAACAGTCCTGGAAAGGACTCAAGACCTGGTGTCCCTTCCTTTGTGTCTTTAGTTAGTTTTCTGCCTGTCATTGTGCCCCTGAACTCCTCTGGGCCTGTGGAGGTGGCACTTTGGTGGGCTGATGGCCCCGGTGATGGCCTTGCAGGAGCCCAGGGCAGGGTACCAGTTGGGGTCTCCTGTCTGCCTTTGTCTGTGCTCACAAAATACAGCAGATTGTCCCATGAAAGAGGGACCTGGCAACTAAAATGCTCTGCCCCACCTCCAGATTTCTTTTCCATTTCAATTAATTTATTTTTCTGTAATTGGTGAACATCTGCTCTTCCTACCGAGCATTTGGTATCATTTAGAGGAAGAATGAAAGGCATCTGTATAGAAGCACAAACAGAGGCACTGAGATCAGACCAAACAATCCTCACAGAGAGCATGAAAATAAATTCCAAACAAATGCAAAGGTGACTTTTCCAAATGGCAGCCCCCCTCGCTTTAGAAGGAGAGGCATTGAGCGTTTGTCTGCAATTTTTTTAAACTTTTAGTTTACTATCAGGCAAAGAACTCCATAAACCTCATTCAACATTCATGCTAACCATGGGTACCTTCAGGCTGGCCCAACCCAGAGCTCCCAAGCTGGCTTTGCCTCATGGGATGCTTTCAGCTAGTCCAGCACATCCCCTTGGGAGAAGAGGAGTGGTGGCCAGCACAGTGGACAGGCCTCTCTGGCCCACGCAGGCAGAGCTGGGCTGGCTGACCACGGTCCTGCTGAAAGGTATTTTTGCCTTCTGACCGAGCACTGCAGGCAACAGCCTGGTGCTCTTGTGGGGAGTTGGTAAGCATTTCGACCAATTCTTTCCAAGCAGGGGGAAAATTACTGCTGCTTATGTAATCTGTCTGTTGCCAAATGGGAATCTGGGAGCTCAGCTGAGCTGACGTTAGCATTTAAGTTAAGGAGCCAAAACATTTTTCACTCTGATGCTCTTTTGGCTTCCACCATTGACTACAGATTCTGCTAAAAAGTTACATCACAGTCCTAAATGCCACCTATAGCATTAGGATCAAGCAAGGTGTTTTGTTTGAGATACAGTTCGGAAGGCAAGTTTTGGGAATACAGGGACACTGAGTGGTATGTAGCACAAAGCAGCAGCAGCACTGATCTGCATAAGCCCCACAGGGCCCAGGTACTGTGTGGCTCCTGGTTATCCCATGTGACAGTGGGTACTCTGCTGACCTGCGGCTCCTGGGAAGATGCAGCCCCAAATGTCTTCAGACAACCTTCCCACCACCTTGTTTCTTAAATTGGAAGCTTATTTAACCTCTTAATTGCCAGCACATAACTGCATTGATTTACACTCAGAGTCTGTTTATAACATATCCCTTGAAGAAGTTGAGTTCTTGGTTTTTATACCACTTAATATAAACATGTATCATGGAAAGAAGATGTATACGCCAAGAAAAGAAAACAGAGACAATTAAGAAGGATCTCTCTCAACAAAAACAGCCTACTGATTAACTGAAAGCCTGTTTCATAATTTGTCAGGAAATGGCAGTGGTGCGTATCAATTTCAAAATAATAAGCATAAAATAAATACAGAAAACCAACTGAAGGAAGGCTGTTATGAAAGCCTTTTACAGCAGTAATAAACCCCAAATCCTGGAAAACTTAAAATGGTTCAAGAGCACACGTTCTAATCGGGTACAAAAGCTGGCTTATAAATTAAGAACAAAACAATGGCAATACTCTTCACATTACATCTGTGATGACAAATGGCTCATCCAAAAAGAGGATGCCTACCCACCTGCCACCCCTGTAACTTGAGTGTGGGTCAATTCTTACTTTCAGTCAAGTTTCTACTAGCTTGAAAGAGAGTTGATCATATTGATGCTCAGAAAACTAATGTCTCAAGTTTAGAAACTTAACTCTTGTTTACGTATATAGGAAAAACAGTCTCTTCTGTTCATCTCATGGAACCCTAAAAGACAACAAGGCATGAGGGCATACTGATGCAAACAGGTGTGACAGAAAACACGAGCTCCCTCTTCTGTAAATACCTTTAGTTGGCAAAGCATTTCTTTGCCCTTATATCTACATAAGAGATGACTTCAGTTTAGCAAGGTTAATGAAACAGCTGAAAGCAGCAATACCAGCAATACCGTTTTTACAGCACTTTAATTCAGAAGCCCCTAAACGCTGTCCAACAAGGAGCAAATTTAACTAAACACAGGTGGGTGTTTCGTGTATCCCTCTCCCTCGATTAAATTTTAGATACCCTGTGAAAAGGATATACAAGTGGTGCACCCCAAAACCAGCCTCTGGCTATGTCACTGCCGTAAGTGAAACGGTTGAATTTTTGTTATTCTCAAACCCAGCATTCTGCAACAGCAGAAAATGCTTTTATATTTTTCTTACATGCATTGCTAATAAACTTGATGAACAGGTCTACCACTCTCTCATGACTCAGCATCAGTCAAGTTTGTTTTGGTAGCTATGGGCTTCTTCCCTTTCACTATTTCCTCCAAAGCTGATCCGTATTTTCTGCTATTTTAAAAAACAAACAAAAAAAACTAAAGAAAACCTCCACAAGCAAACAAATAAAACAAACCAAAAAGGCAAGACCAAAGAGGTGAAAAGACAAAACAGGTTTGCTTAATTTGGTCTGGCTAACCCTAACGCAGCAACATAAAAATTCTGGCTTTCTTCAATACTACATTCCACCTGAATGCCACGTGTAGGGGTAAGAGTAAGAGAGCCTTGTGACACTTGGAGACACCTCACTCCAGTTTCCTGTGTGATAAACAGACTCATGTCAGTCAGTAAAGCTGATTCTTAGTGAACCAACAACAGGTGTCATCAAAGTAACAGGAACCCGCAGCAGGGAAAAACTGCGGCTGAACGCCAGTGTCAGTGTGTCTTGGGCTTGGCTCATTTCTAGTTATGCCAACTTCAAATTGTGAAATTTACTTTGAAAACCCTATGGACTCCCCTAAAATTATTTCTGTAATAGGAAAAAGTAAAAGCTGGAGTACTGCGAGATTTGATTCCAATCAGTGCGATGAAAATCTCACTAAAAAAAGCAAAAACATGAGGAAAACAAAGGAGAGAGGGTAGATTTTGGCTACAGCTGCTGCTGGTGTTGTTTTGCTGCACTTTATTTCAAGTAAAGCTACATTTTTAAACACTGACAGAGTTCAGCAAAATTTAGTAGCTATAATTTACAGTTAATCTTGGTTAGATTCTCCATCAGCTGAAGTCTTTAAATCAATATGGGGCGCCTCCTTAGAAGATAAGCTGTAGTTCAGGCAAGTTCATTGAGCTGTATAAAAAACTACTAGATTAGGCTCTCTGGTTTGTGTTTATGTAAGATTGCAACCATGACATAATGTCTCTAACCTTAAGTATCCACTAGGCTATAGAATATCCGAAATTCAAAGGCTGTATGTGGGAGCTACTGACTCTAGTGCACCAAAGGTGGGCTGGTAAAACAGACTATATGACAAGGAAGAAAAAAATAGAGTGTAGTAACTCCAACATGGGCAACTTTGGTGAAGCATGGAAAACTACTGCACATGCTATTATGCTGCAAATACAGTGCTGAAAATAAAATTCACATCTTATAACAAGACAAACAACTACAGAACGTATCTGTCACCCAGTGCCATGGCAACTGTAAAAGAAAACACACACACTGACCTGAAATAGTAGCAACTCCTTCCCGTTAAGAATATTGCTTATAAGGGAACGAGCAAGAGCCGGCTGACCACATATCCATAAAAGCTGGAAATGTTTTCTGTTTCCAGAAAGTGTTTCAATGCCTTTACTATTTTTACCAAAATAATAATAAAAAAAAACAACCAACCAAGGAAAAAAAAAAACCAAAAACAAACAACAAACTCAAGAAAGAAAAATAAAGAAAAGGTGGGTTTGTCACTGATTTTACAGTCCCCAAGTATATGAAGCTAACAAGCTGAACATATGCACACTTCAGGGACTTTTCATAATCAAACCATCCAGTTTCCATCAGCACTCAGAATGTGCTGATAAAAACAAACTCCCTTAACCAGACCCTGATCCCACAGGCTGACCTAACCCTTACACACAAGCATCCCACTCCTTTGTCTCACCAAAGAGACAATGACCTCCTCATACAAGCAGGCTGACAAAGTAGAAAAGGAACAGCTGCATCTGCCCAGCCAGGGATTAACTGGCATTTCAGCCCTGTCTGCCCACTGAACAGCTTTCACATTACTAAGATTCACCACTTTATTGCCATTAACTGCAGTGAGTTTTTAAGAAATGCTATACACAGTTGGATAGACCTGTAAGAAAGGTTGTACCAGGTTTATTGGAGATCCCTTCCTAAAGAAGATCATGCACAGGATGTTTTACAATCGTCTATGAAATATTGTCCCTTATCACTGCTGGCAGATTTCAAAAGAGAGAGAGAAGTCCTGAAAACAGTAAACTCCTAAAAATCTGGTGAAAAATCAATGCGGAGAAAGGAGATTGATTATATATAATCAGTGTGTAGGGGAAAAGCCCCCAAATGTGAACTGTGCCACTGTCAGTCTTATTTGGTGATACAGCACCAACACAGCTTCTGAGTGGATATAGCAGACAAAGGCTATTGCCCAGTGTAGTATTCAATAAGGAGAACAGTGTGGAGTTGGATGTATCCAAGCAGAAAAGGACACACATCTAGTCATTATCATATTTTCAAGCCACAAACTTGGATCTGCTTGTTTAACCATAATATATTTTTCTATTAGCAAATGACAATGTATGTATGTTCACAAGTTCTCCACATCTGAGCAAAAACCCAAAGCAGAAAATCCTGCCTAGAATCAAGTATCATTTACCATCTCCTACAATAACTATAACTGTAACAGAAATAATCTTACATACTGCACTGGACATTTAAGTATTGTCTAGCAAGCAAAAATAAGAGCTGATACATATACTCACATATACCCCTTATGTCTTTACTGTGACTAAGACAAAAGTCTGGTTTACAAGTACTTCATAAATTTGTGAAAACTAATGTGGAAACTGTTCTGCAGCTCAGTGACCTGTTGGAACCAACTCAACGCAACTGCTGTGCACACAGTCCTTCCCAGTAACACAGGCCTGCGAGCCACCAAATGGGAAGGGAAAACGGCAAAACAACAGGCGTGTTTTTGCATTGAATAACCAGAAACAGTTTGGACTGCTATTCTCTACCCTGTTCATTGACTTTCTAAGAGCTCCCATTTAAACATCTAGAATAACTTACTTCTCATAACTACTTAATCCAGTTCTCCAACCTGAAAGTCCTAATAGCCGCTGATGTTTGAAGCATCCAGAACATTACTTGCATATACTTTATAAAAATGGTGTTTGCTAGTAAAAGCAAAGTTTATAAAGCTTAGGGGAAATAGCCTTGGGGTTTTCCCCTTCTGAGAGCTTAAAGTTTTATGAGTGAACCTAAAGGACTGCCAGACTTCTAAAGTGACAACACATTACGAAAAAATTTCCTATGTGTTTTGCAAATTTGAAGTCAGCCACATTTCACAACTGACATCAGGGTTTTTAATATCAGCTCTAATGAAATATAATTCTCCAATGACATAACTGTGAAGTACAGCATTTTCATTTCACTAGCTGGCAGAGAGGTTTTGGCTGTATGATTATTATTTCTTATGTAGAGCCAAAAGTGTTCTAGGCCCTGCACAGACATGCCTGAAGACAAAACCTTTTCCTTGTATCTGCTGTAAACATAGAGACCACAGGGTATGCAGCTTTACAGAACAGGTCATGCATTTTCACATGACTGCTATGGCCAAGTTGTATGGTAGGACACAGGAACAAGACAAAAATGTAAGAAATAGTTTGCCTTCATCTTCTCTACAGTTTCACTTTCACTAAATCTCTTTAGGTAGGATTGGATAGTTTGTGGTTTGGGAGAATTTCGCTGTTTATTGAAAAAAAATCCTACAGTCAATGAAGAAATTCCAGCCATCATCACAAAACCCTGAGGGGAATGGGGAGCAAGCTGAGGATTAAAATGATAGTCTTATTTTTAAATCTGGTTCTTCCTGAGGTCACCAATTCCTATGCTGGATGAGAGAGGTGTTTATTTTAGAATAGACAAGTGCACGACAGTTTAACCACACACCAATAAAAATTAAAAAGCTCCCGTTTGCAAATGACTGAACTAAGGATGTAGCTGAGAAGAGCTCTGCCTTCCCTAGACCCTGAAAGCTCAAGAAACGGGGATGAGAGAAAAAGCTACACTTCTCTCATCAGGGCCTACACCCTCTGATGACTGAGATGAAATCCAAGCATGGAAGACAGCAGTCAGAAAGAGAGACTTGTCTACTCCAAAGCCTCCAAGCAGTTGGTAGAAGCATCTGACATGGGCACTTTGTTCTGAATTTGTCATGGGAACAAGCAACAATAATAACAACGTTGTACTCACCTCTTCACCTACACATCCTGCTCAATGCACGTTTCTTCAGGTCTCCAGTGGTGTTACTTGGGAAAGAAATTGCCTCAGTTTGGCTGTTGACTGCATGTTGTGCTTTGGGACTGAGCAACGACCCTGGTATCACCAAGTGCTCTGGGATACTGACACTCCAGGGACACCTCCACACACAGATCCAGCTCCAGTTTAAGAAGGAATTTGAAAGGGGTATCTCATGGCATAGTTCACAGTAACCAGTCTCAGCCTGACCTGCTAAAACATACACAGAAAAGGATAAGCCATACTGACAGGTACAAAAGGGATGCCTCTGCTGTGGCAACATCTCCTAGTGGCTGTCATGAGTGGAAGGTAACAGGACACAGTCTCTTTGCCACAGGGCTGATGCACACTCAGCTTGGGTGTGAAAAAGAATAAGAACCAGCATTCAGCACATCAAATTGAAAGGTGGAGAGAAAAACCTCCAAAAACACAAAGGGCAGATGTCTGGCGAGAGTTAATGAAAAGGTTCATTTGTTGGGTTCGTTTGTCGGCTTCTTGTATAAGTCTTGAGATAAGACCTTGTTGGATTCTTAAAACACAAATGCACTAGATCAGCAGCAATCTCCCCTTTGGACTGGACTCTAATCAGGGTATCTTGGTACCCTTGCCTTCCTTTTGCATTTTTCTGAAATCCTGGAGCACATTTTAATGGGGGTTTGCAGACCCTGAACTGCAGCTTGAACATGGTTTGAACTCTTAGTGAACCACTGACAGCTGCACACACCTCTGTTTGAGGCTGCAGCAGAAGCTGAAAAGAAATCATGTTTGATTTTTCTACTTTGGGGGGAAGGGTGAGGAGAAGAGTCCACATAATGCATGAAGGTGCAGCTTGCAGTGGTGGTGGCTGTCTCTTTTGGTGCTGCAGCTCATTTCTGTAAAGACAGCTATGCAGGATGAAGTAAGTGTTATCCTTCAGTTTCTCTAGATTGCTGACAAACATTACACCGGTCTCCAACGCCGATGGAACACAGAAGAGAAAACACAGAGCACGACTTCCCAAAAACAGGCAAAAACTTTGGTCCTCTCTGGAGGATGCTCTGGGAAGAGGCAGAGGATAAATGGGGTCAGAACAGTCTTTCCCAGCTCCATGCAATCAAGCATAAACCAACAGTAACAGAGATGTTACCTCTGAGGGGTTGAGTGAAGCTTGCAGCAGACAACAGCACAGTAGGGGAAAAACTGCAATGCATGTCTGCTCTCCACAGCCAAGAGATCATAGTCAGGACTAAGACACTTGCTGGAAGCTTTGCCTCAGAAAGGAGACAATCAAAACCATAGAAGGATGGCAGGGTTTTGCCCATTGTAAATGCTGGCATTTATAATGGAGAACAAAGTGTCACCAGATGCCAGACACTCATGGTTTGCTCTTCACAATGTCATGTAATGATGCTTCGTACTGAGATTTCCTACAGTAGTAGTTCCTTAATTTAAGTAATTACATTTTCTGCTTGTAGGAAATGGTCTGCTTTGACTATACCAAATAAGCTATTGTCCCACCAATCATATTGCCATAATCAGCTACCAACATTTGCTGTAAGGCACTGCCATTTTTAAAGAGCTCTTACCTCTTTATTAAAGGACAATGTAAGCCTGAAACCAACCGAATACTGTTCCCCAAAGACAACATCCCTTTCATCGGGCACTGAAGCAATAAAGGGCATAGGAAGGGGAAAAAATAGTTAAATAGTTACAAAAACTATCTAGAGCCTCTGTCTATGCACTCAAAACCCCCTATTTTTCACATAGTTTTAGAGTCCTAATATGTAAAGTTAAACCAAAGCAGTATTAAAACCTCTACATCTTCCACCCACACAAACAAAGCAGTCCCCTCCTACTCCTCCACAGCTTCTAGCCTCAAATATCCTGGCGTAAAATGATCAGACAAAATAGGTGACTTATGTTTTTATTGGTTCCTCCAGACTATGACGACATTTCCTAAAACACTGAGCCAGGAAACTATTAATGTCTCTGAAAAAGTGGAAAGGGTCAGGCTATTTCAAAGGACGTGTTTGCTAAGAGGCCTTTGTTATAGATGTACAGGCCACTTAAGATTTGATTAATAATAACAAAAGTATTCAGCATTCATGTAATGTTTCTAGCTCCAAGGTATATTGTGAACACATTTGTTACATTGTGTTACAAATTTGTTCTTGTATTTCTTGTGTTAAGAAAGCATTACCCCTTTTCACCTTTCTGAGAATTAAAATAAGAAGGTTAATCAGCTTGCCTAAGATTTTATAAAGTAGTATATCCATTTCAAGATCAGAATTAGTCACAGATCTGTATGTGCTCCTAATCTGTGGCTGTTATTGGAGAGAGAAATGAAAATGGTCGCATCTTATCACCATTATAAAAACAGAAGACCTGGAAGATTTTCTAGATTTATCTCAGCTGTGTTGGCCTGCATTGCAGCACAGTCCAGGTCAGACACTTGCAGGTGGGGTCAGAGATCCCTTAAAAAAGCTCTGTGTGTTTTATATACAAGCACTAAACCAGAGCAACCAGTACTCTAACAGGAGCACAGCACAACGCACGCAGGACAGAGAGATCCCACAGAGACTCCTCAAAACTTTCTAATTTTCTAGCACATACTACATGTATATACCTCTTTGTTTTGGCAGCTTTGTCAATAGGTCTGGGAAATACCAAGGGGGACAAAAAGGACTTGCACAAGTAAAGGAAGTAAAGGTGCTCGAAAGACATCACCACTTCTTTTGTGGCCAGAATAATTTCACCCACAATCCCAGTTCTGATCCTGACTGCACAAGAATACATACGAAGGTCAGTTCCCTAATGTGGGAGTGCAAAGCAGATAGTACGATGCATTTCACACAGGAGAGAGCTGAGGCATCCTAAAAGAAGTACAAGTCACTCTGTTTTCACTGACTAAGGAACTTCACCCATGTGCCACGTCTCAAACAATCACTGTTGGGTCACACGACGAACGCTGCAGGTAAAAATCCCACTATTGCACAGTGCCATCTCCTGGGCAAGCAAGACTGGAAAAACACCCTCATGTGTCCCTTCTCTCCTGCAGCATCCAACGTTTTAGTGTCACCTCCCAAGCTCTGGCAGGCCAGGCATTACCTCTGTTCTCAGAAGGCAGACCATGAATTCACGGAAAGAAGAGCAGATTGTTTACAGCTCTCCCCGTGAAATGTGAGCTGCAGCAGACCCACTCTTGAGTGAGGCTGTATCTGCATAGGCAAGCACCACACAAACCCACAGGACTGAGTTCACTCTGGGTTGCTGGCTAATCACAAATTAGCAATCAGGGCTTCCTTTCAACATCCAAACAGGAAATGGGAGTGGAGGAAGTGGAAGCTTAATAATTTCTTGCATGTTAACAAGTTACATGAGCTGCTCCAATAAAAAAGCTTTGCTAAGTGAACTTAAACCTAGCACACAGGCTGTCCCAAAATGGCAAGAATTTATCTTTAAACCAAGCTGTTCATTTTGGAAAGACAACGGATGCAGACATTTAAATCAGCATAACTTAATTTCCAGGATAAGAGGACATCAGGCGGTGACCTGGAGTTGAGGATCCTAGTTTATTGTAATCACTAGTGTTGAGACTATAACCCCCCCAAACCAAACTCAAGGTGGTAATCCTGGCATCTCTCTTGAAAAAACAGGATTAGAAGGGCAACATTTTAGTCATCACAAACTGTTAAATCCATAATGGCCTCTGACAAAGGAGCAAGAAAATCAGGCCTAATGCTAGCTCAATTTCTTTGCACTATGTTCAAGGGGTACTGTACTCTTTGGCTGTGCACACCCCATAATATTGACCTGGCCACACACAGTTAAGTGTCAGGAAAGCTGGGAAATAAAGTCCCAGTAAGACACTGAGAACCCTAAAATGCCTAAAGAAGCAAAGGACTTTCAGGCCTCCATGTTAAGCACAGCAAGGAACATCTCTCCATCTTTAGGCTACGAGATCACAGCCCCTGGCAAATGGGAAAAGCCTGGCCCATAATACACTCCTAATTTGGTACTATCTTCACAGCAGGAGGAGGAAAAACAATTTTGTGCAACTGTTGAGCAATTCTCAAGAGTTCAAAACAGATGAAAGGCCATTTTCTTGGTTGCCTGGAGATATTAAGACAGATTAGGGACAAAAGTAAGATGACTTAAATGGGTGGATGTAGACTGATGTTTTGAGGGAACAAAACTGCAAGGTAGAATTCCTTGGTTTTTATGGATGTACTCAACAAAAAAGAAAAATCTCTTGGAAGAACGCCGCATTATGGAAAGAGATTATTTCAGTGGGCTGCATGAAGAACAGAACAGAAGCAAAGGAATTTGGAAAAGAAACCCTGCTGTCAATATAACCACTACACAATCTCATTATCGCCCAGGGATGCAAGCAAGAACAGACATATAACATAGTTACCATGGCCCACAATAACCTGGCTACAGTAAATAGGGAGCTAAAACTGCGTGGGTGCATGCTGTGCGTTATGGAGTGTGAAAGCGAGTTTTTTCCTTACTTTCAGCAGTAGAGACACGGGCAGTCCTAGTTCCAACACAGTATTTACCATGAAGTGTTGCCTGCCATAAGCCACCTCAAGGTACTTATTACACTGTGCACATAGCTGGAAATGCAGACCTTGCTGTGGACTCTCTTATTATTATTCTGAGCAACAGAAAAGGGGAAAAAGTCTGTTGTACATGAACATCTGAATTTCCATCCTGGATCCTTCAGATCGTTTTCACAGCAGGCATTCCCTGTTTCCAAGGTGACAGGAGGCAGAGGCTGGGTTTTAGACCACCCATTTGCAAAAACTCTCCAGAAGAGTTTTGAAAGCTGAAAAGCAATGACTCTGTAAGACTGCTGGGTTTGGTGTTGGGGTTTTTGTTTTGTGAGACATAATCATTGGTAGGTATCGTATCTGTCACTGGCAACACTGATACTCCTCCTCATATTGTGACCTTGCACTCCAAGACTTGTGGTATCAACTGTGTCCAAGCATTGATTTCTGTGGAGTCACTGACTAACCACTTCTTTTTTAGGATGTTTGCACCCAGGGCAGCAATGCCACTTCCTACTACGTGATAAAGACCATGAGGACTTTGCAGGACTGCCACCTGCTCCGCTGCCAAAATGACGGCATCTGCCACAACATTCAGGTTTCCAGCCTGTGATGCTCCAGCAGGTTAGCTGATCTTCACTTAACTTCTCTAGCACCAAATGGTTTTCCTTAAGCCAGAGACTTCCAATTTTCCTTCTCTCTACTTCTAGTGAGAGAGGTGAGAGTTTCCAGACAAGGTTTCTTTGGTAAGGAGTGCTGATGGGCTTGTACCTGTTTAGCAGCTATCATTCTATCAACAATCCACTGTCAAAAACATGGAGGAGGAATGTGCTTGACAATGTGAGAGATGAATTATGATCTGTGTCCTCCTTGCCCTACATTCACATAACATCCAAGGCTCACGTGTGCCATTCACTTAAGTGTCTAAAGGAAGGTGTAGTTGTGACCAGTTTCTCTGAATCAGACACCAGGTAGCTATTAAATAATATTAAGAATGATTTCATCATGAGATGCTTGTACTGGATCCCACCCAAAACCTTTTATATTGCATATATTACTGTTTTGCTGCAAATGGTCTCAAAGCAAAGTAAGAACTTTGATGAATATATGCATGAGGTCATCCAGACGAGGAGACTTACAGAGGTGTGGAAACACTTGACAAAATAGATTATCTTTTTCAATCTGTATTCCAAAATAAAGGTTTTCTTGGATGATGAACTCAGGAGTTCCCAGAGTTTTGTTCATGGAGGGCAACCTAATAGGTGGGACATCAGGCTAGGGGCTGCATGACCGAAAAAAAAAAACCCCGAGACTCAGCAGGACAGTGCAGAACAGCCACAATTTGAAAATTTTCCTGAGGGTCACATACTTAGTAGCTTTCCAGGTCATTCTCTGGGAACCCCTGACTCAGATGCTGAATTCTTGTGAGGAATATAATTGATCCTTGTGCGGAGTTTTCCTCCTCAAAGACATATTTCTGAAGGTTTTCTTTTATTCTGATGACTACTGGGCTCTGTGTTACACAAGCAGAAGAATGACAAGGCAAGACCAGACATGCTAACCTTTCCATTTATATTGTAGCTGTAAATGCTTGTATAAGCTCAAAACAAGTGGTAGTCTTATTGAGGAGGCCTCCAGCTCTAGAAGCAGCTCATATTATATTTAGGTGGTGGTGGAACAGAAGGGGCTCTTAGTGCTTAAATCTTCAGTAGACTTTTATAGTTTATTTTCATAGTCTAAAGGCTTGGGAAGGTAATGATAATTTGTAGTATTCTCTAGAATACCACTGTCATTGTGGTCTTGTTGACTTATTTGCATGATTTGGTTCCTCTGTACCACAAACATACACAAATAGGAAATATTTCCGCTTTGCGTCACCTCTGCAAGTGAGAGATTACCTACAGAGGGAAGAGGAACAGCTATGGAGATAGACTGCTAGAAAAGATATCAGCCTCCATTTACACCCCTTCAAGTGCAAGTGACAACTGCAAACTGTACGTAAGATTTGAGCATACAATTGTGCCAGTTAATAATTCACTCATGGAAAAAGCAAGATAAAGAAGAATTTTGGTTTACAGGTGCTCTCCTGCACCTTAACTTTCTGTGCATATTTTCAAAGGCCTGTCATTCCCAGCTGCACACAGATTTACAAAATTAGAGATGTTAGAAACTTGTTCTCCAGTTTGCAGGGTTGGCAACAAGCCTCACACAGCTGGTATCCCTGTGTCTGCTATTTACAAGGCAGAAGCTTACTTAACTCCTGGTGACTTAATGGAGAACATCTACTTTACTCCTTTGGTACAAGCAGGTGTAATGGAGAATTCTCTTCTGCCAAAAGAAACTACCTGAGCAACAAACTAGGAGCCTTTCTCAGCAAACTTTCTGACTTTTAATTCAGATGTTGAGAGGGGAAAAGCCACCAGTAAAATGGAGAAGTAAACAGATAGAAATCTCTGGAATGCCCTCTCTGCCCAGAGCTCAAGAAAACTCACTTATGCAGGGAGACCTGGCGCGAGCCCCACGCTCCCCCAAGATGCAAGGGACTCCTTGAGGGTGTGAGAGCTGCAGTCCCAACCAAAAAAATTTCTTTTGTCTCCATTAGTCTGGCAGACCTGACAATGAACTTCTCAACTCCTGGGCAGGGAAAGCACGTGTTGGGTCACGCACTCCTGTCATGCTGGATCACGGGGTACTGCCTGTGGTTGGAGGACTGCATGACAACAAGGGAAGTGTTCTGGCATGGCTGAAGAACCCTTGTTAAAAGGTCTCCTGTCAGTGGCAGGCATGACTGACTGGCAGAGATCTGGCTTAATGGAAGTAAACTCCATTTTGCTCCTCATCCCACAAGACAGGTGTGGCTGGTTGAGAAATCAAGGCTCATGCTTCCCCCAAGGACCTGCCCTGCCTCCTTATAGGGAGAAGAAAACCCAGCTGCCTCTGTTGCAAACTGGGCATGGTCTAGGCTAAGCTGTGGGGTAACACGAGGTCAAAGTCTTGTGTGATCGTCTGATGTTCACTGCATGCACTGTGCCAGGAATGGTCAGTGAGTCACACAGCTCTCAGGAAGGTGCCTGGTCCACGTGAAATAGAGAGACCCAAGAAATACCACTTGCTTTTAGCTGAAGATCAGACAGCGAGAACATATGGCAAAGTCGCATAGCTGCTGTAGAGACAAAGGGTATGCCAGGCAGCAGGTTTTCCTCGAGACAGCCAGCCAAGGAGGCTGCATCTGACCGGTAGTCTGTTTAAGAAATCCAGCCTCACTGTCTTCCCTGTTTTATCTCATTCCGATCACGGGTTAAGCAAGGCACTCAGCCTATTGTTCTTGCCACATGATAAGTAACTAGCTACATGTAAACAAAGCAATTAAGCTCCATAAGGAACTGTTTGCCATTCAAAGCTGAACTAAACATTGCATTTTGTTTTGGGAATCCAAATATGGTAAATTACTGACAGTTAACTACGACCATGGGATTGTTTGCTGCACAGAAAGGGCCCCTGGAACATGCAGCACAAACTGGAAAAATCACCTTTCCTCCTCTTTACCCTGACATTAACCATCTAAAGACCCTGCTGGGCTCACTGCTAGCTGCCTTTTGGTGCATATCACCTTAGCATAACTAATTTCTGATAATTCTTATTATAATTTATGGTAAGAATAGAAAGAGAAACTTCTTATGCTGGCACAGTTGGTTCTAAACCCCTGCTCTTCAGCTGCTACCAGGGTCTATCAGCACCCTCCCAGAAGAACACCTCTCACTTGTTAACTCCTTAATGTATTTGTTAGTCAGACAATTCAGAATTCAGTAGGGACCCAGCACAGCACAGAAATACATACCAACTCATTATTTTCTTATTAGCTGTACTCCTGTTGCATCTAAAAGCCCTAATCAATATCAGACTGTCAACTTGCAGAACAGAATATGCACAGAGGAAGAAAGAATCCCATCCCAAATGTCTTCAAGACCAGAAGACTGGATACTTTAAACCCAGCACTCACATCCAATGCAAAAAACCCCAACTCTCCCACTGCTAATATGTGTACATGTTCAGCTCTGTAGGCCAAATGTATATATTCATAGATTGTAGTAATCTAGCACACACAAGGTAAAAAAAGAACCAGCAAAATAAAAACAGAAAGGAAATATTACTAAATCCATTCAGAGATAATAAAACCAAAAGTAAAAAAGCATTCTGTCATAGCACCCATTGTAATGTTCACTTTTATATTTTAAATGTGCAGTTTGTTCCTTCGCAAAGATTTAACAGATATCCCCAGTTACAGACCTGCACTGCAGCTCTCCGCTGTGTCTGTCACTGTGGGACAGAAGCACCTGAGCTGAAGCAGGCACATGGCTGAGGGAGGAAAACCAGGAGCTGGCTGAAAGAGGACATAGTGGGGTGTGTGCTGAGCCCCGAGTCAGAGAGGCCCCAGCACACCAAGCACAAGGACACAGCCTAGAAGGTGATGGCTGCTTTCAGTTCACAAAATTCCCACTGGAGATCTGGGAGTTAAAACCACAGTCATGGTGGATCTTCTTATACCCATTAGTCACGGTCTCCCAACAAACTCAGCTATGTGGTATCTCTGCTTACGCTGCCTTAGAAACATCCCAGCCTCCTGATGAAGTTACTAGATAAATTGTGAGTTTTGAAATACAGATAGACAAAGGTTAAGAAAACAAACTGTCTTACTATTTACTGTAGTGCTGCAACACGCACGTCTCCATCTCCGATGAAGGGTGAAAAAACACCATTTTGTGCAACAGAAT
Source organism: Cnemophilus loriae (assembly GCA_013397755.1). NCBI lineage: Eukaryota > Metazoa > Chordata > Aves > Passeriformes > Corvidae > Cnemophilus > Cnemophilus loriae. The sequence goes on from VZTF01001712.1 coordinate 93,671, forward strand.
GGCAAGGACAACTGCTGGGAGGCTGAAATGGCCTGTTATGGTGGTGTTATGCAACTGACATATAGCTGTGGGAGACTGGGACATAGGCTGCGCAGGTGCTCTTTCCAGTATATTAACAGAAAAAGCACAACTTACATACCTACCAAAAAAAAACCAACCCAAAAAACCCCCAAAAAACCCCAAAAACCCGAAACACTCTAATTTGGTCCATTTTATAAATTCCGGGTGCCAAAATGGGAGGGGGGACCAGGGCAAAAAAGATAAATATAGCCTTAAATTTCTTCCTGAGATTCACCCACCCTCATCGATATTACCGGCCATCAGATTTTTACAACTTACCTTCTCTATTTCTCACAAATACTTATGGGCACACCTTCAAAGCTGCCCATGTACAGTGGAGGATCTCTGAGCATCCTACGTAGGAAGCAACGGTGCCAGGAACACACAGAAAAACATTCAACTGTTTCTGAATCAAAAGTCCACATCAAGTGCTGCTTTTCTGTCCCTCAGGTTTCTACTTTTTTGACTACTGAAGGGAATCCTTCATTCAGCAGAGACAAAAACGTCTGAAGCCCCTTCTTGGGATGTTTCTTAGGGTGGGATAAGCTGGGAAGGGATGCAGGCTTAGGCTGGAGCTTCTTTGGAAGCACATAGAGACCTGGAGAGTTTGAGACTCATCCTATGGAAAGATCAAGTTAACTGAGAAGAGAGAAAGCTGTGAAGGGCTGGACTCCAAAGCCAGAAGTGAGGAAGGCTAGACCTGGGACAGACTGTACGACAGTAGTGGATTCTTAGTCTCAGTGAAACTGGTGTCTACAGAAAGGTCCAATTCTTCTTGCAGCCAACACAGGAACAATACATGAGGTCTGCAGCTTTCTTACAGCAGTGTGATTGCAGTACAGGAATTCTGATTGTGAAGGACTCGAGGTTGGGAAGAAAAAGGAAAGCTGCTTCCAGACCCATGCAGCGACTAGCCACGCCAAAGCTCACACTTTCATCAAATGGGCACAACTACTTTCAGCAGGTTCTGCTTGTCCTTTGGACAGTTCAGCATCCCATCCTTTCAATACAACGTTTTAGAGGAAGCTATTTATTGTAGGAGTGCAGGTCAAGATGCACTCCTCAAAATCTACAGTGTCGTACAAGCACTAGGTTTACCCTTATTCCTTATTTAAACATGGTGTTTCTCTGCTTCTCTAACCTCTGCACCTTCTTTCATTATTTCATTCTTGGCTCCATTAACCGTATGCTTGGCTCTTTTCTGTTCTACCTTCATTCTCTCTGGTTTTCCTCCTCTTCACTAAAACAGCCTTTCCTTCTTGCATCCCCACTAACACAACAAAAATCATAACACTAATCTGATTTCACACATGTAGCACAGTTGCTTTTACTTTTGCATTCCTCACATTTTTCCTTCCATTGATACTGCCCACAAGCCCCCTGGGACAAGGCCTGTTCAGATTTGAACTGTGCTTAGCAAAGCAGCACCCGGAAGATCTTGACTGGCCCTTCAGTATTGCCCTGGACAAAGGCACTTAACAACACTGGTTGGTTAACTTGCTTCTTACACAGCCCATTCCACCTTAGGATTTGAAGTTTAGGTCAACACATTAATACTGTGTCATCCCCCAGTACAGTACCCGATGCAATTTTCTTCAAGGTCACTTTGCCAACAACTTTTGAGGTGGTTGAAGAATTCTACCTCAGAACTCAGGCAACAAAAAAACCTGCTGTATCAGGGAAAATTCTTTCAAGGTACAGAGCAAAAGGTCTCTAACTTCCATTCCTAAGAAACACAAGGAAGAGTGCCTACTCAGCCCTTGCCTCTGCAGGTCAGAGGGCTTGGGAAGCACTTGCATTCCATGGCGCTGAGCATGGCAGTAAAACCTAGAAAGATCGTTTAAACAAGGTAGGACCTGGGCATCCTGTTTCTCATGGCACCATCCTCAAAATATACAACTGCTACCAAACATTACACTATAAATTTCCCACTGAACCCAAAACGCACTTGACAAATATCCAAAAAAAGAAAAGAATAAAAATATTTATATCTTAAAACATGCTGACTGGGTAAACAAGATTGTAGCTGGGTTTCTGTTATGTCCTGCTTCCCCATGTGCAGGCTGAAGCAGACATAAATGTTTACAGCAGACACTGCTGCGATGCACTCATGGCCCATGGGCTGCCCTTCCCACCCCTCTGCCTGGCAGGAGCAGAGCAAGGCCTGAACACGAGGATGGCTCCCTGCTTATGCTTAGAAGCTGATGACCCACGAGCGCTCTGCAGATGCTGAGCTTCTCAGCCAGCTGAAATAAATCATTCCCACACTATGTCCAAACACCATGCATGGCTACAGGTACAACTTTCAACCTTTCTTCAGGTTCTGAGTGCCAGATGACCGTGTTTGTAGCTACAGAATAATGCCTTTCTCCATCCTCCATAAGTTATGACCCTTCATAACTTACTTTGTGGGGCCAATTTACTCTCAAATAATTCTCTAAAATTTAAATGAAAAAAAAAATCATGACCAAAAATGGCCCTCCCCAGCTCTCACTGCAAGCATTTCAAAGTCCATCTGTCCATTCCATTGCCACCAGTCACCTTTCCCTTTACAATGTCTGTGTGCTAGAATTCACTGTGTCATTAATGTGACAAATCTAATCATCCATTACATTAATACTCATTATATTATGTTGCATTTGGCCAAAACTATCATTCATACACAGAGGCATGTGCCTTTTATAACTCGACATCTTTGGAATATATTAGTTTTTCAGTGTACTTTTAATAGTGAAGCTTTATGACAAAAGATCTCTACACCTACATATATCCTACCTACCTGTATCTGAAATGACAGTCTTCAAAACTCTTCTAAATGACAACTGAAAATCTGTAACCTGTAGAAAGCTTGCAACATTGCAATCCCATGCAGAAAGTAACTTCTATGCTTTAATGCTGGTAAGCAAACACAAGAAATAGCCAACCCAATAAAGATACCTGAGGGATTTTTTTTTTCAGTTAGCACCTTAAAGAGTACAATGTTCTAACGTAAGGACAATTCAAATAGTTACGAATAATTTTATGACAGAAGTTGAGTACAAGAGCTCCATTTCAGGTAAGCATCTGAATTCAAGACTTATCCTAGACTGCTGGTCTGATTTTCAATGACATCTTTGTATTTCCAGCCCAAGTAAACACTGATATATCACTCTACAGTAAAGAGAGAAGACCCTTTCCAAAGCTTCTAACATCTGAAGTGCCTCTGAAATAAGGATTTGCAACTGCAGTCAGAGCACCTCAGATGCACTTATTCTGCAAATTTCTTCTTATAAACCACACCATTAATAGGAGACAACTTGTAATCTACTGAACTGACAGTAAGAGAACCAACAATACAAATCAGTTAACTGCTAATGTCTACCCAGTTGTTCTAGTTAATTCTTGTGGTTTTATCATCATTGTGTTTTCTCCCCTTCCTCAGTGCCTGAGAGAACCAACACAAAGTGTTTGCCTATTTAGCCATGCAAACACAGCAATGGCAGAGGATATGCCTGAAAATTACCTGAACTATTACCGAGAGAAAAAATGGATTCTTTTTCCCTTGAGTAGTCACAGCCATTACTTGTAACAGGGATATGCAAAAAACATTAAAGTAGATGTATGAACTCTTACTTGATGATATGCTGTAGTCCATTACATCTGAGGAAGTGCTGTTACAGGGAATACCAGTGAGAGCATTTTGATATGGGCCACAGGACTGGCTAACACTAGTTTCATTGCTCAATGTAGCATATTTTTCCTATTAGGTAATGCTTATTGGAGGTATTATAATGATACATAGCTGAAAGCCATCAGTAAAGGCTTTCACAAGGGACCACGCAGAGAAAACTGATACAATGATAAAGAGACAGCACTTGATGGTTTTTCCTTATATTCTTTTGTACCTTTTGGTGGCTGTTAAATCAGTATGTTCTGATCAGATCTCTTAACCTCACCTGCCACCTTTATGATACCATTTGTCAGACCAAATTTAGAAAACAGCTGCTGGGAGAAGGCTGCTGTCTCATCACTTGTGGAAGGTCACTAAATAAGGAGGCAGCAGGGGGGAGGTCTCTGTCAGGTCACTTCACATCATTACAAGCTGTACAAGCTCCATCTTTCCCAGGATGATTTCTTTCAGCACATGCAGATTCCAAAATGGTTAGAAAACAGACTAACTGGTGGGGACAATTACCCCCACCAAAACCTCTCAAAATATGAAACCATATTAGGTGGCCTTTTATTGACTATGCTTAATTTAAAGTTTATATGTCATCAGGGCAGACTTGCAGAAATCCTCACGAATTCACTGTAATCAAGCTTTTATTAAAACTAGACAGACGTTTTCACCACCAAAGCCAGGATTTCATTAGGAACCTTTCTCTGGTTACTCTGTTCAACTTTATACATTTACAGAACCCTGTCAAAATTACCTCTTAAAGATTTAAGACTGAATTAACTGATACTTTCCAGGGTGCTATTTATCACCAAAAAAAAGTACACTAATTTGGATAGTTTAGGGTATTCAGATCTTATGTCTTTTCTTTTGATAAACTTCAACTGTGCTGGTGAGAAGCAGATGAAAAAGAACTGCTTCCAGCCTCAACCTCAGATATTAAACAACCATTTAATTATTAAAAGGAGTAAAGTGCAAAGCAAATGAAAGTTCACAAAGTAAACAGTTTCATGTCTCAAAATCCTTCTGTCACTGACAGACCACAGAGGTCTAAGAATACACACCAAGTGGAATTTAATACAATAATCAGGGTGGATTAATTATTAAAAATTCATGTGAAATTAAATGACTGAGCACTACTTCAAAGCAGCTGGCTATAAAGTTACTCCACCACTTTATTCATAATCCCATTTCTTGACCAAATACTCTAAATTCAATACAATATCATTATGAAATGCTGAATTGCATGTAGAAGTCTGCCTATCAGTTCTTTAAAATATCACAGTGAAGGGATGCTTATTCTAACCTCACTGTGTAAAATATAATTTTGGAACCCCTCTATAATTCCAGGATGAAATCACCAAAATTGGTCTAAAAATGCAGTATTTTAAAATCTAATACCTCATATTTTGTGGGAAAAAAAATACTTGCATCTTGCAAAGGGAGAGTGAAAGGCATCTCAAGTATGTTTGTCCTTAAAAACAAGTTTGTAACCTAATGGGGAAAAAAAATCCACCAGCTGCTTAAACCAAAGAAAACATTCAATTACAAGTCCCAGTCCATTTTGGCCCCTGGTCACTCTTGACAGTGCAGATGGAGACAGAGCATGCAAGGTGTAGGATGAAAACGTAAGAAGTTGCACACTGTCCCATACAGTGGAAAAGGGATAAGACACTGAAGCACAACTATTTGCTGATAACAAGCCCATGAACTCACTGGTTCCAGACGATTCTTCCCCTTCATTTGCTTCTTTAGTGCCTTCTGGGCCACTAGAAAGGCAAGTTCCTTCAAGCAGAGATCTCAGTAAGGTCATGCCAAACATCAAAGGCACCAACAAAGATGACACACAAACAAATATGTGAAGGACATAATCGAAGGTGAGTCTGGAGCAGCTGTCAGAATAAAGGAAGCAAGACTGAGGCTGGGCAGACAATAAGAGATCAGAGAAAAAAATGCCGGCAGATTAGCATCAAGCTGAGCAGTGAAAGCAAAGAAGGAAAATTGGTCATTGCTCTCCCCTGGGACACAAAAGCAGTCAAGCTAAGAGGAAGAACTTGGTGAAAGAACACAACTGTCACTATAATATTAGCCTTGCCAAAAGTTAAAGTCCTTTAAAACAGGCAAAATCAGTGTCTAAGACAACAAATAAACAGGAAGCACACACTATTTATCTGGCAGCCAATACTGAGAATGCATGCAAGATGAAATGACAGAATTTTGTCCTCGTATGAATGCAATCAGAGAAGTTGGAACAGAGGAAAAAGCTGAAGATGTTGCAAGAGTAATGGAGGAGAATGCAGAGCTCCCATTGCATGTAGGCAGCTAACACAGATCCAAAGACATGTCTAGACACACTGCACTAGGTCTGTGAGGGTCAGGTATGGCAGCAGCCCAGCTGTGACTACAGAACACAGAGCTGTTTATTAGCTCATATACCAACCTTGTTAGTAATCCACCTGGTAAGAGTGCCTCTCTCAAAGTAGCAAAAACGTGGCGTAAGAGTATGGGGAACTTAATGCTGTGGGGGAAAAATGAGACTCTCCATTCCTATGTGAGTTTTTTTGAAAGAAAAAAACAGCTTCCAGTTGGAAAGACTTTGAAAACTACATCTCTTGGATTCAGTCCTTGAAGTCTGACAACAGCAGTTTTGGCTGCAAAGGATTCTGGAGTTGCTGAAAACAAGGAATACAGCAACTCTGAGCTACAAAATCATTCACTGATTTTCTCATTTGTCAGAAACAAATTAGAGCTCAGGCTTCCAACTTAAAATCCTTGTCATAGTTACCGCAACCCCTATTTTTTCTAGGGTAAAAGTAATATCCACTCAGACAATAAAACAGGGTCGTGATTTGAAGTCAAATTAGTACCATAAATTCTGTATCAATGAACTTGAGTCCTGGAGTCATCTCTTCTTTCTGTTCGCTCAGTCCTCCAAGCAACTACATGATGCCTAACACTGTGGGTTTGGGGGCACGGAAAGCCACTCATTGGAGCTTGTCCAGCTCCAGCTCAAGTACAAGATCAAATCTTTTCATAACAGTGACTACTTCAACAAACTCAGGATGGATATTAACTCCAAGAAGGCCATGAAACAGCCATATTTATATGAAGGCCCTGATGAATGTCTTACCATGTCCAAGTGCTTTAATAAAGTCAGGAATTGAGTATGTGGACCTTCACATCTGGGTAAATGATGACTGTGTATAAAACAGAGTTTGCATCCCATCTGCCCTACAAACTAAAACAATGTGGTCAGCCAGTACTGATTTTTGCTGTGCTTGTAGTTCAGGTAAATCCAATCTACCTCAAGACCGACAAGAGATCAAATTTAGTTGAAGATTTTAAGAGAAAAGAGTATTAGATGTAGACAGGAGAACTAAAGATCCCCACACCACAGAGATATAATTTGTGCCATGGAAGCCCAGAGAGAATTGATCAGCCAGGCTGCCTGTGGCTTTTAGGCACAAACAACATTTTAATGAACACGTCATCCATGCTCTAAGCTATTACATAGACATTCTCAGAGCTATTGGAAGACAAAACTGATGGAAGGATGAATCATGACTCTGTATTGGGCAGTGTAACAGAGCTGGTAGAAGGCTGAACCATGACCTCAGTTTCACCCTCAACTCCTGTCTGACCTATGCACCTTAACAAAAAGGCAAAAAACCTATATTAGAAGTGCAAGCAATACTTCAATAGATGCTCAGACCATGATCTGTGAAGAAGAAAGGGAGGGAATGAAATAATCAGCCTGAGGGCACACTTCAATATTTCTTCCATGACTTTTGTACATGAAGTCTTGAAACCTTCCATTGTTTCAGAACTCCAAGCAGTTTCCATCATCTAAAAAAAAAAAAATCAACAGTCCACGAAGAGAATTATTTGGGCCTGTAGGTATTTGTGTTTTAACATATAATTAAAATGTTGAACTGAAGTGAATTAAAAAGACATGCTGTGGATACTGTGGTGCATAGGCAAATCTGAAATATATTGGTGAGTCTTCTTTCCCAGTGTAAAAGCTTGGTCTGCATAGGAATTCAGTCTCCAAACTTGAATATTTTAGAGATCTATTCAATTATGTAAGTCAGACATTCTATTCTTTTCTTTTGTGGAGTCTGAAAAAGTTTCAGTCAACTTTAGTGCTGTTCTACCTTGTGACAACTACACATTGTAGAATGTTTGAAATGAGGGAACCGAAGTCAGGAGCAGTCCTCATAGTTTAACTCCATAGTCATTTACACTGAAAGAATATTTATTTTCAGCTCCTACAAGGGCATAGAAGCTTTTAAAGGGATCAAAATGTCCCATTAGCATTCCGCTGAGCTGCTATAATACAACTCAAGCATAAAGTCATTCAAATTTGGTGTCAAGAAATAGACGTTTTGTAATTTTAATTGTTTCCTAATTAGAGAAGAGACTATAGAGCATGTGTTGTTTATAATATTACATAACAAAAATAGTATTCATTTTAACAATTGTCTAAATGCAGATTTAAACAATTAGCCAAAATACTGCCTCAAATATTACCATGTCCAATTAAAAAAAAAAATAGCTTTTAAAAGCACTCAAATGCAGTTATAGCAGGAAAGCCATAAAATCCTATTTTAGTGATGCAACAAGTCTAATCTGAACCAGGTGGATGAAACATCAATCCTAGAATGTCTTTGTTCTGTGGGTTTACATAAAAAAGAGATGAGACCAAATCCGCACCTAAATTCAACAAAATAATTTTTTTAGAGAAATACAAGGGCTCAGTTCATGAAAGACTGTGTGGACAGCTCAACTGATTTTGTCTCAATATATTGCTTAAATCATCAAATTCAGCTTTTCAGAACCCTGTCCACCAAACACACTGCTCTCTTTGTCCCTCCCAAGTTTTGCCAAACACCGATGTGTGAGGGCAGGACAGGGCGAGCGAAATAAAGATCCTTGAGAAGGGCGGTTCCAACCACACGCCATTCTGTTTTCTACTACTGCATAATAGGCCTCAATTTTTAAAATTTTATTTAATCTATCACCTATTATTTGATGTATATATACATATAATATACATTATTAGTAAGCATTATATCCTCACATACATTTTCCCAGCTTGCCTCAAAATCTCTCAATGTACATTTCCTCGTGCTTTCTGTGCTTCCGTGCCCAGTTCCACTGAGCTGTGTACTGTAAGCTAGAAATTTTCTTTCTCTCATGCTCAACGGCTCCTGTGTTTCTCCTCTGTGTTCCCGCACCTTTACCAATTTTTCCATAACAATAAAAAAATTACAATAGACTTTTCTCCTCTTTTTCTACCCACATAGTAAAGAGGTTCCTTCACCTATTATGTGCCAGAGCAAATGACACAAAATAAAGGACTAGGTATTCTGCTTCTGGCATAAATGGCAGCCCAACTACTGTGACCTTTGCTTCTTCTCTAGAAGGAAGTTGTAGAGACTTTAGTTATTTTTTTTAGGTTTTGGTTTTTTGTTTTTGTTTTGTTTTTTCAGAATGAGACAGAGAAAAATCTATAGTTCTGTAGTCCACCAGCAGTGTGAGGGTAATCAGCTTGCTCCTAGGGGTGAGAAGAACAATAGGACAAGCAACAGCTACCAGTGACAACTCACTAAGCAATGAAAGCACAAATAAAAGTAAAGACTGGCAAAGTTTAGAGTTTGGAACAGTAAGAAAAGCAAAGCAGGAAACATAAATATGGGATGGAGGACCCCAACTGAAGAGAGACAGAGACAAGTGACAATATTAAGCTATACAGCCCATGGGAGATCATCAAGTCTGGGATTAAATCCCACAAAAGCTTCCAGAACACATTCAGGTTTGTTTTGAAAACCTGATGGGTATATGAGAATTATGAGTATCAATAAATATCTTATTGAAGCAGCTGCTTATTTGATTCAAAGATCAGGAAATATAGGAATCAAATGCCTGCCAACAGAAATGTCACACTTCTCCAGCCCAAAGAACATTGCAACCTTAAAAAAATCCCACCTTGGTTTGAAGTGCCTTATTTTGTTATAAATATCTGAAGAGGGAAAAAAAAAATAAATAAAATGAAAAAAAAATAGGAGGACAGGGCTGTTGCAGCAGTTTGGGTTGGAAAGCAAAGCAGAGCAATGACAGTTTTGTTCTAGTTTTAGATGTGCAGTACACAGAATCGGCTGAAAATAGCCAGGCAATGATGTCTGTTGCATTCTGGAGATTAGGATCAGGCAAAGGCTTTATGCTGGCTGCCAGCATTTGAATAGTTTTGAGACATTTCAGAAGACTACGTGATTCCAGAAGACCTTTTTTGTTTTTGAACTAGTGGGTGCTTTTAATAGATGTCGAGTACAGTCAGGCCTTGTTTGAGAAAAGCACTGCTTATCTCAAAATAAGCAGGATCCAGACAAAATGCTTCATTGGTTCACCGCCTCCGAACGAGATCTTTACTTAGGCGCTCTACCCATTGTGTTGAATAAACGCAACTCAAAAGCGAAGGCAGAACAACCTAACTGGTAGCAAAAGGTGTTACCTGAATAGTCAGGGCAGGGGCAATATTAGATGGACAGCCACTCCAGGACAAAAGCAGTGCCTGAAAGCTTGTTCCTGGATTCCAAGGTGGGAATCCCATCTGCCCTCAGTGACTGCAGCTTTGAGCAAAGGTGACGAGGGTGTCACTGTTAGCTCTCATTCACCTAAGCAGGCTCCTCACCACGGACAAGAGAACAGTCGCAAGCACTAAGGGAAATGTGCTCATGTTTTGACCAACAGGGCAGGAGATTAGCAAGAGGTGATAATTGGTGTGATTAAAAAAACCTTGCAACTCCTCCATTCTTTCTGTGAGCAGTGGCAACTGGATGGCTACTGGATTCCAACCCGAATCAACCAAAGCATCTGGAAAACTGATATGAGACACAACACTTACTCTACTTTCGACACACAGTAGTCAACAGATATAGAAATCCTTTCCCCTCCCCCTCTTTTTTTTTTTCAAAAATTGGAAATAGTGACTCACTAGCTCTGCATCCTACAAATCCTACCCCCTGCAAGGAAGTTTAATCATTCACAGCCACTCCCATCACACTGTAGTCACTTGAAAAACCTTTAGTTTTTAAAGGAAACTTGTGATTTTCTGAGTATTTTCTCCTAATACTAAAGGAAGCAGTTTAAATCTCTCTACTTTATTACATGCTCCAGTATGCCATGCAGTCTGAAGACAGGGAAATGGATTAGATAAATAGAAATATTTTTGTTATGACCTTATTTAAGGATCTTAAAAATAATAGGATAACTTCAAAAACTGAAAGGCATCAAAAGGCTTAAGAATATTGCAGAGACACGAGAGTGCAAGATATCTGGCAAGTATTGATACAGTGACGTTTAACTTGAATGAGAAACAGGAGGCATTCAGAGACACATGGTTACCATTCACATAAATTTACTACCAGGGCATTTCTGTTACTGTAATACTCTTTATACCAGGAGCCATATGCAATGGCTCAGCCTTTTATGTGCAATGTCCGTTTATGTCATATTGGTGAAAATTAAAGAAAGGTTTGAATTTGGAATTTGCTGGCCGCCAGTACAATGTAAAAGATCAAGGTAGTACAGCTTCTGCTCTTTGTAAAAGAAATCAACAGCCCTAGGAGAAAGCAATCTTGCAGCTTTTACAAAATTCACAGTAAGCAATAGAGGAGATGGCTACGACACAAAGTTATACTTGCTCCATAATACATGCAATTAACATCAGTCTAGTACACTTCAAATTACACCTTTAATAAAACTGCCTAATGTTTCTACCGAACTAATGAATGCACTGCTTCCTTGATTACCTTAAAAATTCATTTGTGCATTTGCACTAGCACTGAAACTTCACTAGCATTACTGCTTGTTCTACAGGATACCTTTAGTAAACCACTTTCTACCACACCATCAATGGTTTTCAAAGCAGATGCACATTGCCATCTCTATTGCAATTCCCTCATTAATTTTACAGTTTATATTATCTTCCATATTGCATTCCTCCTTACAGAAGCACTTAAGACATCACAGCAGCCTGAGTAATAAAAACTCCAAATTATAAATAGTAACAATTTTTCCTTATCAGGCAGTAAGTGTCCAGGATCCAAATAAGGTGAAGCAATTTGTAAACTGGAGAAATAATGAGCTGTAAGAAAAATTATTCCAAATCTCATCACAAACTGTTTTTCCAGCGGGTGTCTGCCTCCACCTGTACACCAAACTCACATAATTAAGATATGATGGGAAGAACTCCTCAGCCACACACTGTTCACTACTGAGTTCTTCGATTCTCATGTACGATGCCTGACCTCCTAAAATCGCTCCTTGTTTTGTTGGGTTTATGGCTGCTCTTAAATTGGTTTACTTTAAGAGAAGAAAAATACTGTGCCTAAATCCACAGGAAATACCACTGCCCCAACTCCATCACACATTTGTTTTACCTCTTACTGCTCCTTTAAGTTCCACTGCATGTTTCTGTGTCTTACTGTGATGTCCTGTACTCCTTGTCATCTCTCTGAGCTTATTTGCACAGCCCAACACTACACTGTAAACCCCTGAACTTACACTTAGTTGGCTGCTGAGAGAAGTGTGTTCCCTTTTTCTATGGTACAACATGCCAGCGTGGTTCTTTACAATAAAGCAGGGACACAGGAGCTGCAACAAAGCAGAGCTCCACAGGATGCCTGGCACAGCGGACAGCGCCCAGCCCAACACCTCTGAGAACTCCAACGTGACATAGTGACAAGAAAACTACATGTTATAATGGCTCGTTCCCAACTTTTTTTTACCACAATGCAGCGAGACAAAAGCAGCAAGGCTACAGCTGAGGTTAAATCTAGACAATACTCTTCCCATAGATAAAGGGAGATGGGCTCATAAAGCAAGAAACATTTTATCCTCTGAGTTCACGAAACATCAAAAGCAAAAGAGCATCACTGCTCCAAAGAAAATCAATGTATCTTCATGCAATACACTTCCTCCTCTAGCTTCCCTGACAATTGCTTCATCAATTCTGTCCCTTTTCCAGCATCTTTCTACTAAAAGTTTTCTTTGGAGAGTAACAGTGCATTTTACAGATGGAACAGCTTGTTTTGCTTCTTTGTTTGCTAAAAAAAACCCCAAACCCAACAACAAATGCAAAAACCACTCCAAAGCAATAAAAAAGAAAGTTTTTTTACTCAGAAGAAGCATGCCTAACATGAAAAAAAAAAAAAGTACCTCACGCACACAGCAGAAAGATTGTTGATTGTCTCACTCTGCTGGAATGCTTTACAAAATCCCTTATATCCCCATATGGAATAAAAAGTCACAGCAGTTCTTGACACTTCACCTATATTTTACAAATCCCTCAGTTGAGAGGTCATGTAAATTTTGCTCTCAGTTCTTCAGTGTGCTTAGGTCTCTCTACAGTATTTTTAAGGCAAATTTCAGAGTACAAATTCCATTTAACCAACACAGATGATCATAGTGGAGAAGAAAGAGGAAAGGAGAGAAATATGGTTATCATGGTTATCATTTTCAGAATTTCTTGCATGAGTTACACATTTAATTCCATGAAATTTCAATGGGATTGATAGTAAGACCACTATGACCTAAATGCTGTCCACCCAATGAGCACACACCACTCTTCCCCACCCCAGTAGTGACAGGCTACCAACCAGGGCTGTAACATATTGAAATAAAATATTGGCCACAGACAATGCCTCTCACAATGTGTGTAAAGTGTAAGAGGACACAGCATTATCTAAGTCACTGTGTGTTACAGGCATCACAAATGCACATAATGGTTTATCTTACTTGTTTTCTTGAAAGTTTTCACGGCCACAGTTCAATTCCTACTCAAGGCCACAAAATAGGAAACAAACTTTTTTGCAAGTCAAGGCAGTTGGAAACTTTTAAGGGCCTATTCTCTCAATAAATACAATCATCTGACATTGTTAAGTGAAATATTAAAAAGAAACGTTCTGTCCAGCTTTCCACTTTTGTGGAGATGGCTGCTTTCTTCCCCATCAGCATCTGAGCAGCTGATAAGTGAGAACTTCAGGAAGCCTGCAATGTTGCCATGCAAGACAGTATTACCTCAAACCTTGAACTGCAGCTTAAGCACAATGTGGGCTGACTGCAGCACAGTAAAACTGTACAAGAGATTAAGGATGCATCGTTTGGGCAGGGCAATATAACAATTTCACACCACTTGTAACCAACCTCTTGCTGCTCCTGTTACGCAATTAATGCCGTTCACACATTAACAAAGGAAAAAACGCAAAATCCTCAAGGCTTCACTGCTTTTCCTAAATGTGAGTACGCTGTTGCTCTGTTATTATAAAGACATTTCTATTGGTATGGATGACAGATGGAGGGTTTATAAATTACTAATTCCCAAAAGCTGCTTTAAAGCTTTCATTTCACAGATTTTTTAACTCAAGTTCCATATTAGAAGAGGGGATTAGTGTCACTGTTATAGAGATTACTGCACATTAGTATAAAGACTTACAGAATTTTGAGTCAGTGCCATCAAAGCAGAGCACTATTCTGTATGGGAAACTGTTGCTGCACTTATCATAACATGTTCAGAAATGCAACAAATCTGAAAAAAACCCTCAGCTCTAATTCATTATGTTCATATATTTTAAATAATGCATGCAGCGCTTTACAATCCTTTGCTCTTCCATAAACATGCTGTAATTTTGACATTTAAGCAAAAAGACTGCTCTGATTTATTTGCAGATTAAGTCGTATTTTTGTGCTAAATGCTCAGCTGCTCTGCCCAACAGACCAAATCATGACATTTGTTCATATATGGTTACTCTTAGTTAAAAGCTCTCTCCATCTGCCTGGAGGTTTATTAATAACTCATCACCATGGTATCACAGCATCTTAAGGAAAATAAAACACAGAGATAGTTGCTAGGCTCTGCAGCCTCTAGGGATAAAAGGGAATATTTCTTGAGGAAGGCTGGGAGAAACTCTTTTGGTCCATTTACTTATCACCCTTGAGGGTGAGGCTAAGCCAAGATATGGCCCCCATACTGTGTTCTGAAAGCTGCAAGAATTGTGGCCATCACTCAAACATGTCACCCATGATCCAATTCTTTGCACTAACACATTAAAAACAAATATCCAGAAATCCAAACTACGAAGGAAACCTAAGGAAAAAGAGATTGGGGTGAAGGAATGCATCAATTTCTGCAGCACTCCCATTTGAACCTCAAAAGGACTCTGCAGCCAGATCACTGTTGTCTCCAGTCATATTAACCACACTAAGCCACTGTTTGCTAACATGCACTGAACCCCACACTGCCATGCTGTAAAGACATCTGAAATCAGTGGGGAGAAACAGGGAACAGGTCAACAACACATCCTCTACCCAGAAGAGTTTCAGCTGTTTCTCACAAGTATTTTCAAATGTGAATGTGAATGTGAATGTGAAAAGTGCAACCCTTTACCTGCAACGCTCTAGGCACTGATACTGAGAGAGAAGATGTCCCCATGGTTCTGACACGTTTAAGCTCCAGAAGAAACAGGCAGTCTGCACTCTCGTAAACATTATCTGCTTCAGTACGTGAAGTCAGCTCTAAATATGCTAACATTTTCAGAATGTTAATATAAGGAAGCATCAAACTTGAACTCAGTAAAACACATATAGCAGACAGAGTTTGTTCACAGATCACATCCCTTTTCAAAAAACATGTACTGTCAAGGTTGCCACACCATTATCCCAGAAAAGAACGTGACTGCAAAGGAAAATCTGTAAAAATAATATATATAATGCAGGGCACAAGAGTGTGCTTCCTACTTACAAGTAACTACAGTATTGACTAAATGTTTTCTAAGGCCAAAAAGCAATGAAGTCAGAAGTCACACCTTTAGCTGGTATGCTACTCTGATGAAGTGTCTCATGAGCAGGAAAGCTTTATGGAATCATTACGTCTTCTGTCAGGGAGAAACATCCAGCCGTGCAAACTATCCAGTCTACCCTCTGAGAGAGGGACAGTGAGTGTTACACCATTTCCTTCCCTCTTCCCTGTTCAGACCAGAAAGCAAACATGGTTGCAGAAAGAACCATAGGAGGTGGCAGATTCACCTCCAGTGCCATCTCCTTACAGTCACAGTACTCATTAGTTTCTTCACATGTAAAGTTAACACAGCAAAAAGATCGTGTGGCTCAAGGGACAGCAAAGACCAGAAGCACTAGAGCCTTTCCCACTGAAGGGCTGGCATGACACAAAAAGCCACAAGCAGCAGGCCTGCCACACTCTCCCCAGAGATGCTGCCATAGCTCAACATATTTCGTCTCAGAAGGGTTTTCACTCCTGCTGCTATTTATTCAGTACTTCAGAAGAGGGGAAACTGCTTTTTATAACATCTTTTTCACACTCATACTACTGCATACTGAAGCAGAAGTCTGTCACCTCCATTAAGTATAAAAGGCTGTACTTTGATCTCTCAGGTGGCCTCATGTTAAGTTTCAAGAGCAGCTAAGCACGGGAGATTATTCCTCTTGTCCTTCAACTGCTTAGCTAACTAGTGCAAGCAACAAGAAACCAGAAAATCTTTTTCTTTTTGCTCAATAGTTGTAGTTCTGAGAGGCAATGATTCCTGTAATGTGAAGCTGTGTGCTACTTAAGGTCCTCCTCTAGGGTGAAAAGGAAGCATAGGTCAAGGTAAAAATCTCTGGCAACAAACAAACAAATCACCCCGATCTAACCCTGCCTGTCAGGGTGCATTTTATCCATCTCTGTATTCAAAACATATATAACTAATTCTATTTTCTAGAACAGCAATTGTTGATTGATGAGTCATCTTTCCTGTAAATTTATTTTTTTAAGTGATTTTGGCATTGTTCCTTGAAATTCCTCTCTGGCTATGTAATGGAAATTTTGACCTCACACTCTGGTTTCTTTAACATCACAGATACAGAGATTATGAGTTTAGGAAGACCAAACAGTTGAATAAAGGATGCAACGCAGAAATCTGTAGCTCAAAAAGAGAGCAAGCTGTACTAAATAAACTCTCAAGTAAATATTTAACTGTGTGGCCATTAAGTTACGTTCCTAATAATACAGCAACTCATTTATTGTAATTAAGAATTCATGGGGGAGGGGGTTGCTTCCCTCTTCCCTCTCCAAAAATTGGTTATGTGGTTAAAGTTGCTGGCAAGTGAAACTTACCAAAATATATCAAAGTTTAGTTTTTTCCTAGTAATTAGCAACTCCCCATATTACAGTTTCTAAAGCATACTGCAATTAGTAGTCAGAAAACACAAAGTAGAAAAATGTAAGCCAGAAGAGAGTAGAAAGAAAACAAAAGCAGCAAAGAATACATTAATGAGACATAATTATTGCAGAGGGTAGCATAAGACTTTTCAGATTGCAACCACCAAGAATAAGGGCTTTTCTTCCCTATTCTCCCTCAACTTGGGGGCAAAGGAGAAAGTACATGGTAGCTCAAATTTCTCAACTATGCTGAGTTCAAACCATATGACAAAGAACACGGAATTTTGAATTGCCGTAGTCCCACAAGAAGAATTAGATGGATCTTTATAGCACGAACAAAAGTGAACACATCTGAGAACTAATCTGATTTATCAAAAATATCATTTAATAAATAGAAGAGAATCTCCTCCTTCCACTCAGCCTGCATTCAGCCGGCAGGAAAACTCCACAGCTCAGAAACAGACAGTGCCGTAAGCACCTGCTGGAGCCTGGAGCCAGCATTTGCAATTAGTCGATTGCAAATCATCATGGTAAGCTAAATCTATGAAGCGGCACATTCGTGGCTCATGAAGGCCAAGCCTATTGAAAATAAATTTACATGCCTATCTTCCAGTTGTTAAGTGGGATAGCCAAAGGACACGATAACACGAGCTTCAAATTATGCATTCTTGGAAAAACTCTAAACAAGATTTCTCAGATGACAACACTGTTTTGGTCTCTGGTAATTCTCCATGGTCATGCCAGAGGGCATCCCACTCCATCCCACCCATGTTTAGCTTGCACCACCAACCAGTTTTCATCCAGGCCGAGCAAAAGAGACAGGATATTTGGGAATGAGCTCTACTAGCTGCTCTAACCACATGGCAGTCTACGGCAGTCTCTTCACAGGTTTCATTAGACACTGAACAACTTAAGTGGCCAATTTAACCCAGAAAGATCACAGCAAATTTGAAGCTTTGAAGACAGTCAGTGCTCTTGCCCATCAACACGGCTCTCTGAATGGAAACTGTGCACCCAACAGTAAATTAGCTCTGACTAGGTAGGCTGGGACATGTGACTGTGCTGCTGAGACTCCAGACAGCTTTGCAGCTACTTTGAAACTCAGGAACATCTGTTCTCAGTCTGTTGATTAGAGGGAATGTGACTTGTACAGGTGTGATGGCTGACTGATATGGTTTCAGAAAACACTTGCGATAAGATGCTACTGAAAAAGAAAAAAAAAAATCAATGTTTTGTAACATTCCCAGCTCTTATCATAACCTTAATGAGGTTGAGTTCTCAAAAGAAGACAGTAAAATTATTTGGTTTTTACTTTTCAGTCTCAGCAATCAACCTAACAGCTGGTAAAATTCATTGTTATGTGCAAAAAACCAAAAAAACCAACAGCCTTCAGATTTTCATGTAGAGAAGATCTATGAAAAAACCGGCTCAAACTTTCTGAGAACAGGTAACAGCCAAGTTGAAACTGTTTCTACATACATACATACATCAGAAATGGCTGTAGATTAGTAAAACGATGCCTGTGACCTAGGGTGAAATACAGAGTTTTAATACAAGCTAATACAGACTCCCTTACATACAGTTATGAGCGGACGCAGGAGAGAAATGGCCAAAAGCTTTCTTATTACACTGATGCAATTTTAAGTAAAGCATTTTCAAAGTCTCCATATCATTCTCTTCAGCTTCAGAGGCAAACTTTCACTGATGCAAATGTAAGTCTGTACTGGGGGAGATGGGTGTCCTTTCTAGTCACCGACATACAAACATCGTAGGAGTAGTTGGGCAGAATATGGGGAAAAAAGTATTTAGCATCTGTGTAGTTCCTTCAGCTGCTAGGGAAACATCCACCAGATGTTCCTAGATGTTACCTCAGCTGCCTTCCATACCACTATCACATCTGCTCTCTTCCTTACTGAATACCAGTGGTAACTGAACTAATGTTTCAGTTAACTCATCTTTGTAAAATATTCTCAACACTCTTGAGGAACTCCTTTTTAAGGAGTTATGCTACTGACAAAAAGCAGTGTGAAAACCCCCTGTGATTACATGATTGAATTTCCTGAAATTCTCAAGTTATTTAATATATAGGGAATACCATCATCTATACAAAACTGTTATTGGAAGTCATGATATCTTTTCATAAACACAAGTATTGAAACAGTAACAGAAATAAGAGTCCACAGAAACTACCAGAATTAAAGAGGAAAAGGGGAAGAAACCCCGTTGTTATTAAATGCACCTCTTTATTAGGGAGACCAAAATTCTTCTCCAAGACCTTCTTCATATACCTAGAACTGAAACTATTTTCCGTGTTCAGGTACTGAAAATCCCCTCTGCCTATTACCTCTGTTGTATGCAAGATTTGCTTACACTTAGCAGCAGTGGAAGTATTGCACTTGTATCCAGCAGGGAAGAGGAAGGAACACAAAAAAAACCCCAAACCACCAAAAAACCCCATGCACAAAAAATCCCCAAACCACCAAACGCAAAGAGAAAGACCACACAGATCAAAACATCTTATCTTAACATTTTCTATTCTGGAATTTTAAAAGTTATCCAAAACTCAAGTTTACACATAAGCAATATATAGTCTCTGTGCATGATCTAAAATAATCCAAAAGGAAGTATCTTCATAAGACTGTTAGTGTAGTCCAGTTTATCTATTATTCTCAATGATCATAATTTTTTAAACATGTAAGGAAGCAGTGATTACTTATTCCAAACTCTCTCAAGTTATTCTCCAGACTTTGTATTTTCAGCCCAAAACATTTTTCTAGTTATTTTCCAGGTATGTTGCACTATACTATGTAATGTAGAGAAAAATACAGTGAAGACATCAGAAAAGCAAAAAATGTAAAAATCCATGTTACCGCTATGCTCCAGCTGATACCCTGCACGACCCTGAAAAAATCACTTAGCCACATTCCCACCAAAAATGGAGAGGGCTCCAGACTCTGAAAAATGACTGTCAGACCAAAAAATGTTTACAGAGCAGCTTGCAATCATCAAACAGAGGGCTCTGCAAATGGAAAGTATTACAGCATATGGGATGTTCTAGCATGCGCTTAAAAAAAACCCCAGAAGAGCAGAAAAAAGAACCTCCACAATCATGACTAGGCACATGTTCCACACAGAAATGAAACTCCTACTTCTCTGGTATAGCTCTTTGAGTTTTCATTATACTTGATAAATAGTATGCCTATAAATGAGAAAAATAAATCAGAAGCTCATCCATACAGGATCATATAAAAGCTGTTGAAATACTTTGCAACCACAGGCATGACAAGGTTCTTGGAAAGAGGCAGTGTCTAGTACCAGATTTCATTCCTATAGCTAAAAGTTAAATTTCCAGGTACCAAGGTACTTTCTGCAGGTTTCAGTCACCTTTATAAATTAAGGGATAAAAGGAAAATAAAACCATGTTTGTCAGGTCAGGATGCAACAAAGCACATACTAACCCTTGATCTGACAGCTGGAATGAGAAGTTCTTGCATTTTATTTGCACACGATAAACGAAGATAAGTCAGTGTTTATTTGCAGATGAGAAATCAGGATACATTTATTTGCAGGAAGAGAGGGTATCACTATCTGAAAGGAACACAAAGTTTTTCTTCTTCTCCTCCTTAGTAAAATGTGGATGAAGGAACAACAAAACCAAATGCCAGTTCCAAGTGAAATACTTGTTCAAGCAAAAAGAGAAATATATTCATTGATTACAAAGGGGATGCATAAAACCAACTCTACCTTGTTTCCAAATGCATAGCATAAACAAAGCAAAAGCCTACTATTTTCCCCATAATTATTTTTTCTTACAAAAAACCAGCTATACCTTTCATTCAACATGTAAATCTAAACAGATAACAGAAATAACCATTTTCTTTCCACGTGCGAAATTAACGATTAACCTCAATAACTAAAATCAGAGTGCCTAACACCCACTGGTTTCTCTGAGCATTTATCCATACTGCACATCTGACAGTGGTTTCAAAGAAAATCTGGACTGAGTAACATGATTCAGATGTGAAGAGACTAACAGTAAACAGCATTTTAGTACTGCTCAGTCATAAACCAGCACTTTTTTTTAGTACTGCACGTCCACATTAGGAAAAACGAAACGGCTTCTTCCGAGAACAACATGCTGGGTCTTTGACCCATGTGCCTGCAATGAAAACCAGGGGAAATTTGTTTTCCTGATTTCCCTTGTTCCTTACAGCCATACAGAATCACGTGTAACTACTAAAAAAAAATCACAACTTTGCTTTTAAAATCTTAGAAAAAATTTTAATTAATTACCCACTTTCATAATTTTTAATAAAACCATTTTATGATGTTGTTTTAAAAGAACAATGCTCACACAAGAACTAAAAACAAAGCTATAAAAGGCTTTTCTCAAAGATTACTAAGTGGACTGGATGGCCTATGATAAAGCAAAAGCCACTCAGTGCAAGCATGTCCTCATGCTAGCATAAATGATCATCCTAGTCATGGCAAGGAGGCAACTACTGAGCTCTGGGAAGAAAACACAAAACACAGTGACTTCTTCCACATTTTATAAGGGCCTTCCTTATCTCCCTTCAAATTCCTACAGGAAAGGGTCTTTCGCCACATTTCTCGAGTCTTCTAGGCTATGGTGGACAGATGAATTTATCCTGCTTTAAAAGAAACTTCACAAATGCAAGTATATATCACAACATACCATTAGCAGATGGTGATTACGTGTTTGAGGGAGGTTCAGGTGTGCCTAATCATACAGTTCACAAGAAAAGACAGATTACTATGGATATCTTACCACAATGATGCACAATTTCCAAAATTCAAAGCTGAAAATAGATTTCAGAATAGAATTTGAGCAGATTTGTCAAAACCAGCAAGATGCGACAAAAAAAAAGGCATGACTGTCAACTTCTCCTGTTCCTGTAATCTTTCTCTGGCTGTTATAGACAGAGATGACATACAGGACAAGGTGGCCAACGGTCTGACAATACATCTGCTTCTCAATGCTCGGTAGAAGACAGATATAAAGAAGTGATACCCTTTCTTAGCCAGTCTATCCATGCTACTGATGGTATGATCTTTTTATTACTTAATTTTTTAATAGCAGTCCTTTTATTGTTAATGGATGTGGTTTACGCAAATCTTATCCACCATAGATACAGATTTATAAATTACTCTAAATTACAGTGCTGTAATTAGACAGTGTTGACATGAAACTCAAGTAGTGTAGGAATTTCCAGAGGCACAATGCCTAGAGCCAAAGTTTAATTTCAGCTCTGAAGCAGATTCCCTTTGCACCTTTAGGTTACTCATCTCCATTTCCTCCTCTCTAAACCTGCCTCCCAGGATGGTGCTGGAAGTTTAATTAATGAATGTGAATCATCTTAGCACTGCCTCCTGAAATCCAGATATGATCAATAATAAGCCAAAGCTTTACTTGGGCAAAAGCTGCATTTGAGGAAAAGCGCACCTTCCACTATGCCTGTCAGAAGTGGTCTCACAAAACACCAAAAGCAAAGCTGTGCTATTTTTAATCTCTGCCAAAAAGTGCAGCAGTCTGCCTTTAAGTGTGCAGCCACTAAGGCAGCCTAGCTTTCCTCGAGCCCACACTCTGAACTGTGGCATCACAGCTTCTCTGCTAACCAAGTCAGCAACGCACGACACAGCAGTCAGGTGATAATCTGTGTGCACCTGCCTTCCTTCACAGCCCTCAGATGCAGAGCAGAGACATCACTGGTTGTGAGCGTGCATCCTCTGCCAGGAGTCACCTCTCCTCAGAGGATATGTCTCCCTTTTCCTACATACGGCCAGAGGGCAGGTCAACACTCCTCAAACTAGCCCAGCTGCTTGCATGATCATTCTCTAGTCATTTCCACCCAAGATAGATCAGCACAGATGAGCCCCTTCAGCTTTTTTGGTTGTTCTGAGCCTGCTTGTTCAAAACAAACCAGGGAACAAGTGCAGCTGAGAAAGTGGGTATGAGAGGGCAGGATTTTGCAAGAGATGTGGTAAGTTCTTGTATGTGACCAGCACACCATTAATCAATGCCCAAAGGCTTGTTCAAATTATGCAGCTGCCAGATGCACTCCTCCCTGTGTCATTCACAAGACTCCACATTCACAAGAGCTTCTCCCTCCTAGATTTGATCACCTCCATCTCTCTGTGCCAGTACTTCTGCATGCTGTGATCCCAGTTGGTTTTGGCATTGGTATCAAGAAAATAATTTCAGGCGTGTGTTCTTGAAGAGACTGGTTTTTTATGTAACACTAAACAGCTTTACATTGTAGAGCAAAAGGAAAGAGAAGCTACTGGAAGTATTGTAACTGCGAAGTGTCATTAACTTCCCATCTGGTAACCTCCTGGCAATTCCAGAGGTATCACAGCAGGCATGTTCATGTCCCACCTCCCTGTTCATTTCTCATGACAGTCATCAACACCCCCTTAACTTTTTGGCCATAAGGATCACTTCAGCACATATAGCAGGCTAAAGATCCTCACAGAGTATTTTCAGTCCTTAACTACAGAGCTGTGAGACAGCTTGTGGATGAACGTCCAGTTTTAATGACAAGATGAAATGATGGAGAAGCTGCTATTACTCTCAGAGGCAAGCTGTTCCTCTAAGTTCCAAAACCAGTTTCTGCAAGCAAGTGTCAGGAGAAGAGCTGCCAAAAAAAAAAAAATTAAACCTACATCAGTCATTTAACACACAGAAAAGAATTAAACTGCTGTCAGCCGTAAGTTCCTCAAGGTCTGACTATTTCTGTTTCTGCACCAAGTATATTGCCAGATCCACCAAAGAAAGTGAGGACAAAACCAGTGCACGTGCACACACGTGCCCAGACACACACAGTGCATGACAGTCACCTCACTCAGATCTCCAGGCAAGACTGATTTCAACTATGCTAATTACCATCCTGGAAAAGAGATTATATTCAGATTTGTAACTGATAATAAAAAAAACAAACCCAAAAATATATTAACACAAGACAAAACATGAGAATCTTACAATGGAATTATCTGAAACCTACCACTTATTTCACCTCATCAAAACAAGACAGGTGGTCTGCTCATAAGCAAATGTTGGCTGTTTTTACTGATATTATGTTACAATCAAGACATTACAGACCCCTGTAACTGACAGCAAACCGGAGACCCAGTTGTTCAAAGAATTAATGCTTTCACCTTATTCTAGATGGTTAAATTTAGTGTCAGTTGGCAATTGTGCCAGGTCAAAAAAGAGTAGATGAACTCAGACATCCAATCTTTCCGCTATACATACAATTCGTTAGCAAACTCGCACACACTTTCCATCCATTTACATTCACTGGCACAGAAGCACCAAAAGTGTATGAACTCCTTTCCCCTTTTCCCCTGAAGCAACATTGTCTCCAACCCTCATTACCTAAACTGAAAATAGTTATAGGACAACTAAGAGCAGTTACACATCTAAAACCAATATATTAGTCAACAACTGATTATATTAAAAATGTGATACTCATTTGAGAATATCCTTATAAAAACCCCTAAAAAATCTCATGACTTTTTATGAGTCTTTTAAGCTGTAATCAATTTATAGCATAGAAACTGGGTCAGCTGCTATATAATCAAGGCTCCTCATGAGAAGTACAGCTCTGCAATGACTCAGTGTGCATTGTTCTCCACCTGCATGAGCCTGAAACACTGCAATCACTACCAAGAGCAACTCATGGAGTCTTCCCACTAAAATCCACAGGAAGATATTTTCACCTTCCCCTCCCAGTCAGAAATTGCTTTGCTAGAAAATGGAGTCTGCCTTCCTTTACCACAACTACTGCCTTCCAAACACAATTCCCACCTCTTGATATCCATGGGTAATTAAGTGCCTCCAGCATAACTGTGACACCTCCATGCCTTTACTCTTGTTCCCTCCCCAGTTTGCTGTCAGGCTAAGGAGGCCTCATCTGAAGTAGTCTTGACACCTCCACAGAAAGACTCCCATGGCCCTGAAATGCTGTTCTCTTCTTTACATGCTCAGTGAGGTTGGCAGGAGAGATTATACTCAGATCTAGCTCTCAGTTCTCCCTTCCTCCACATTCTGGTGTGTGTTGTCCCTTTGCCCACAAGTCCAGATCAGGAATGCTGGCAGGAAGGGATGTTGCTCAACGCTGCAGAAGCAAGACCTCCTCTGCAGGGAAATGCAGAAACTCTCCAGAGCAAAACCTTCCTTTAGCGTTTGGAACAGACATTGGTTTAAGGAAACGCAAATCTTCCCATTCAAATGGGAAACAAGCAGAAAATGCAACACATATGACTGAAAACTCATGTGCAGGAGGGTTCCCATTCCTAGTAAATAATTATTACCTGCAGTAAAAGGCAGTGCAGATCCCTCCCTTTTTTTTTTTGTGTGCTTGTGTGTGGTTGGGGTTTTTTCCCTGCTTCTCCCTCCCCCCCCCCTTTTTTTTTTCTTTTTCTTCAATTACAGCATCAAAAGATCAAAAAAAAACTAAGACATTTTGGAGACATAAATGAAGTATTCCTGCTTTGGAATGGCATCAGTATCCGGACACCCAGCAAAACATAGTTCAATACCTATTGTACCTATTTCTCAACCTCCCTGACAGCAAGCACGAAGAGTCTTGCCTTTCTTCTTGTTTACCAACAAGAATTAAAGCTGAGAGTGTTCAGAAGTCCAGTTCAATGGGTTTTGCTCTGGTTATATTACAACAGATTGCTTTGATCTGGGTGGAGGAAGGAGGAGAGGAGCAGAGCACATCTTAAGTTCACAAAGCTAAAAGCCAAGATGCACAAAACTGAAGCATTCCAGAGTTAAAAATAATCGTCTTTAAACTGCAAGAGCAGAGCTGTAATTCTGAGCAGTACAGCATGACATCATGGTTTATGTGGGGCCAGCTCAATAAATCAAACTGTGCCTAATTAGAGATCATACTGCAAATCTACATTATTTGGATGAATAATTAAAACAGGACAGTCCATAACACAAGCCAGATATGTTTACTAAATTATGTTTTTTTCAAAGTTTTATGTTCACTACTGCTCAAAAAGCTTTCACATTTAGTAAATTATAGACCCCTAAGCTTTTATTTTAGGCTGACTTCACTTTCAAGGAATTCTTCAATTAACTTTACGTTGCTTCAAGCTCTTCATCCAATGAGAAAACAATCTGTGGTTTCTTACTTCTCCCAGTGCCAATGGCTGCCCTCCATGTCTGACTTGCAGACTTACTGTCTTTTTAGAGCCAGGGTCTGTTTGTCTAAAATCAGCCTAGTTGTCATAGTATTTTGACAAGTCCTCTATAAAAGGAGAAGAAACCTTTGTGGTGGGTTAACTGCTAAGAATAATGAAGGTTGTTCTCACAATCTCAACAGATAAGTGCCAAAGTTAAGGAACATTGAGAAATACACCCAGAGCTGAAAACCCTGACTACCTCAGTTGCCCTTCTTTCCCACCTAATCCAGTATTTCCAATTTCTAATGTTTTCAGTTGTTTTTTTCTAAAATGAGTGCTTTTTCTCAAATCTAAAAGCTACGACATACTCAAACATTTGCAGCACAAAAAAAACCCCAGTGCTATCAAACATTACTATCTATAGATGGTCAGGACGCCTCTGGAATTGTTGAAAATGCTGTGGAGACTTTGACTATCAGTTACTGGGTAGATAATGTCAAATCAAGAGCCAAAGAGTTTAATAAAAAGCATGAGCTGAACAAAAGGGATAGGATTCATTCCTAAACTGCACATTTTTCCTCCTAGAGCTTGAGAAATTTGTGTGAAACTTTTTAATCTCAGAAATAAAAAACAGGGGAGAGTTGGCAGCTCTCCTTCCTTTTCCCTTCTGATATTTGGCTTGGTAAATGGACCAACATACAGATGATTAGAAGAACTCTGAAGGCAATGACTGAGAAGCAAAATGTTTGACACTCAACAAAAAGGACTATACAAAAATAAGAGATATGTCTATTAGTGCAGTATTTTGTTCTGCAAGTAATTTTTTTCTGTAGAATGTTAACTAAGCACAGACATGGAGAAAGTATCATTCACTTCTTAATACACAGATTTTTAGATTAAAAAATCCAGGGGGTTTTAAAGGGATCAAAGCACATTCAACATTAAATGCACAGCACAGCAATATTTATAAAGACATGACAAATGAGTCTCCCTCAACCACAGCCACCACGATCAGCATGTCCTTAAATAGGAATGTACCTTTCAGACCTCCATTTCAATTCTTTGTTACAATAAATATGCGTCAAACTTGTAAATTTTTTTTTTAAATTTAAGACTGCCTTTGTGGTCAGAAATATTATGACTGACCTCTGTTAACTGCAAGCATTCAGAGCCATAGCCATTCCAATTCCCTTACATCCTCAGTGTGCAGCAACAGATTTCTCAGAAAAAAAAAAAACAACCCTGTAACTATTTGGACGTACTTCTGAAAGCAACAGTGAAAATTAAGAAAGCAGCCTTCCCAAAGAAGTATCTATTTTTGAAATGTGTGCTTTTAAAACACAATGCTTATGGAATGAAGTACTTCAGTTCTCTTGTGTAAACTTGTACAGATTGTTTGCTATTGATCTTTTGAGTCATACTTTGGCAGTAAACTGGTATCCTTGTAGAAAATATAAGTACTGCAGAACAAGTGATGTAATCTACATCTATACTTAATTCATTTTTTTTTTTTGTTAAATTTATATTTCAAAATAAATAATATGAACTGCATACTTCATTTCTTCCTCAGATTATGAGCTTTATGATATTGAAAACCTTCAGAGGAGACAGCTTGTTTGTAGGAATGGGACTCCTTTGAGTCAAAGAACAGAACTTGGATCAAAGAAAGTAGTGTTTCTATCTGTACTCAAATGTAGGTCTATTAACTGTTTTCTTAACTGAATCACATAAAGTGACTCTATAAAACCAGTAAAAAACCTGATCTCAAGGAAGTGAAATCTAGCTTTTTTTCACAGTGTATTGTTCTTTCCTCGCTGCCCCCAAGCTACTGTCCATTCAGAAAACAAAGCACAGAGAGAAAAAAGGAAATTGCACTGTAGCAAGGCTATCCATATGGCCCAGGCTTGTGCTGTGTGTGCAGTATATATACGTGCACTGCATGCTGATGTGGCCCAGAGCAGGGGCACAACGTCCAGGTTTGTGGTCCTTTGTGGAGTACATAACACTGCATGGCAGTTGGACAGAAGTGGAAAGAGCACATGGAGGTGGCTAGCTGACAGAGTGAAACTAATGCAATAAGCCTGACAGGTAATTAAAGCTTTGCTCAGCCTCAAACTCTCAAATACGGTAATTCTTTAACCAGCAAAAGAGATTGCCAGGAAAGGACAACACTGAGTGAGAGAAGGTACATAAGCAAGAGCATGTGCATGACACGGAACATGAGTGCTTTCCCCGCTTTCCTCCTCTCAGGTTTCTCCCACTGAGAACCACTACCCAAAGGCCTGAATCTCTTCTAAGTCTGGTTACTCTAAAAATAAGAACACAGTCAAGGCCAGTATATAGAGAGCAAGTATAGGAATCCAACCTTTTAGACCTAGATCAATATTTTCTTACCTCTCTGAAGCAGTGATTGATGCCAGCTTTCTCACAGCTTTTCCTCACTCTCATGCCACCAGTGCCACTACCTCTCTACCTGACTGTCCTTGTCACACTGCTTCCCACCTCTTCCTCACTGCCACCTGGGATCCAGTTTCATGGGGTGCCGTAAAGATAAGGACAAACACCATGCACCCACCTCTGGGCAACTACAAGCTTTGTCTCTAGAAACACAGCATCTCAAACTTTTCATTCAAGAACATCTCTAATGGCCCTTCAGATAGAAGGGCAAGGAAGGAGCATATCTAAGACTTGAGGAAAAATAAAATTAACACAGCTTGCAATGATTTTATTAGAGCCTGAAGTCCACATAAAATCTGGTTGAATAATAAGCAAGAGATTTTTGCCTTACATTACACAAAGGATCAGACTAGATGACTACAGAGGGTCCTTCTGACTAAGTTGTGACAATACATATGCTAGAGAATTTTAAAGATCAGGATTATTTCCCAGTATGAATTACACTATTTCTTGTTTTAGTTTTGGTCTTCTAAAACTAGACAAACCTCAAAGGAATATTATGCACACAGCAGCCCAGAGCCTGCCTTTCAATACTGTCCAAATTACATACTTCTCTGACCAAGGAGATAGCAATACCTCTGTTTCCATTAATTCTCTACTAAGAATCACAGGATTCAAATTGTTGATTTCCAGCATTACCTCATGCTGGGCCTCTCACTGATTAATTAAAACTGTATACGTATAGGAAAAAGAACAAAAAAGCAGAACTGCAGTAGTTTGAACCAAGAGTGTCCCTGATAAAAGAAACGGACTGCTGTTCCCAACTCCTTTCCATAGGTTGATTGTGAATTGTAACCAGACAAGATCTCCTTTTTCAAGCTTCCAGAAACTGGCAAACATGTCTACCGCACAGGAAGTCATATTTATAGTTGCATTACTTTCCACAATAAACCAATTCTCCTATAATCAGAAGCTGTCTCTAGGCTTGCTAAATGAAAGATTTTTTTCCCTTGAGATTGAAGCCTCTTAACAGGAAGCTTCCAAATCTACAGTTAGTAATGGCTGCAGAGGGAAAAACACAGTTCAGTACAGTACAGTCCCCACATCATTCTTACACAGTAGAGACAAATTATTTATTTAATTTATTAATTTATTAATTTATTTCCAAAAAAGAAGAAACAACTCTGAAATCCTGGTATTGCAACTTGTGTTAATTACCCTGTTGAATTACCATTTAATTTACAATGTGTGTTTAGCTGACCTACTTTTTACTGTCTAGCTTTAAATTCTTCTTGGGTATAGACAGATGAAGAACTTCTACCACATTAGCTTCATTATATACTTGGGCAGGGCCTTTGAGCATGCAGGTATTCCACAAGATATCTGAAGCAGTACACTGCTTCATTTAAGAGAAATTTATTTCAAACTTCTCCAAATTACTACAGGTGACAGTTAATAACTTGCTTGTACATTTTTACTATCATCCTGCATATAGAAAATTATTAAGAAAAACCCAAACACCTATTTGAAATTTTCAAACTCTTTTCCAGCAGCTGTATCAGAGTATTTGAAATGGCACAGCACTAGCTTTGGCCAATAATTCTCCCTCCTCCCTTAAATACAGAGAAAAAGAATACCACTTTTTAAGGAAGATAGAGAGATTAATACTTTACCCAAGTAGAAATTCTTCAAAAGCAAAAAATCACTGCAAAAGTCATTCTTACCTAAAATTAGAAGAAAAGAGAGAAGAGAAGAGAAGAAAGATTAAGAACCGTTCCTTGGAGCATTATACCTCCAAAATAGAAAGAATTCCCAAACAAATCTAAAGTAAACAAGTTACACCAGAACAGGAAATTGCAATTTCTTTGAAACAGTAATTAACCTTATGAGGGAAACCACTACTAATATAAACAAAGAAGTAATAAGGGAAACCATTTTACCAGAGGGAAACCTGTCTTGAAGCAGCGTGACAAGAGAATATAAAAACACTTTGCCTGAAGTGATGGGTCTCTAAGGAAAATTGGAGCAATCCTGTAGTAAGGATCATGCAGACACAAGCTTCAAACAGGTAATTTTCAAGGTTTCAAAGAGTAGGCTGGACCACAGAAATTCAGTAACTTTTAAATACAGGACTCAAATTTAAACTGAATGTAATCTCATACTGTTGTCACTTACACATAAACGGGAGGATTTTGAAGGATATCTACCAGGCTAAATTGCTTTTATAATCATAGCTTTCCATGCCCAGTCTTTGTTATTTATAAATAACTACAGCTAAAGTAAGCACAAGCATCATGGTGATTATTTCATTATATGAAATGGTAAACAGAAATGAGAAAAGACGAAAAATCAGAAACTTGAACTTTCATCAGAAGATGATGTTTTCAAAATTTTGCATAAGAAACATGCATACAGAATTGAAAACAGATCTAACATTCAGAATGTAAAATAATTACTTTTAGATAAAAACTAATTCTCAAATCTGAAGTATTTTTTACTTTCATTGCTTGCATTTCTTAAATAGTTGCAAGTGAGCAGTAGTCCTCTTGTATTTATTCTGGTGGAAGAAAAGAATTTCATGGTGGTGTAAGAAAGTTGTAACTAAAATAAATACCAAAAACAGCAACATTTTTTATTTCACATTTTAAGTGAACTATCTGCAAGTAACAGCATTTCAGACTGTCCTTATTTGTTCTTGTTTATTACACTGGTGCCCTTTGTGGCTTCTTGTATTTTAGCAACTGAACATACACAGTAAAGCTAGCAACACAACAGAAGTTTAGCAAAGGCAGACATAATTTGATTTAAAAAAAACCACCACAGAAAAGAGCAGGCAACTCTACAAGCAGTGGAACCAATGTGGTTTGGCTTCTCATGAATTTGTGTCTTACGGGGATTTGAAAAAAACATAAGTAGGTCCACAAGCTCACACCAAGAGCTCTCTCTACAACCTGGGAAGCCATTTGAATGAAATTTCCTAAAACTTATCATTATCAAAATCTGTTTCTCGGCTGGTCCTTCCCTAACACTGGGAACAACTGTCTGAAAAACAGATAAAAGTCCTTCTTCCCTGGAATAACAGGTCAATGACAGAAGTATCAGATCCACTACTTTTACATAGATTCATTCCATTTTTACTAAGTGGCACTCAACTAAGAAAACAGACTCTCCTGACCTCTGAACCAGCTTCTAAATACTACAGCAGTGTTATGTGACTTCTTGTTATCTTTTTTCATGCATTTAGGAGACTCACTACAAGAGAAGAACCTTTATATACTATTAAAACAGATCCCCAGTCAGTAAATTCCAATATTTACCTGCAAGGGGGTTTTAGTAAATTCAGAAATGGAAAACATTTGTTATAGAGATCTAAAAGACAAATACACCACCTATGCCTCATCACTCGCACAAAGCGAGTTTTTTCCTGCCGCTCCTAAAGAGATCTGGGAAATGGAAATTTCCAACGTTAGGAAAGCAGCAGAAAATAACATGTACAAATTAAGAATGTCACAGGGTTGCACTCAGGAAGCTTAAGAGGTTATCTCTGGAAACACCTTCTCAAATGGAAAAATGGTGGCAGCAGCAATCATGAGAGATGAGGGAAAATCAGGCCTATCTAAAAACAAGACAAACTCACCAAATCCCAAGAGGAAATTTAGAGCAGGAATGAAGGAAAATCTCTGACGGTAACATTATGCACTTTTCTCGTGTTGCTAAACCAAAGAGCAAGAGGGCACTGAGAAACCCTCTGAATTACCCTGTCACTATTCGCCTACAGGGGCTCAGACTAAGGGCTCCCACAGCGAGCCAGGAGTCAGGCAGCAACAACCCTGAAAGGGTTTTAACGTACAGGCAGGCCACCAACAAACCAGGAACAAAGCCTGTGATTCTGAGAAGCACCTGACAGACGTAGAGTCTCAAAAGAAAAGCAAGAAATCCCATCACAGAGGCACTGTCCATGTACTTCTCAAAAGCCAGAGGAGCCAAAAGAAAGGCTCCAGGCACAGACCTCTGCACTGCTGTTCCACTGCATCACAAGTATGAACCACCTCTCTTTGACATGTGATGCCTTCATGGCACAACCTTTAAGCACCATGCTTGCCCCCTGAGATCATAATTTCCTTCAATTCCACTTGTACTAGTCAGGGGTGGGGTTTTTGTTTGTTTTGTTTATTTGGGCTTTTTTTTTGAGGTTTTGTTTTGTTGCGGTTTTGTTTGTGGTTTTTTAATTTATTTTATTTTTTAACCCTGAGATTCTCCATATCCTTCTGGTATCTTGTAATACGAGACTGTTTAACTGATGAATGGATACCAGGAACATTCAAAATCTGAAAGCAGATCTGAAAATACATTTCTATGCACTCTCCCTGGAAGATAAAGTGTCAACACCCAACTGATATAGTTTTGCTGCAGGTTTCCTATGGTCCTGGTACAACTACTGCACCAGCAAAGGCCACAGGAAGAAAGGCATACATAGCAAAAATAAAATACTAAGTCTACGTTGTTTTGGAGACTTCAAAGGACTTTTTCTGCATATATGAGACTCTAATGTTGTCCTTTTGCATCCCCCTATGCATGGTGATCTTTGACCACATAGAAGATAATACCTACTAAAATACCAAGATGACCCTAGCAAGCATTTGAGAAAGGTACCTAACTGCACATAGAAACATGTGGGTGACCTTGGTGTTATCAGACAAGGTCTCTGAAGCTTGACCACACACCACAAATGCCAAACAAAGCAAAGCATCTGCAAAAGGCACATTACTCCTTAGGTAAACCTAGATTTAAGTAGCCCAACTAATAAGACTGAGCTACAGTTATAGCCATTTAACCCACTTAGTTATTTTGGCTTGTTATCTGGCTACCTGAGCCAGGACACTGCTGCCAACATCTGTTTCCTGCCTCTTGGGTCCTTCCTTAATCAGAGCTTCCTCTGGATTTGTGGGCTTGCCTCTGCCAAGGAGCCAGACGGAGCTTGCTCTCTCTGTCCACAGGGCTGTTTGCTGCTTTGTGCAGCAAGAGGCAACCACAACCTGATGAACTGGAGGGTGGTGATGTCCTGCCTCATAAATCTGCACAAGTGAAGGTACAAGTTTTACAGAACAGTTACTTTTTACACTTCTACTTCATTCAGTGCCTTTCAATTTTGAAAAAAAAAAAAGACATTTTAAAGCCTTGTTTGATTAACTTTTTAGTTGAAACTGTGAAAGAAGAAAGGTTTAGACAAAAAGCAAAAAATCAGTTCTCCAGCCAAGGCATTGGCTATTTCACCAGAAGAAAACAAAAGCCAGAAATACCATTTCACTGCTCAAACTGAAAGACAGATTCTAGAAACACAGCTTACTTAAAGGCACGTGTCAAACAATATACTTATTTTTTGCCTAAACACTGACTCACTGAATGAGTAACTATGTTACTCTTTTATGTAAACAGTTCCTTTAAAAGCAGGAAAATTAAATACAGACAACACTAAGCTGAACATGAACTTTTGCCATCCCCATTCAGGCATCTGTGTAATTATAATCATTAACTCCATTAGCATATACTGCAATGTACATAAAATGTGTTCATATTGCATTAGAGAACTTTTAGATATTTTAATGATATGTTTACAATAAGAATTTACTCGTCTGGTGCACCTTTGGAGATTAACAGATCATAGGATGTTTGTTTTCCTTTGAGATATGTTTGCAAAATGTAATCAAAGCGCACATAAAATTTTATCTCAGGCATCAGTATAGCCTTTATTAGAAGTAGTTGAGCCTTTTAGAACTAAGCTGGGTTGTTTGGGGTTTTTTTCTGTCTAATTATTCACTTTGACCATTCTTTTCTCTTAAGGCAATGTTATTTCCAAGAAACGTCACTTTTCCACTTATCAAGGTTGTTTACATTCTACACAAACGTTATGCTCTCAAGCTTTCATTTTTGAAAATGTCAAAAAGTAAAGGGGATGATGCTGTGCATATGAAAACATTCTTTATTAACAGAACGAGTCTCAAGGCATTTTAGGTTTCCCACAAGACATTTTTCTGTCTATCATTTTAGAACTTTTTCCCACACATTGTGTTCCTTATATAGGCTTTGGCAGGTTGAGAGATACGAGCTGGCTGGAAAATGATAGCCTGCTTTCAGCATATTCTTGTACAGTTAAACATTAAGCACTTTTTGCACAAGATAATTCAGACAGCAGCTCTCACAGAGAAAAGGCGACAGTTTCAGCTGAGGAAAGCTGAAGTCTTGAAGGATGCCAAAGACTTTGTGACAGTTTTACAGAGAAAACAAAGGAATCTTGAAAAAATAATCAGCATTACTTGAAAATTCTACACTGACTTCATTCTGGTCTTCTAAGAGAGACTTGAGAACATGTGACAGTTAAAGGACACACAAACACAAATAGCGGAACAAATATTGTCTGCATGTACATTGAGCCAGCCTTCAATTAGGGAATGACCAAGGCTTCAAGGTGTATCAGAGAACATGCTCACGTTTCGTATCAGTAAGAGAAATTTCCCAAATGCTTCATTAAGGAATCAATAGGTGAAACAAATTTGATGGGAACTCTTGCACCTGCAGCCCAAGGAAGTTTCAAAAGCTGGAGACAGCAGCACAAACTTGCTGTTTGTATTTTGTAAGCCTTTATCTGTACAAATACACAACAAGAAACAGGAGACTTTACTGACAGACGGCAACTGACTCACGGGCCTATTGCAAAGCTCACTAATGTCACAACACTATCACTGTTAAACCCATGAACATGAAAAAGACTTCAGCTGATAAAAATCAGAATTCATGTAAGGACAGAGAAAGTTTCTAAAGCTGTCTTGATCACAGATATCTAATGGCACTTTTCATTTAGCCTTATGGTCAGCTATCTGCAAAAAGTGTATTTAATGTTTCATAAACAGTTTCAAACAAAAGTGCTTCTAATCAGATCTGGCAGGAAAGGGAGAAATGCATACATAGAATGAGGTAAGTGTGATCTTGCCCAGCTGAAGAACAGGGAATGGCAGAGCTTCAGGCCATGACTCACACAGACACTAAACAGTAGAGAGCTACAGATAATTCTCAGGTAAACTTTGCATGAGCCACTACGTCACCCTTCTCTACCCTTCCTGCATTAATCATGTCATTAGTAACATGACGCAGCCCGAGAAGAATGTCTGATTTACAGGGAACAGAGCAATGCTAACAGAACAAACACTTTGGCAGGTCAAAAAAGGAAAGATCAACCTAAATTTCATTTTAGTTTGAACCACACCCTAAAAGAACTTGGAAACTAGGAAAAAGAAAAAACAAAAAAAGATATCTACCCACCGTGAGATTACATACTTCGTTAAAGGTTCCTGATGAACCAGTTACTTAAGAGTACAAGTACAAAGGATTTGCAAGAGTGCACGGATAAAAAACCAGCCCAAACATGTACCTAAACAAAGCAAAGGGGGCGGGGGGGAAACCCCCAAGCTTTCTTTTGAAGTTCGCACCACAGTTACGTAATTTCCATGTTAGTCTAGATGCTTTTAAACATCTTTTACAGTATACAGTTGTGAACCAATCATACAATGAGTACAAAGTGTACTGTTAGGAAAGATTCATGTCTCAGCCAGGTATCTTAGTTACTCCATTAAATATAAAAAGGATAAGGGGAATCACTGGGGCAAGAGAAAAATGGAAAATTTCTGAATTTCTTTTAAAAATTAGTACTCAGTCCGAATTGATAGCAGTCACTTCGATAAATGTGGCTATAATCTGCATTATTGTATACGGCTGTTTCACCTTAAATATCCTTTAAAAGTAATGGTCACTTGAAGGAAGGGCAGATCACTTCTATTCACTCTGAAGCAAATAAAGAACTCTGCAGATTACTTTTAAAGCAGAATGAGATTGTCCTTAGTTTCTTGAAACAAACAAAATTATCAGCCAAAACATGCAAGGTGTGCAGGTATTAGCAGCAGCTGTGTTAAAACTCAAGTCCCCAAAAGCCATTTCACAGTAGCAATTTCCAGAAGAGCACCACAGAAAATGTGTGCTGAAGTCTAAGTGTGTGGCAAACCCACCGCTTATGATGGTATTTTGTTCAGTTTCCCATGGCTTCATCTGCTTCTAAGTCTTCCTAAGTAGACTATTTTCTTGATGCTTCCTTCCCATTGAACACTCCCTTTTCCCTCATTTTCATCTCATTTTATCTTAGCAACAGTCCTGTGAACTGCCAAATTCATTTCTTAGCTTCATGACTTTGAACGACAAGGTTGCAGGTCTACTTTCCATCTTAAAACAAAGAAATTGGCATCTCCTTTGGCTTTGACCCTCTACAACAGCTGTGCTGAAATAGCTGAAATGTGTCACCTCAGTTAAAACCAGCTAATCATTTTGTTCCTACTCATTATTAACGGCATCCTTTTCGCAGTGTTAAAAGTAGTGTACAAAATATGACCAACTGCATAGCTAAAATGGAAGCACAATATATCACAGTATTAAGGAATGCAAAATAACAACGAAAACGCACTTATCTTCTCACACCAGTTTGGAAGCTTCTCCATCATGCCATGACAGTGCCTAAATCTTAATTAAAATTTCAAACAAGATATTTTGAAGGTTTTCTCAACCTATGCATATGGCATGTCCCTTCCCCGGCTTCTTGCTTTAAAGCCTACAGTAACTTGGGAGAAGCAAAAATTTTTTTTGCCCCTGGTAGCTGTTCAACGTCATGTGCTGGAAAACACTGATAGCCCCAAATCCGAAATACGCAGTAATCTGCCTTACAACTATTCCTTTTGTCATCAGTCTTTCTGAAGGTCAGGTAAAGACTATGCAGGCGACACTGAAACAACTCTCAGAAGAGTGTCTACATTGATAAACAGGGCTTGCCAGAAAACAGTAGGTGTTTGTGCTTCATTCAGCAAAAGTGTTAAGGACAGTTTCACAAGTTAGGTTTATTTTGGGAGGAGTGGGGATATCTGGCTTGTCTTTTTTAATTTAAGACCTGAAACCAAAGAAAAGACTTAAAGATACAATGCCAACAGCTTAATGAATATTCTGTAGTGTATATGAGCACCCTGGGGAAAACCTGCACTCAGATAAACAACAGATTCCATCTTCTCCTGCCCTGAGGAATATAAACCAGGCTCACAGTTTACACCTAATTCAATAGTGGCTTTCAAAACAAACATTTCATACATATCTAGCAAATACTCCTCTTCCCACTCTGCATCCAAAACTTTTTCTTGGAAACAAAAGGCCTCTGCCTTGACAAAGACTTCAAGGGTATCTTCCAAATCTGCCAACAGCTTTCATTACATAGTACACCTAAAAATTTTAAACTGACCTTTGTCCCCTTTGAGAAAGCTGTCTGTTCTAAACGGCCCACACACACTCAGCAGACAGCCAAAGCTCACAGAGACTCTTTCAAATACATGAGGTATCTGTCCCGTGGGGAGAGCCTGTGCATGCGTCCATGCACATACGAAAGGGTGAGAAGGGCAGTGTTGAATATCCCACAGCACATATCTGGGTCCTTAGAGGCCTTTCCTATACCTTCCTCTGTGGCACTGCTTCATTTGCCAGTATGGGCTGCAGAACGGCAAGGAGGAGGAACACTCACAGCCCACTAAGGCTGCACACCTACTGAAGTGAGACTGGAAGCTGCACTTTCCCAAAGGGAACATGCAGTGGAGCTTGCACGGCTATTATATACCCCATGCAAACGCACAGAGTTTTCTGGTGGTGGGAACTGAATTTTACGCCTTCTGCCAACTTAAAGATCTACCCCTAGTGAAGAAAAACAAAACCAAAGAAACAAAGCAGACAATGGCTACAGAGACTCCAGAGGAATGTAATGACTATAACAAAAGGCAACAGCAGTAGTGTGACAAGGGTTTATTAATGGGTCAAAAAACAAGCTCAAATGACTCAGACACAGAATCAAACCCCAGCAGGATTTCCTTAAATCTCCTTCAGAGACTGCAGGCCTTCATGCAGTTTGTATTCAAGTTCTCTTGGGATCGGTAAAAAGAAGGCTCTATCTGGTCTTTCACCTCTCGATCAGAAGGATGCCTTACCAAACGAGGGCAGCATCACTACCCCCTTTAGCAGAGCAGAAACAGGCTCAGAAGAATCAAATGGTACCCTCTGAAAGAAGGGCAGAGAGTCAAAGCAGAGCACACACAACGCCTAGCAAACTGCCACAGTTGCAATGCAAATGGTTTTCTTGGAGTGATTGTAAAAATTCCGTAAGAAAATGCTGATCAAGAGAGTTTGTACAACTACTACTCAAAGAGCACATAAACAGGCTGTAAGTGTGGAGAGAGGTGACAACAGTGGAGGGATTTAGGTACTTTATCCCATTCGTTAAGGAAGGCATGTCTAACCACCCTAAACTACAGCCTTGCTCTCTGGAAACACTACCTACCCTTGCCACTATCAGGACTTTCATGCACCCTATGAATACTTTAATATTTCCTCTTGGTTATTAATGCGTACGTAGGTGTCATTCCAAGTACACAACAGAGAGCAGCGTGTTGTGATTTTGAGCATTTCTACGTTTCATAGCACCTTTAACTCATCTATGCCAGGCCTCCTCTCCATTATCCAGCTTAAAAAAGCTCAGTAGCACAAAGGTTAAAACCTTAATTGAACAAAAAATCTCAACTGCTTGGATTTAAAAAAAAACCCTACCAAATCAATTCAGAAATCCTACTCTTTTCATGAACAAATCCGCAGATTTTTAAACAGAGCTTTCTAAGCAGTAAGACAATATATTCCTTGATGTTCTGTGTGTACCATGGAAGAGGCTTTGATGGGGACAATCATAACAGTCTGGTTTCAGTTTCTTTCAGAATACCAAGACAAGTGCCAAATTCTTCTATGCATTTGATGAGGAGGTAAATGGATGTCTAAAGATGCAGGAGAAAGATCAGAATACACTGAGATCAAAAATGGACAGTCATAGAACTGGCTGGAATTATGAACTGAACAGAAACAAAATCCACCACGTTTATTGGTCAAAACCAACCCAATATACTTTGAAGAAAAATAAACAAAAAAAACTTAACACTTTTTTTACATCACTGTTACAAGAAAATGTGTTAATTAAGTTCCTTGTGGTAGATTTCCTTGAAAAACCAAGAAGACAGAGTGATGGATTGACTTCATTTCTCGTATCTTGCATCGCTAAATGATTTTATAAGGTGAATATTTACACTGCATCTCACAAAAAAGGTTTTGTTTTAACCAAAAATTAGTAAAACAGGATTCTGGTTTTATCTCCCTCCTGTGTCTGAATCAGTAACTGGTAATTACAAAAACTTTCTGCAGAGATTAGCATTTTTGACTTTGGGAATGAATTCCCTGCTTCACTATCAAAAATTCAGAATTTATACAAGAAAGCCACTACAGATCCAAAATTTTGTGCCTGTAGCATTTAAAAGCAAAGATAAGTAAAATGTAAGTGACAGCACAGGGCATCTGTAGTTTTAAAAACCCAAACATGCTTCTTTTGTTAAGAGGTGCTATTGCAGCCTTTCTGGTATTTGTTATCGTATTAAAATAGCCACTAGAAAAGTGATCAAAAGGCACATTACCTGAAAAAGTTTGAGGAAGACTATCACAGGAATACTTGAGATTCATTGACATGGAGACAATTAATCACATCCAAAAAGCAGTGGGAAATCAACATAGCCTAGTAGAACTTTAGAAATCTAAGGGTTCAAGAAAGAGTTATCCAGAGCACATGAGCTAACCCAGACTAACTGGTGCCTTCTCCCTCTACTCTGTCATTACCCATCAGTAATAGATGGTTTAATACTAGACATGTATTATGTGGTCTTTCACTCTTGGCAATAACTTCCAGAAACAGCAGACAAATCTAAAATATAATTCAGTTTGAAACAACTGTGTGTGTATATCAAATGAACTGCTACCAGCAAGTAACAAAAGAAATGCTTTCCTGCATCCAAATAATCCAGTTTTCCTTCCCTTTCTTTTCTGTTACATCCTTGGACCATCTTCTAAAAACCCAGGTCGTACTTGTTTCATTCCTCAGCATGTAGCAGGGCTGAGTTGGGTTGCACCCAGGTCTTCCCTCCAGTAGCCTGCCTTTATCCCCTTGCACACCTCACCCGAGGTCCTAGGTCATATCTCTATAAAAAAGCCCAACCTCTGCTATTGCACCATTCAGTATCCCCGTGATCCCTGGCCATGAGCTACACTTTTCAAAGGGCCCTTCAAGATCAGTGACCCAGCTTCACAAACAGGTCCATTTCCAAAGAGGAAATTACTACATGAGTTCCAGCAGCTAGAATTTGTTCACTCCCTACCAACATAAATGAATATTTTTTAAACTACAGAAGAATATAGAAAAAAAAAGTACAGAAGAAACAAGTTTTTAAATGAAACAAAGATCAGAGGCTAAATAGCAGTGCTTTATTTTAATATTCCTACAGGCATGTACTAGACTTCATTACAGTTAATCTCATTGTTCATATGCAACTTTTTAAATGGTAGAATCTTTACTGGATGTAGTCTAGCGCTTAATAAATTATTTTATAAAAATTTATCAAGCTAATGCTGAAATAACGACCTCTGCAATCTAAAGAAATCTCTCAAGCGATATTTACTTATGCTTGTTAAAAAAATAATCATTTACGTTTGATTTTTCCTGCAGATTCATACTATAAGAGGCACAATTCTGGAGACAACTAACAGGAAATTTAGGGAAAATATCCCTAACTATCAGCAGAAGAGCTCTGAACTGGTAGGAATTATTTTTATTTGCATGCTTTTATGTGGATACTACTGAAAAATATAAATAAAATATAAGTTTTCTCATGTCTGAACTTTTCAGTACAATGAAAATAATAGGAACCTGTACATATAAGACACTTTTTGCAGATAACTTGGTAGATTGACTAGTAAAAAATGTTAAATCTTTCAAAAGCCAATTCTTTTAAATTCTAAGTCAGAGAATGAATCAGGGGGAAAATGAGATTTTGTTCTGCTTACTAAGGAACTCAGTTGATTAAATTAGTAAAAAGCACATTAGATATCCAATTAGTCTTTGAGTGTAAAGCAAATGGGAAAATGTAAGTAATTTGTATTCCTCCTTTACCACTTTTTAAAGTCAAAGATATGCTTTAAAATAGTAAACAAAACTATCAAACATTACGTGAAGCCTCCATATGTTTAAAAAGTAGGTTCATACAGCCAGCAATATCATTAAGTACATACAGTGGTTACTGTAACTGCTTTTGCCATTTGTACACTAGAGCAACAAGCAATGTTTTTTCTGGACTGAAATGATGTTTCTGTAAACATATTCTGGAATTTCACTGTTTCATTTAAATTAATACGGATCTTACGGTAAGTGGCCCTGGGAGAAAGCACATTTCTGATGTCTTTGCATGAAACACATACCTTCCTGAAACACTTCCTGTCTTGCACCCGTTTTTGGATATTATCACTGTTGTCTGACAAGAATGAGGTCAGCTAGGATTTGTAGCGATACTTTACAGCAGCTGTCCGGCATTTCTTTGAAACTCCACAAGCCTTTAACTCTGTAACTGCCTCACCAAAACAGACATTGCAGTCCTGCAGGAACACTGGAAGAACAATGACTTTTCAGGGTGCTGAACAATCTCAAAGGGCTTAACAGAGGGAAGTAAAAGACTGGGCTTTTCAGGTGAGCAAAAATGAGCAAGGTCAACAAAGAGGGCATGCAGTGAGAACTTGAGAAGCGTTACCACCTCTGTGGCAGCCAGGCCAAACCAGGGATGGGAAGGCAAGACAACAGGATATATGAAAGAGACATATTGTGCATGAAAAACAGCAGAGAGACACGCAGGTTTAAAATAGTCGGGTTTATCAGCATTCTCCCACAGAGACATACTTGGCTGACTGCCAGCAAATAAAACTGTCCATTTGCTCAGTAGGACCAATAAAGCTGCACTAAAATTGTATAAGCAGCAAAGAGCACTCTGAATTTGCACAGAATTTAGTTATAGGGTGACACAACGAACTTCCATCCCCAGTACCCTCACAAAACTTCCTGGTGTTTTAAAACTAGCTGTCTCAGGTCAGGCTGACTGTCAGAAGCCTTTCAAATTCATTTAGGAAGCAGAATTCACACAATCACTAGCATGAGCTCAGTGCATGAATGAATCTCTCAGTAGCAAAAATTTGATCTGTATCAATCATGCCCAGATTTCCATTAAACAAGCCAAAATCTGCACCCGTGTTATACTGGCTGTGGGAGGGCAGACAGAGCCACAAAGATGCAGGCTAATGGGATCTGGTGTACAAGCTTTCTCGTATAAAAGTTAATGTGTTTAATTATTTTTAAGTTCCACTCCTGGTGTAAATTTACTGAACTGCACTGGCCAGGGTTTCCATTTGAGCAGGTTTAAGATGAGACAAACTTACCACGTCACCGAACCCGAGTTTTTTTGCCTTGTTGCTTTTCCACTCATTGTGTAAGAGCTGTGGAGGAGACAAGAACAGCTCTACGCCACACCACAATCTCTCCAATTCAGGTGCCAGAAAGGGCTCTGAGAGAACAGCAACTAGGAGTGCACAGTACGTTTTAAAAATGCTCAGCTATGAGATTGGTGAGAGACTGTGACCATGCAGCACAAATATCCTGATAAGACTGATATTCACAGCTTACTTTTCTTTTTCACTATGTGTTCACAGGTGTTGCACACATCTTCCCCCTTTATGTACAGTGATCCTAGTTTGCGTCTTCTTCCAAGAATACTGTGATGACTTTGTGATTTAAACCATAATTTAGTTACAATATTAAGGTTGGCATAGTTTTAAAAGACCAGCATTCCTCCCTAGGCTCCATACTGCTCGCACTTTGCAGGGTTTTGGCAGCAAGCAACTTAGCTCATCTGTTATCAGACTATGAAACACTTCAGAATGTACAAAAGATCTAAGAAAGCATTTACAAACTCAGCTGGGGAGAAGAAAAAGATTTAAAACCAACTCTTTCACAAAACTGATTCTGTGTTACGAAAGTCTCTGTATGCCTCTGGCAGCTTCTGTTCCCACCTGAGGCAGGGCGTACCCACATGTAATGTATGTTATACATGTGCGTGCAGGTCTGAAGGACAACCTCTGTGCTTCCTTCCAAATGGCAACTTTTCAAGGAGCAGCTGCCGCTGTGCACCTTATTGTGTACAGTAGCTCAAGCTAAAAGCTGAGAAGCAAGTCAACACACAAGAAATTAGCTCAGCAAAGCAAGCAAAACACAAAGATAGAATGAAAAAGTAACCAATCACTTCACCTAGCTCATGAATCAAATGAACAAATGCTCATGAAGCAAATAACATTCAAATGAATGTTCCTTGGCCTATCACGACAGTTCCTGATGAATTTAGTTACAATGATTAGAGTAAATATGTATTTAATGTTATTATACATTATTAAAAAATAAAATAGAGGGAACCAATTCAATTATAATAGACCAGAAATATTTTGGGGTTTGAAGCAATTGCCATAGCTCGCATGTTCCTGGAGACTCATACAACAATTCAAATTAGTTTGCCTTGGGCACCTAACAGTCCAAATATAAGCAACATG
Organism: Cnemophilus loriae; assembly: GCA_013397755.1. NCBI lineage: Eukaryota > Metazoa > Chordata > Aves > Passeriformes > Corvidae > Cnemophilus > Cnemophilus loriae. The sequence continues at coordinate 137,734 of VZTF01001712.1, forward strand.
TTCTTTAGGGACGTATTGTCTTTGATGAAATGTGGAAAAATTGCCCTATCTTACAGGCAGGTTACATGATTAATTTTAGCTTTTGCTTACTGATGAATCATTGCCTTCATCTTAGTCTAGCTTTAAGTGCCTATAATTGGCCTTTCCATAAGCCTATTGTGAGGCTTATGCACAAGTACCTTAGTGTTACATGGGAGAGGGGTGGAAAAGAGGAGAACATGGGAAACCAGTTAGGAAGACATTGTGTGAAAACCCAGTCTGAGAGACGCAACAGAAAATGCAATTTAAAAAACTCTAAGAGCTCCAGCTGCTTCACCTGATACATGCAGGCTGATTTAAAATGTTCACAGCAGCCCTCAGCAAAGTATCAACTATCCTAAAACACTTGTGGTTTCAGGCATGTGAATATTCACTGGTTCATTCAGTTGAACAAAGCAGACAGGAGCAAGAAGGAAGCCTCAATCATTTTGCCAAAGCTAAAAGGAAAGTAACTCCTCACAGTTTTGGTGTGAATTCTGCTCTGGAAATATAAGAACCAGGAAACATAAATAAGGAAAAAAACATTTCACAAAGTCTTATGAGGACTGCAAAATAATTTCCACAGGAATGCAGAGGAAGTCTCATCCCTTGTGACACCTTAAACTAGATGGAACAAAATAGTGGAAAGCAACCCAAGGAAAAAGCTAGTACTGGCAAGTAGTCAGGCTATATGAAATACATTTTTTTCTTACATCTCTGACTTCTATTAACATTTTTGTGGCTCTTGAGGCAGCAAGGTAGGAGCTTTAGTTTATACTCCATAAACAGAAGCCAAAAGCCTCCCACAGTTCCATTTGGTAACTTCAGCTTAACATGCTCAAATATACACAGACTTCTGACAATGATTCAATTTCCCACTCAAACATAAACTATGCCAAAAAACACCCAAGATTATTTCAACTAATAAACACTTGGTTAAAAAACATATCAAATCAACTTGGTCTTTACATCGATTTAAAAACCTCTTACCACAATCACTGCCTGAATCATAGTGTGCTGCAAGAAGCACCAAAAGAAAAAGATGATTGATAACATTCTCACAGTGTTCCTCTGACTGTCATCACTTCTGTAGTTGCACAAAGCTTAGGACCCTGCACTTGGAAAAGTGATTCTCCTGCACTGGGCTTGAGTTGTGAAAATCATTTTAAGGATGTCAACGTCCTGACTCCTGAAAACTAGAATTTGGGACAAATACTGTACCAAAATTTAGTTCTTAAAATTAAATAGATCAAAGTCCTGTATCCTGCAATGGTGCACAGTTTCAAAGCCCTCTCAAAAAGCTGCCTTTTGATTTAACCTTCATAGACATCTCTTCACAAGAAATACAGTACTTGAAAATATGTACGCTGTTACCCCAACTTTATACAGATGCTGTTCAGTAGCATATTTATCCCCTTTGTAAAACTGTGACATTTGAACTTCAGATTTTTCCAAATTCCATTCCAACTCCCCTACTAAGTTTGTTTACTGAGTATTAAAAAGACAGCTGAAGCAAAAAATAAAAACAAAAATTTCAACACAGGGACACAAAGTGCAAGGTAACTTGTGATATGCTGGATTTATAGATCCTGAAATTGTGTTCTCCAGATGGTTACTCTTTCCAAATATTCAGAGTTACAGTAGTGCAGAAGGCATATCTGTTATGGTTAGCTCTTGCCCAAGAGGCTTTTCCAGTGTAAGTAACATCTCTAATAGACCATTCTGATGAGCAATCAAAGAAAAGTAAGGCAAATTTCCACCAGACAGATGAAAGGAATACAGCAGAAACATACGTCACATAAAACATTGATTAGAAAACCATCCCCAGTAGCAGCTATAGCAGCTAAAAACTGGTTTTCCTAATCAGGACTGAGGCACATTTGAGAGGCTATACTGAAGTGTACCTATTTCCACAAGAGGAAGCCGTTTCCTCCACAACTACCAATCTGAAGCTAATCATGGACAAATAAATACTAAAAATGCTTGAAACACTTGAGACAGAAGTTCTTAGTCAATCCAGTTCAACAGAAAACACGTGTATCCAAAACCAATGTCCTGTTTCCATATGTATTTTCTCCTACAGAATGGTGACATGAGCTAAAATTTCATTCCCACTGAGAGATCTGTTTACTGCTCATGGAAAGATGAATCACTCTTCTCAATGGAAATAACGACTCGTGACAGCACTTAACGTCTGATGTATTAAGTATTGCATGTGCAAAGTTAGCCCGATTCCCTGCTGTAAATAATTAGTGGATTGCTACAAAGTGTATTTCACCACCTAGCTTTAAAAGGTACTGGAGAACTAATAGTTTAGAGTCTCACCTGTGCTTCAGGAAAAATGCACCAGGAAAGCCAGAAGCCGATCTAGTTCAAAAACCCTTCTGACAGTGGCCAAAAGCAGATGTTTGCACAAAGACAGCAGTGGGAGTGATCCTTCTCCTAGCATGCCCTCAGATGTCACTTAAGGATTTAAGCTGCCTTCAGAACATCCTTCTGAACTACCACAACCAAACTGTTCCTCTGTGAATCTCCTCACTGAATGCAATGACACCTCTGGCCTCAGCTGTACCCTGCAGCACTCACCTCAGGGGTTTAGCTACATGCTGTACATCAAAGTACTTCACTTTGTTTCAATTCTGTGGCAAACTGATCCACTGAGTGTCACCCATCATCATATTATGAGCAAATAAGTATTTCCATTTACTTCATGTGTACTGCTCAGGATATCTGAGTCCCGAATCACATGCCTCTTACACATTTTCTTTCCCATCTGAGCAGTCATGGTCTGCTTGTCCTAGGAGATAAGAGCATAGGCAGTCTGGTGCTATCTACATTTTATGAAGATAGGGAATCAACTGCATCCCATACCCAAAATATGTTTGCAGAAAGGCATGATGATGCCTTCTGGTTTAGCTTACCTGCTGTGTTAAAGCTCTCTGGTTTCTGAGCACTGCTAGAGGCTAAGCTGAAGTACTCCCGCAACAATGACAAGGGATCCCCCACAAGCCCTCTTTGCTGAGTATCAGCTGATAATAACTGCCTCAGGACTTTTTCTTAGAGACAGAAGTACCTAATTAAATGGCCTGATAAGCCATCTATTTTCATCATTTTCCTGCTACAATTCTGACACTAATTCTTCAGCAAAACAAACTCTAGTATGTTGCACTGAACAAGAAGCTCAAGGTTTTTGAGAAGCAACACCGATTCCTTTGAGAAGGAAGAGTGCACAACAGGGATGGAAAGAGGCTTTCATACCTCAGAGCTTAGGTACTCAACCAGCCAATCTGCTGCTACACTGCATGGAGAAATCAGGGCTTCTCCCAAGCAGGACTCCACCCTTGGAATTGTGTTAGTGCCCTCTGAACACCAACTCCATCCCTCTTCACTGCCTACCGCCAGGTAGGCTAGGTACATATGCAAAGCTAGTGTGAAAACCTTCCCGCACAAGCATTTATATTAAGAGATCTGGTTCTGGACGCAAAGTCATCCTTTTTTTACCAGGTATCATGGTCTCAGCCCTTACAATTCTCCCTCACAGTGGAGTAAGTTTGCATATGTGTATGCTTAGATATTTTTAGAGACAGGTCATTTTATATATGTAAATACACATGAGCCTTACTTGTGTCCCACAATAGGGCGCAGAGTTATTCACAGCCTTCCAGGTGCTCTGTCCAGTTCACCCTGCATGCATAGCTTCTCTAAGACAAAGATGACACTCCAACATTGGTGACATGGCCACTTCCCCAAAACTCTCATACATGTTTTCTCAAGGGCTCCTTTCCTCCCTCCCTCCCTTCTGCCCCTTCATCCTCCCAGGCCGCTCTGCTGCTCCCAGTGCCAAGGTTGGCAGGTGCAGAGGTGCTCTATGCTCCAGGGCACAGCTGCAAACCTGGAGGCAGCCAGGGCAGAGAGCACAGCAGGAACACGCGGGACCCCTCGCAGCAGCGCTGGCAAACACCACTGCTCCAGCAGCTGGACAGTGGCCAAACGCTGCCTTTGCTGGACCTGCCAGGCCGGGGAGCAGATGACCAGGGTCCATGCCTAACCATGCAGCTGCAAATTCGACAAAGCTGTGCCTTACAAGTATTGTACAGGCCCTCTGGGAAGGCAGCCTTGAATCTCCGCAGGGTTACGTCTTGCACAGGTGGCCTATATAGCTTCATGAGATACTGGTCTTAATATTTTTTTCAACACTTGCTCACTATATTTATTACTGCAGTAGTGACTAAGCCTCTAAACTATTTTTACAGGCCCTAAACAATAGTAATCATTTAGGATCAAGTTCTGCCTGCTAAACTGAATTGTATCTAGTCTAGATTCTTAAAGCCCTACACCTCTGACAAACTCTGTTAATCACAGAACATAAAGGATATCAGCTGGGATAACACTGGCTTAACAGACATTTGAAGAAGATCACGAGAATGAGAATTTGCTATAAGGCTTCTTCATTGTTCAGATCCCAAAGAAATGCAGTGCATTGCAATATCCCCTTAGCAACAACTTCATTTTGAAAGGCACAGTGCAGATGCAGTAAGGTAAAGATGATCAGGTTTCTGAATGATCACTCTTGTCAATTTTTTCAGTGGCATTTAGGAACCCTGTCTAGGACTTAGCAGGACATTAAGAAGTTGTATATATCATGGCTCAAATAAAGCAAAACTAAATCTAGAATGTACATTTTCAAAAGGCTACTTTCATTTTATCCAAAAAAGACTGGATTTTACTTAACTCATTGGAGAGCAACTTATTCCAATTTAATTCTATTTCCTGAAACAAGAAACTACTATTTACTGTTGAAGCCTTTGCCTGTCACCACATACATTTTAAAGAAATCACTAATGTTCCAGCTGTGCAGCTCTAATTTGCAAGAAGCTGAAACTATGACCGAAACAATCTCACTATGTAAATGCTCTGAGGATAAACCTACATAGCTTGTCTTAAGTTCACACAAAAAAAGAAAAGAATGATGAATAGTATTTGTGACATTATTAAGGCCAGTGTTAAAAGCCACAATCTACATCATATTTATCATACCGACACATTTCTTCCATATTTTTTCCTTCAATTTTAACTGTAAAAACCAAATTGGACAGTCAGTTTTACTTCTCAGATATGAATATACCTTCCTCTCTCTTATCCCAGTAAATTCTATGGTTTGGTGGTCATTATGGGGTTTTTTTTGTGGTGGTGGTGGTTCTTTGGTGGGGTTTTTTCTTCTAGTCATGTGGGGGGGTTTTTGTGTGTGTGTGTGTGTGTGTGTGTGTGTGTGTGTGTGTGTGTGTTGGGATTTTTTTTCTTCTCTTTTTCTTCTTTTTTTAAGGCTATATGACAAGAGAATGCCCAAACCTTAAATTAAACATCTTACTGTCTCTACATTTGTTTCCTTAATTAATAAATATGCTTGTGTTAACAAGAGACCTTTAAAATGCTACATTTTGAGACTGTCCAGACTATACTTAAAGGAAAATACATGTACTGAGAGTTATATGAGCAGTAAGAGTCACAAAATACAGTCCCTAACCCTGTAATCCAATCTTGCACATGCAGCCCCACAGACTTTATTGGGCCTATCAGCACAAAGAAAGCTTGCAGAATCCCACCATGTGCACTCTGATGTTTACTGGGTATTTGGTATTAAATGATAGAGGACAGATTCTCTGGCCTTTCATTTAAAAGCCTTACCTTTATTTTACCTCTGGAAATTTAACTTAAATTTTGTTAAAAGCCAAAAGTTTTGGTGTGAGAGAAGTACTAGGAACTGTGATTGTTCCTCAAATGGAATTGCTTGCACATACAGGAACATCTAGCTATTCAAGCCTGTGTATCATCTTAATCAAGGTAAATCCACTCTACTGCTAACACTTTTTAAATACTTATTCACTCAAACAGAACTCATCTGAACAGAGTACTAAGAAAAATGATCCTCTTAGAGAAAGAACATAAATACTATTAATGCACGGGAACATATGATCATGACATACACAAACCTGCTGTGCATTAAACTGACTCCTTTACAACCACCCAGTAATCAAAAGGGGGAAGGGGTGTCCACTTCGGAATTTATCTTTTTTTTTTTTTCACGCTAAGCAAACGTTCGCAAACAAACTTACGTGTCAGAAGTTTGACTAAGCAGTATATTTTCTATATATGTATATATACTATATCTACAGGAGAAGTGTCTGTACGTTCAGATGATGAGGTGCACAGGTACTGTCAGAAGTGGCATTAACCCGCTGGTTTAATGTATAACAAATTAGCATTATTTATGTGCAGAAGAGGCATGGTGCTCTCAGGAGCTAAATATTAGCTTCTGATAAAATAATTTTGGTGAAGTCTTGCTAAGCAGCAAGCTAAGGAAGCTGTCTGTGCCTGCAGGATATGACTCATTGCTTCATTAGGAAGGACTTGCATGCTAAATGCAAACATTTGGAGTCACCCGTTCATGCCCTCCTCAACACACCTAAAAAACTGTAGACTTGTCCTCAGCTGTCAGGAAAACACCGGTAGGAATGTAATATAATTGCCACCAGGACCAAAAAAGCAATTTCAACAGGGCTCTCCTGGCAGATCACCCCATTTATGATAACTGCTGCTCAGGGAGCAGTTCCTTCCCTGATGTTCTCATTATAACTGCAGGGCTGAACACAGGCAGCAGAAGGGTCCCTACCGTCTCCCTCAGGTTCCACCTTGTTTCTGCCTAGTTCCACACAGTTTGTCACTGGCCATTGGGGCAGGTGGACAAGCTTTCTGCACGTCTCCAGCACCAACACACGTAACAAAGCCGCACCAAAATGTAGGACAACTGGTGCCAAGCAGTTAAGCTGCGCAATACAAAGATTCTGCTTTCATTTTAAGTACCGTTCTTCCAAAAGGATAAACAGGTGTTTCAAGTGGGCTTTTCAGACAGGCCTTTAGAGGGGTGGGGATAGGGAAGAAGGCATCCAAACCTTGGTGTTCTTTAGGACCTCTCTGAACATCAGACTCTTGCAAAATATTCATAGATGCTCTCATTTAGATCTGCAAAATCTGTTTCCTCCACTCTCACTAGCCACTGGGCTAGCAGCTGGCCAGAGACATATTTTATCCGAACAAGTGGAAAAACAAAGAGAGGAACAAACAACAGTACGTGCTCTACGCCACACGCTTTGCCCTGCCCCCAAGAACTCAACTGCAGTACCATCAAAACCATGATGAAGCCACAGCTGCAGCCACAAATCAACAACTTTTGCCTTTACCTGTGAACCTCACGTGGCAAAACTGTGGGGTCCTTCTGCAGCAATGAAAGGAAGATATGGGTTTTCTCTACCTGCCCTACGCCAAGACACAGGTGATGGCCTCAAGACCAACTTCCAACATGGGGGGAAAAAAAGAAGAAAGCACAGCTAGTGACAGAGAGGAGGGACATTTACTTGGCTCACTGACCTCCCTCCTACTTCCTTTTTACTGGGAGGAGGCATTTTAACTTCACTGCTTACAAGAAACTTCCTATTAGAAAGCTGAGGTTTCCAGTGCGTTTTTATTGCATTTTCCAAAGTTGCATCATCAGAGCAGGGCATATTCCTATGGGAATATTGTAAGGCATTATAATAAATAATAATGAGTGTCATGGCTAGTAAAACGTGTAATGTGAAAACATACAAAAATTAATTTCACACTGTACAGTTACTTTTAAAATTCTCTGCTTTTCACATTTTCCTGGCAGACACATATAGGCACAGTCACTAATTAATATGAACAATATTAAAAAATATAAGCCACCACTGTAATTTTACTTTCACTTATTTAAGGCAATAATCAATTTTAATTAAAAAAAAACTTTAAAAACTAAAAACAAACTACAAAAGCTGAGTTGAGAATCTACAAGGAAGCTCACATTTCCTGTGTGTCCATTTGTGTGGAGGTGAACATGCAGTAGATAATTTAAAATATCCTGCTGCCATACCATCAACAGGTAGAACTAGAGGTTAATAAGAACAAAACGAAAGAATAAAAGAAGACAGAGAAAACAAAAGAAAAAGACTCCAAAACAACAAAAAGCAGAAATACACATTCCTGTCACAAAAAGGCATTTTGATTCAAAAAACCAACACAACACTTATTTCCACTTCCACCAAAGCTTAGAAATTAATGTTTTCAGAATTTCCTAGCAGCACCTTGTGAGGCCAGGGCACTCTTACCAAAATCCTGCAATTTGTCTGCAGGCATCACAAGAGTCCTGCGGCAGTATATGTGGAGCTGGATAAGCAGGATACAGGGCAGCGCCAGTCAGCACTCGTGGCTCAGAGGTGAGGAGGCAACTCCTGCCATTCATCGCTTCCCCTCACCCACCCCCCAAACCCAAACCCTCTATGTTCCATAGACAATAAGGTGTAATCTGCACAGGAAAGTGAGAGGACTGGAGATCTGAGAGAGATATTCTTTCATTAAACTCCTGGGAAAAATATTTCGGATATTTATACAAATTTTCCTCTTGAATATTAAACATGGAGGATGTGAGCACGGGGAACGAGTTGAGGAATCTTCCACAGCTGTGCATGTGTTGGTATTTTGTAGCTGCAGCTGGAAGAGGAAAATGCCAGAGCCAATTTTTTTCACAGCAAAGGATTATCCCAGTCAGACAAAAAGATGTTAGCCTGCTATTACATCCTGAGGTATTGTCATGAATGAGAAAAGTAAGTAAGGAGAAAATAAAACAATATCACACTGATTTTTTTATTATAGACTACAAAGAAAACCTCAGTATTGCTCCAAAGTGCCAAATCACAGAATGTAACAAAGATCAAACCTTTAGGATATACAAGGAAAATCCAGTCCGCAGCTAAAAGAAAATCCTAACATCCACAAAAAAGAAAATTAAATTATTTCATTTACTATCAGATAAACCAACAAAAGATTATTGTCCAATTTCTAGATAGCAGTAGAACAGTCATTGATGGAGATGGTATTAAAAGAGTTTGGCTCAAAACAACAACAAACAAAATCTCTAACACACCAACTTGGAAACCCTGGCTTTAGATACAAACTTGAAGTCCTGCCTAGCACCCACAGATGCTTTGTGCCAGCATGACAAAACCAGTAAAATGCTTCAAAAGAGAAATGCTATTCTCGACAGCTTCTAAGAGTTAAGAGCTCTTTGCTATCAGAGAGCCTATAAAGAATTGGTCTGAATGATACAAGATGCAGTTCATGAAGCAAACAGACACAAGAAATACATAAGAAAGAAAACTCAGGCCTTAAAGGATAAAAATCAATTTATTTTCCTGAATGCTGTCTGAAGGTGGGGAATTCCAGCTTAGGGAGAAGTTCACAAACTCTCAAAGCTTAGCTCATACGTGTTCTGAGCTGCTTTGATGTAAAAGGAGATAGATTTTTGGACAAATCAAACCAAACCCAAGAAGCAAAAAACCAAACCCCAAAACAAACAAACAAAAATGAAACAAAAACAAAGAAACAAACAAATAAAGATGTAACATTTCTGTGATGTGAAAGTCATACTTGGACATTTCACTGAACCCAATAGCCACAAAAGCAGATAAAACTGATAAAATAAAAAAAAAAAGTCAATTGACTCATTCTTACACAAAACTCTTGTACATGCACTGTTTAAGACAATTGTTTGAAGCAGAGCAACCCACAAAGCATAGTGGGGGAAAATTCAACAGAGTTGGTTTTAAAAAGTTATTTTATTCATGACTTTCTTGGTAAAATTAGGAGCATCTGTGGATTACCCCACCTCCTCCTTCTCCAAACAAGGCATCTCTTCTCAGAGATTTTTGATCATTGCAAATGATCAAATCAATGCAATAATGATCCTGATTGTCTTAACCAGTTCTCCATAGACATGAGTTCACAAGAGAGGCAGCTTCCTCAGACACTACACATTAGTAAAGACCTTTGATCTGTCTTTGAAACATGTTTTCTCAGGATATTTAAAAGTCTGTGGTTTATTTTCATGTGTGGAGAAAAGCAACGCTGGGGTGAACACTCCCACACAAATGTCTCAGCAAATCTATGCTTGCCAAAAATACCCTTGAAGAAAATTAATATATATGCATTTTGAAGGTGTAGATTTTTATTCTGTAGTTCTCACTGTAGCCTCTGCTGCCTATTTCACAGCTTATGGATGTAGGGCACTCCATACAAACACCAAGCAGACAAAAAAAAACATGAGTAAATTGGAAATGGAGATGGCTGCAAGGGTTAAGAAGTTTGGGTCTCAGATACCCAGACCAATTAGTGTGGGGTAACAAATTAACTTACACTAGATAACATATCCTAGATAATCCTTGCTTAGTAACCATACATTTTCACTGAAAACAAAAGCAAGAAACTTCAAAACTTTGTGGACTTCTATTGCGCTTTTGATGAAAGTATCTTACAAAGGATACTTATTTTGCATCTGCCATGAGTACCACGCACAAGAGCATTACATAGATACACACTTGGTACATAAATTATTTCAATAATAATTTCAATATGACATTATTTTGAATGTCATATGTGTGCGTATGAAGACACACACATGCACACTGAAACACAAGAAATACCACTGGTTTCTTCTTTTCTTTTGCCAACAGCTGTTATAGCTAATAACATCATAATGTTGTATTTCTTAAGTTAGATTCTTTTCAAAGAATTGTGATTATATGCTGCTTTCAAAGTGACCTTGTACCACATTACCAGCATGTTGAAGGGCACAGAAAATGACTATCACAAGCACTTTGCCAGAGAAAATTTACCTTCTATCAGAAAGGCAGGACCTTACTACAGTAAACACCACTGAAATGGTGCTGGTATGTGCAACTGTGTATGTGTAGGGAAAGTTAATCACTGAGGTCAGAGATGTATAAATGGCACTGGGCTAAGTAAACTTATTTTGCCTTTTATTCTTATGGGCGTCTCTTAGTCATACTCAGGTTTTGCATCTTACTATTTTGAGAAATATTTCTAAAATGAGGAGATCTGCCATGCTGCTAAAAAACATAGGAAGAAAAATATTCAATTTATAGTGGTTAAATCCTGCTTAGATGATTAAAATAGAACATTAAATATTCCCATTTTGGCAGTGATAGGAAGTTTTGGGAAGTGAGAGGGAATATTATAAAAACAGGATTTTAATTTTTTTTTAAACCTGCTATCACAAAAGTCACCCTGAAATACTTATATAATTACCACACAATGATGGTATTTTGGCTACATCAAGTCTGCTGAGGGCGGCAAAAGAAGTATGGGCAATCACCTAACCTATATTGTCAGGAAGACAGAAGTAGTTGCTTTTGTAGGTTCCCATTTACCAAAATCATGCTGAACCCAGGGAGGAAAGGGCCCATCTGTGCCTATGCAAACACATGGAAGATTTAAGAGAGCCTCGTGCAGTAAGAAACTTTCTCTGGTTTTTAAACTTTGCCAAAACATGTACTTAACAAAACTAATGCCATTGCTGAGACAATACCTTCACATAGGTTCACACCGTGAACCTGTGAATTCATTTCCTAAGCTTCTAGTAGAGAGGGGGAAAGCAAAAGCCAGAAGCATAGGTATTTACCTGGGAGGCACATGGATCTCATGTGAAAGAGTGAGAAATGAGATATGAATGTATGAACTAGATCGGACTGATAACCTGTAAAACATAAAAGCCAGTAAAAACCCCTCGATAATTTTGCAAAAAAACCACCCTTGAACAAACCACCTCGAAACAAAACAAAAAACCTTCACCATTCAGTAGACAGATGTGTGACTTACCACACAGAAAATTCTGGCCTATCCTGAAACTCAAAACTTAGAAAATTTTGGTCTGGGTTTTTTCCTTCTGTAAAATAACAATATATAAGACTGAAACCAAACAGATGGAGATCCCTTCTCACCTCCTAAAATACCTCACTTGAGCTGTTGCCTGTGGCATTTACAGTAACATGTCACACACGCAAAAACCTGTTTGTTTCACAAGTCTGAATATCCTACCCTTCAGTTCCATGAATGTCTCCATGACAGATGAATCTGGGAAGGACCAGCCAAAGTTCCCAGCGTCTTCTTCCTAAGGATAGCCTGAGCTTGTTTCTCTGCAGCAAGGAGGCTGCACATTTTGTCCACTGTCTAACCGGGGTCCCAGCCTGAACCAAGGCCAGTTCTAAACAGGGCAGAAAGAGGGGAAAAGATACTGACATTTCTACAAATTTCAGGGAAACTGATGCCTACAGAGAGTTGAGAGATAGCCGCTGATGCCTTAGTGAGGAAAAACTGAAATTATCAACTGAAACACTGAGTTATCCAGCTACATAAATGTCTACAGACCAGGTAGTTTCAAGATATTCAGGGAAAAGGACGACTTTAGTCACACAGTTTCTAAGACAGGAAGATTTTTGTTTCATGTAGCACTATTCCATGGTTTTGCTTCAGATAACACTGTAATTACAGAGCAGTTATACACTGGAGCCAAAATTACAGCAGCTGAATAATAAATATTAAACCATGTTTATACAAGTGATAAATATTAAATTCAACAGTAAATTAAATATTAATAAATATTAAGCTACAAACACTATTAAATAATGTTAACTATTTCTTATGCTCATAAAAAGAGAAAATTCTATACTTGGAAAGTAAATTTATATAATTGAAATTAGAGCAGCTGAGTTTTATTTCAGTTTACCAATAAAAATCCATCATACAGATGGTGCAAGATTCACATTTTTTTGTTTAGCAAGAGAAGCAGATAGAATGGCATTGAAGAGTTTACCTTTTCTAACACTTAGATCTACCTGATGCTATAGTGACATTTCTTCACGTGCCCCAAAAATCTCTCTTGCACTAATCCTTATAAATAATCCACTATTAGTGTCTAATTGCAAAATAAGTATGAAACATGCTACTTTAAAAAGAAAGATAAAACAAACCTAAACCCATGTAAGCATACTGAAAAAAACCCAAACCCTATTAAACTCAGAGGTAATTCAGCTAAAACTGTGTAAAATTCCCCTCAACTCCCTATTCCCAGCAGTAGAAAGCTAAAGACATTCTAGGTATTTTACTTCTGATTCCTCCTCAACCTCCCGAACCCATGAAAACATGGGATTATACCAGTGTTGTCACCCTGCAGCAGCACATTGAAGCTACAGTGCACCTGCAACTTCAGAGTCCTTCTCCCAGTAGAATAAAACCCTTGGCTTCACACTGTGGCCTCGTGGCACCTCACTGAGAAGACAAACCACCTCAAGCAAGTCCACTGTGTCTAACCTATTTGCTACAGGAACCGTACACTTGTAATGTGATAAATATACTGTCATCTTCCAAGACTACCATCAACTTGGCAAAATGCTGGACCACAAACTAGGAGAGCTGAATTCCTGTGGAGGAGAGAAAAGAAGGGTTTAGCAGAAGTTGTTTCAAATTATTACCAGAGAGAAGGAAAAAAATCAGTCCATGTCTCAAAGTACTGATTTCTGAGCTGGAAGCTTTGTGGAATCCAGGCCTTCATTTCAGATTTCAAAAGAGATACCCAGTTTTGCCAAAGAAATGGTGCATGATGCATCAAGGACCCTAAACTCTTGATTTTCTCATGGATCATCACAAAGAAGTCTATTACCCAACCATAAGAATCCTACTTAAAACAAAATTTGACATCTTTGAACAGAAGTATACATTCCTAACCATACAGTCCTAATGTGAAAATTTCAAATTTGTTCAAGGTGAGGATCTTATGCTTTCATGCTGTGCACTGTGAATGTGTGTGCTTTAAACTGCCAAATATGTGGGCAAACACCACCTAAGACTTAGTGGGAGATGGGCTGAGATCAGTTAATCTACAGAATGGGCTTAACTTGAGCTCAGAGCCACAAAACCAACAACTAGTCACATGGCACAGGTTCTTTTCTCTACTTCTCTCCTGGCACAAAATCCAATGGGGAGTGTGTGTGTATGTTTATCTGTATCTATGTACCTGTAGTTTGAAACATGACAAGAATGAAGACCGGATCAGAAATTCACACACCAATAATGAAATGACAGACAAGTGACACAGATTTATGCTTCAAAAGAACCTGGTCAAAACCTCCCATGCAGACTCAGCCTTCTAAAGATGACTGTAAGCCTGCACATATGCAAAATGGATCTGGGAAGATCTTAGCTACCACACTCACTACATATCCTGCAAAACACTACAGGATTGGAAGGGGGAGGAGGAGGCAACAGATGGTGGAAATTTCACAGTACCTTTACTGTGAGTAGTACCATGACAACTCTAACACAGTTCAAAAGGCATCTTACTGTCTCAGAACAGACTCCCTGTAGCCAAGGGATGAGGAATCTGGCTTGTGGTCAGATGAACATAAACCACAACCAGCACAAAAATGACGTCCAGTTCTCACCCATGCGCTTTTCCTGTCTGGGAGTGTTCATATCCTTGGCTGAATCCAGACTTTCTTCCCATTTGAGTAACTGCTGCTCTTGCAGGATCCCCAAGGGCTTTAAAGACCAAAATTTGACAAGATCCTGTGAGAAGGGAAACAGACTGCTAATTTATTTTCTTTCTGCTGCCTGACTTCCTGCAACTCTGCATGCCAACAGATGCATCAGGATACACAGGTAAGCACTCTGGCATCAGTCTTCCCAGAAAAATGGCTTAGTCTTGCCGTTTCCTTGCCAGGATGGAAACACTTACTTATCCCAGATTCCCTGAGTGAAGAACCTGTTAAAGGAGTCTCTTTTCACTAAATGACCATCCTATGCACCAAAACACCAGAAAGTCTACTGAGAATGAGAGCACAGCTCAGACTAGATAGCTGGTCACGGCACAGACCATCCCTCTGAACAGAACATCCCTCTGGATAGAAGCCACTGAAAACAGTTTTCAGGAAAACACTAAAGCAGTCTACCCAAAAGGAAGGGCTGTTTTCTTTGGAAGTGGGGCAAATCTACCACAAAGCAACGTATTTCCACTTAGGGGAAGAATAAAAGTCCTAAGTACATTCTGTCAGAAGGCACCAGTTCCAGGAAAGGCTCAGTGATGCTGTGAAATGGCCATATCCTGGGATTCTAATTATTAAAAAGACTGTTCCATGTCCTACCCCAGTTCCATAGGTGCATTTGCTGGCCTAAAGGCCACACCAGGACTACAAAAGAAGAACAAGGCAAACCTTCTGGAGGATGTGATGTGGCCTAACCAAAAATACCTTCCCCTATCTGGACACTACCCAGCACACAGCCACACTAGCAGAACAGGGACAGGAGCCTAATTTCTCCCTACTCGTGTATGTGTGGCAGTAAACTGACCATGACACTTCAAAGTAGCTTCTGCTACACAGGGAAGGAAAAAAAATAGCCTGTAGACCTGTAGCAACTATGGTGGGACCCCTTTTTTTTCTTGCCCCAAGCCACATTTACAGTGATGTGCAGAGGATTGCAGACCTCTTTCCAAAAGACATCATGTGCTTTGCACTCTCCCATTACATTGGCATGCCAAGCAATCAGATCTCAACTCCTTTTAAAAGTCAGCCTGTTGGTAGGAGTCCTATCAATTTCAGCAAATCAAAAGCACTGCCCTTTAACGGGTGCTTAAAACCAGAGAGACATAATTCCTTGCTTAGTCACGGATTTTTGGAAGAAGCAGCAAGTTCTTAACAATTCAGGGTCCTTACCCCGGGATTAACGGAATATGTAGTCCTGTGAGGGATTTCGTTAGCTCATAAATCAATCATTGACTAAAAAGCAAAACACTAAAGGGGAAAATAAATGGCAAAATATCTCTTAAAACTCTAAGATGAAGCCATCTCTGAAGGATATTTCAGTCTTTCCCACAAAAGTGCAGGGATTTCAGAACCACCTGCTTATTCACTGCAGCCAAAGAGACAAATGCAGCTTCATCTTCAGAATATGATTGCGAGGGTGGAGACCAAGTTAACATCATAGAAACATTTGGTCATTTATTCACCTGGCTCTTAAGGAAAGTATATTTTGACCCTTCAGACTGCTTGTTCATCACCAAGAAGAGGAAAATACCTCCTTTATATGCAGAAGGACAGCATTCAGTTCAGAGACGAACAAGATCTTTAAAAAACAGAACAGAAAATAAACTATAAAAAGAACCAGAACATGAACACCAAGAATAGATGCAAACTTTGCTGAGTCTCTAACTTGCAATCATTTGATTTACCAGAATGTTTCAGTGTAACCCAATCCCACTCCTCTTCGAATCTGGACCTAGCCTACTAAGGTGCACAAATCTGATGATCTTGGGGAACCATCACATCGTGACTTCAAGCAAGATACCAGTGCAAAACTTTCTGTAAAACAGGCACCTCATAATGTGAAGGAAAGCACAATAGTGCAGAACACGGGTCTAGTGCTATTCCATTAGCACAATTACAGAAAATAATCTCTGTTAAGTACCCACAGCATAGTGGTCTATGATTTCAAGACATCTGACTTCATGATCTGGATGCTCCCTTTCAAACTTCTTTTTATTTTGATGCAAGCAGTGGTACATAATGCATCATATGAGAATGCTGGCAAGTATCCTTGCTTCTTCTGTTTACATAACTACAATCCCCGCTGCTTAGTAATTGAGCCAAAACAGATGAAAGATCACAAGTACAAGGCACAGACACACAATCAATTAATTTGCAGCAATTGTTGTTTACGGTTTTCTAAGGCATCTTGTATTGTCGTCCTTCCTGGTGGTACACAGAAAAAGGGCTTAAATTAACTTCTGTAAAGAAGTTTGCCACAAGATGCAAGAGTCAGTTCTCCAGGAGAAATCA
Organism: Cnemophilus loriae; assembly: GCA_013397755.1. NCBI lineage: Eukaryota > Metazoa > Chordata > Aves > Passeriformes > Corvidae > Cnemophilus > Cnemophilus loriae. Next base: position 154,509 of record VZTF01001712.1, read on the forward strand.
CAGAGCCTCTGTGAATCACAAACTCTGTCACAAGAAGAAACACTTCTTCCTTACTTCTTTTTTGCAAGGCAGCTGTCTTGTACACAGATGCCATCATTATAGAATGTAAGTGTTGGTTGAGACAGATACGCAAAAAGGCAAATTTTACGCTCATTAGTCTAATCTTGAGAACCTGGGCTCGCTCTTTTAGGTGCCATGAACAACTGATACTCACAAATTTTATAGGTCTATTAACATTTTTACCTTGAAGAAAAAAAACCAACAAAATAAACCACTGCTCTTCATTAACCTTCAAGAACACGGGAAGAGTTGCTCAAAACAGAAAATAACCCAATGAACCAAAACACACAGGTGGAAAATTTCAAATGATGGTACTTCTGTCTTAAATGGCTCATTATGGTCAGTCCAGGGTCTAATAACATTGGAGAAAGCCAGCACCCTTTGGAATAGAATGGGTATTTTTTCTGTTTCTGCCATGGTGCAAGGGCATGAGTAGCTGATATTCTGTCCAAAATGTCAGGTGTGCTTTGAAGGTGAGTCCTATAGAGGGTGACACATCTAGGGAATCTGACAATTTGAAGTTGGTGGGGCGTTTTACGGTAGGTGGATGGGATATTTGGTTTTGTCCATTTCTGAGGTCCCACTTTGCTTGACACACCAGCAGTCACACTTTGCATTTGAGGTTTTAAATTGCCCTTCTGTTACTCACACCCACCTCCTCTGACAACCACATTAGCACTAACATCCTCCTGTAGACAGACAGCACTACAAATAAAAATGTCTGTAAATGTACAGGGACTAAGAAAGTTTAAATAAATCAACTGAGAAAGAATATGTTAACAAAGCAGGCTCCTAATACCAGAGTGCTTGTGCCTCTCGTCAGCTACATTCAAGCATCATTAAAAAAGTGCTTGAAGTATACCTTTAGTATTTCACTTCAACCTCTAATAATTCACATTAATTGCTTAATTTGATAAATATTTGCATTAGCAGATTCAATAGTAGGCACTGGCATTCAGGAATGTCCGAACAGAACACAGGTAAAGCATACGTAAGAACTCTCAGCAAGAAAAGGAGAAAACTCCACCCTGGGAGACTGAAAAGATGCCATTCTCCATAGGAGCACAGTCTGTCTGGCAAGTCAGCTGGCCTTCCCAAGGACCAAGTGCCTTTCACCAGTGCAATAAAGACTGATCTACCTGATCAGGAAGTAGGCACGTAGGAATGAGGAAGTAGGAATGACAAACCTAAAAGGGAATCACAGTTAACTTGCTGCAGCTGTGAAAACTGGATGGCATGTGGCCTTGAAGCCAACAACATACTTATAGTGCAAGAGTAAATGCAGGGGAGGAAGTCCTTTTGGACTGTTTTTCCAAGTTCAGGATTTCCAGGTGCACCCAATTCCAAAAGCTTGAAAAGGCATGAAGCTCTTCCTTATATTATGGTTTCTCTTTCCTTCCACAAGAAATGTCATACTGGTATTTGTTGTCAACAAGTTTGATAGTAGCTTGATGTCCAGTTTATACCACTGCTGCAACTTGCATGCATGAAGGGGATTTCTTGGACTGGTTATGCATTTCATAGTCTCCCGTGCTTGTGGTGTCAAAGCCCACAGACAAGCTCAGAGTACATTCAGGTTACCTGATTTGGCTCACAACTCCTGCATTTGAACTCACAATGAGCCTTTAACTGCACACAAAAGCCAGGTAGGCATCCAGCAACTTACACTCAAAGGAAACCACCAGCCTTCTTCCCATAGTAAAATGGAACCAGCCTTCTTCCCCAAGTAAAATAATCTGTAAGCAAGGGGCAAAAGGTGAGAATCCTAATAAACAGACCACAGCGAATAAAGGGAATCTGCATTTGACTGAAAGACCAGGATGAACACCAACTTAAACTAATCATCACCAGCTAACATTGCTGCCAGCCTGCTAAGAGCAACTCTTGGTTTCCTACATGCACTATAATAAGCTCCCATCCTAACCTGACACTGGTGATGCTTCACAAAACAGTTTCCAGTGCACACTGCCATGCAAATCTGACACACCTTAGTTTTTTGAGAGCTGGAGAAACAAGTTTTTCTTATTAACGAGTGCTTCAAATCAGACTAGAAGAGACTTCAACATTACAGAAAATGTGACATTCTTTTTTTGTAATGTTTTTGATAAATTCACCCCACTCTCAGTCATTATCCATTACAAACCAAAAGCTACTTCCACCTCCTCTGTTCTTGCAGGAAAACAACAAAAGGAAGCATTCTCAGCATTCAATGGAAAATTACCACAGTTAAGGAGTGCAGTCACAGAGTTTAAGATTTAGAGTCAGAATCTGATGGAAGGGAGTGGGGGAGGAGGCTCTCAAAGAATTTTATCAGCCGCAGAATTAATGCCAAAAAGTAGTTAAGAAATCATCTAGTGCCTATCATAGACCATAACGATTTTCTGGACTTTTCAGCAATTAGCATGGCAGTTTAATAAGAAAAATTGTGCCTTATTTGTATTTGGAACATGTTGAATTTCACCTTTGAATCACACTATCAGGCTGTTGTTTGCTAGATGGTATCCATGACCACAATTTTCCAGCAGAGGTGGACTATAATCCATTCATTCCTTAATCTGAGTGGCGATAACCAAAACACAAGTTCCTGAGGTTAATCAATATTTACACAGTGTTAGTCATTTATCTGCAAAGGCATTAGAGTATGTTTCCTTAACAGTGGCACTTCAAAGGGGCCTAGTTAGGATAAGTCTCCCTTTTACCAGGTACTCACACCTCTAGAGTGCTGGACTCGAGCACTAACCAAGTAGCAAGGTTTTGTTTTAAGACTGGACAAGTCATGATCTGCAAGGTAGTTTGGTTTTGGTGGTGGTGGTGCTGGGGAGGGAGCATTTCCAGTGCTGCTCACTCCTTGCAGTCTGGATGTTCTTGTTAGTCCCTCCATTTTACCAAACAAGGATAATGTGACTGCATAGCTCATAGTAGTGGAGGACTGCTTTTGTGCTCTCCCTTGGAAAGACAAAGGAAAACAGAACACAGTATGGGATGGGACACTATTAAAGTGGAACAGAAAGATCTCCCCAGGGAAAAGCTTCTGAATCTAAATTTGCCTCATCATAATAAGTATCTACCCGAAAGGTAAGGTAAGCCTTGTCTCCCAAATGGGAAATAGTTTGCAGTGATGCACCCAACACTGCTGCTAAAGATGCTCCCTTTGAAGCACAAAGGAGGGCATTGTTACAATGGCATAAAGACTCACTTCACTACAGACATCCAGTAAGGATCACAGCCCAGTCCTGTTGGTTTGCACGAGGTGGTCAGCTTTTGTCAAATAACAAACAGCCTTGTGCGGAAAGGAAAACTACCATTCTGGAGGGAATAACACCCACCAACAATTATAGTAATAGTTTTATAGTCTCTGTTGGCTAAAACAATTACTTTTCTCCCCAATATCCTTCAGCTTCAGAGATATAAACCATGCATTCCAGAAGTAACAGCACCGAAAGCCCAACCAGACCAAAGCTGAGCCAGCCAAGGGCAAAAGACCACCACAAAGAAGAGGTTGGTTACAGTGGGAGAGGAAATGCACAATCACAGCAGAAAGAGAAGGACGACGAGGCCCAAGCCAGTACCATCCTGAGAAGTCCAAAGGCAGAGAAAAAACAAAAAAGTTCTGTCAAGAAAAGGGAGGATCTCTCTCGTGATGACTTGCTATTTCTTCTCAGTGTCCTCGAGGGTGAATTACAGGTAATGTATTGTCCTACTTTATATTCCAAATTAAAAGACATTCCACCCTCCACCACCCATTACCCCCTCCACCACAAACACGTGCTGCTTTTATGTTACCTAGTCTGATATAGGACAAATATGAACTCCAGCATACAAAAACACCCCAAAATTACAGCTATTATAGCTATCAGACAGGAAACATGATCTTTATACCACAAATAACACTCAAAGCAGAGAACTCATAAAACTTTCTAGTTGTGCTGCCTCATTCTAAGTATCTTGAATACGAAGTATTTGTCATTGTAAGGCTGATATGGAGAACATATTACAGACCTTCACGATCTTTTACTTAATTGTGTCTTATCCCTCTGCTCCTATGAAGTCATGAGCTTTACTCCCTACAAAACAGTATGTGCCAGTTCACAAGAAGTAACTCATTTAACAGTATTCTAACACTTTTTGCTAGAAAAATCAAACTAGCCATTTTATTTCCCATAATGCAAAACAAAAGTGTTACATGCCACTTAGCCCACAAGTTACTGGATTTTGAAGAGTGAGCATTTTTCTACCTAGAAAAGGAACCATCTGTCAAGTGGTAAATGATGCCTAGCCTGGTCGAATGTAATTTCAGGAAGTGGGAACCAGATTTCCAGTGAGCAGGGAAAATATTTATGTGGCAGGCTTACTGCACAGAAGCAGTGACGTTAAAACTGCTCACAGGCAGAGGAAAAAGCAAACTGGCCAAAGTAGCCTAAATGGGTGTAGCACATGGTGTCAGAGTTCATTACCTACACAGTACCTGGGTAGTTCTATTCTTAACATATATGTGTATGTTTATATAACAACACAGACATGCTTAACAGAACACACATGTGATATGAATATTTAATAGTTGCACCGATCTCTGAGGATAGATCCAAGGCAAACTTCTACAGATTGTTTCATTATGCAAACAGAACAATTTCCATGTTTGCAAAACATTTCTCTCCTACCCACTTGTCCTTTCTTAATTTAGGTTAAAATTCAGATGTCACACACTTTTATATATCTATTTATAGTATACACACACTCTTCATTACACTTGCATCATATAAATATATAAGTATATATATACACACGTACTTCAATTATTAAGGTTTAAAACTGGAATAGAGTGAAAAGAGAAACTGGATAACAATGAGCCTGACATGAACATTTCAAATCATGTCTGAAATTTAAAAGGAAGCAGCACTATGAATGAAAAAGGTGAGAAGTCATCTTTTATCCCTTATTTTCTACCTCCTTTAATGCCAAGTCAATTGTTGAAGATCAGCTACCAATCCAACCACAACTAAGTTTCTAATTTAGATGTCATTCCTTTCCAAATTCCAGAACATTCAAGATGCACAAAGATCACTCTGCTGTTTTTTGCTGCAATGCCAAGGATTAGAAATAGACTAGTTCATATTTTAACATTTCTTTAAACAGTCATAAATAGGGATACAGAAGTCTTCCAGCCAAAACGAGTCAGACTAAAAGCGTTACCCTCCCCTGATATACCCTTCTCTCTGATTTCCTTCCTTCCTATTCTATCCCTCTAGGATTAGCACATCCTTGTTTTTAACTGGGATAATTGCAGACAATGGATGTTTGAGACAGTTCATGTAGTTATATCACTGCAATGGAGGCAGGGGGCAACCTCCACCCCCAGAGGATGCAGAGCTGGGGGAAAAAAACCCGAGATGGACACATCTGTAGTGGGTTTAAACTACAGAAGCCATCTGCACCCAAAACATACAGAATGTACAACACTTTCAGGCTTCAAGGAACATCCTACCATCCTGCACTAACAAGTCAATTTCTAATACCACAAGCCAAACTTTGCCCTGAAATTTTGTCTTGCGAATGCTACACTTTGGTCCAGAAATAGCAAAACGATCTCATCATTAAAGGAGTACTTAAGCTTTGATGAACAGTCCGAAGATCTTGGAGTTTATGTTGAACTAATAAAATACAAAGACCAATACTTCCCTCATGCTTTTCAACTGTCTTCACATTACTGACTGTTTTGGAGCACATTACATTCACAGTGTTATTTTAGAAGTTTTTCAGTCTTCTTAAAATCAAAAGCAGAGAGCTAACCTGTAAATACATATATACAGTTTAACAAGATAAAGTCCTACTTTGTGTTTCTGCAGGCTCAAGATGAAGTTATAGGAGTGCTTAAGGCTGAAAAAATTGACTTAGCTTTGCTTGAAGCACAATACGGCTTTGTTACTCCCAAGAAGGTGTTAGAGGCACTCCAGCGAGATGCTATTCAAACAAAGGCTGAGCAATGGCAAGAAGATATCTATGAAAAGCCTATGGGAGAGGTAAGAACGAGTAATTGATATTTAACCATAGTTCCCACCAAATTCAACAGAAAATCTCTCACCCACTTCCGGAGAAGGAGGCAAATGAGCTCTAAATCTGGAATGGAACGTGAGTGTAAGTGAGAGCAGAACGAAGTCCAGGGTCCAGCTGGGACCCGAATCTAATGATCCTCACTTATCCTGCAGACTGGGGGCTTTACACATCGACAGACATGATTTTGTCTAATTCAAACCATCTTCCTGTTCTTCTTCCCTTTCTGTTATCCACATTCCCAGCCCACACAAGCAGAAGCCTGGCCAGTCCCCACTTGTCTCACGGAGGCCATCTTACCAGGGGCTGCAGGGGCCCATCCAGCAGCAATGACACAGCTGTGCACCTCTGCATATCCCCACTCCCATTAATTCGGGGGCAGTCATGGAGATACCTGCTTGGTCTGCAGAGTTACTATAATGAGCTGGCATTAGAAACTTCATCCAGGCAGAAATCTAATATTCTCACATTATACCTAAGTAAACTTTAGTTTAATTACACTGCAGCAGCAGCTGCCATACTTTCTGAACAACGTTATCTGATTCATTTCTGCCCTGCAACGCAAATTACTGGATATTAAAACACTTTCACATCAGATTGTGGTTTTTTATCCCAGGTAGTTGTCTCCAATTTAGATAAACATTTTTTAACATACTGTTTAAACATTTTTAAACATACTGCTCAGTATAGATAAACATCACAAAATAAAAGCAGAAATTATGAATAAAATTCTCCTACCAAGTGTTTTCCAAGTTTTCTGAACAGAAATGTACCTAAGGACACAGAGATAATTCCAGACAAAATTATATCAGGCAAAAGGTCAACTCTCATTTCAGAAGCTCAAAGGTTAAAATCTCTGGATATAATCTGAAACAGATAAAGTTCATCTGTGAAGGTTAATTTATTTTAGAACATTGTGGTATTATGTCACAGAAACTTTGAGCACAAATGGAAATGATTTGAGGAGAAGTCCAAAACAGTGTGAAAACATAAGCTCAGTCTGTTACTTTACGTAAGTTTATACACACTCTTTCCTTCTTACACTTAATGGCAGAGAAATCATTTTTAGCACCACTGGATTTGGCAATTTCAAAAGGCAAAGGTAAACATCCTGAGAGCAACTGAAAGGGTAGAAGGACCACTGCCACTTCTTGGTCTTGGTAAACCAAAGGATGCTGTAATAGGCAGGCATTCCACAATTTCAGTTTCAAAATCCCCCTGAATTATGTCAGAGATCCATTTAGTTCTGGTTTTTTCTCTTTTTTTTTTTCGTATTTTTAAAACACATATAAAGACCAAAGGGGAGGTTGAACCAGCCACAAAGTCGAGGAACAGACCATTTAAATTCCCCCTTTACTACTAGGACAATGTACCTTTGTACCTGCATGCGCATCTCATTCTTGACAGTTTTGCCTTCTAGCTCTGAACACAGAATCTTCCCAAAACTCAAGTGAAATTACAATGAATTTCAGAAGGCAACTGCAAGACTTACAGTCTTTTAACGTTCTCTCACAATTCTCTTACCTATTATAAACTTAAAAGTTTCTTGGCAAATTTGATTAAGAATGTAGTGGGAAAATTTGGTGACTGGACAACTTCACTCATTGGGAACAGGATTCACAGGTGAAGAAATGTAGCACATTAGAAAGCAGCATTAATACATCTTCCTTTGCAAAACCTATGAGAAGTGTGACAGACCAAAACCATTTCTTCTTTGGCTATGAGGAGATTTTTTAAAAGTTTTTTTGAAAACAGGTTTTTTCAATCAAACTTGCTCTACAGTTATTTCTTTCTGCAACCTAAAAAATGTCAGATAAGATTACTGTTACCACTTACATTTGAGGGGCATAAAAGAAATCAGACTTTTATTTTGGTTTTGTTTCTGACTCAAAGGCCTGAAAAGGTTTTCCATTTCTGAGTGGTCCATAAATTTAGAAATAGTCAGGTTTTGTGAAAAAAAATCTGCCCTCAGATCAATTCTCTTGAATAGACAATGAAGAGTATTCAACATTCTAGTAAATACAGAATAATAATATAAGAATAATTTTCCCTGATTCAAAAATGAACAATCTTTTTTTAAAGGAATCAAAAAACCACCAGAGACGGTGATGTAGGAAAAGAGAGATAAAGATGAAGACACTGCAGAATTTGTGGTGTCTTTTTCTCTTCTCTTCATGGTATCAGAAAGCAGATTCTGGTTTCTAACTCTCCCCATAATACAGCCAAAGATAAAAAAATCATATGCCTCACTGTTCAAAACAGGATGAACCTCCTACCACTTTGAGAACTCCTAGAAGTAGTGAAATGAGAGGAAAGCCTGTATTTTGCATCCATCAAGGATAATTAAAAACTTAATCCATTTTTGAAATCCTATTGCCAATCACCTCGGGGAAAGATGCATCCTCATCAGTCTTTTAACAAAGTCTATCTGATTGTGTCCTCACAACACCTGGCAAGTGTTGGTCAAAACTTTCCAAGGACCACAGCTGTAGGGCACCAATAAGTCAGTCACAGGAAGAGCCTGAAACAACAGCTCTGACAAGGTGGCATTCAGGAGAAGACCACCAATGTATCTGCATGGAAATTTGGCTCAGCTAGGGTTGAAAAAGGTGAGGGAAGAAGTGCTCCCACAACCCCTGGTAATCCTAAATTGAGGATTACACATTTATAAACAATGACTGTGAGGATATTAGTAACAGGAATAATATTACACTGTATTTTGGATAAAAAATGTAACTACCCTGGATTTTATTCTGGCACACCACCAAACACAAAACAATCTAACAAGAGAAAGATGAAGAGCTCAGTTCTGATGTAATGGATACACCATCCTAGTCTGACTTCAGTCAAGAGTTAGTGGCAAAATGTAGTTAAACTATTAAATTCATGTGAATTTTTAGCTTGCTCAACTATTCACAGTTACGTAAGGCTATGCCTCTGATTTTCCATTGTATTGTACAGCGTGTTCAAGTAATAATTCTAGCAAAAAGCCCATATGGTTAGCGAGAACAAAACAACAAATCACTTAATTAAGATTTTATCACTTTAATTTTCAACAGAAGACATTTATACTGCTGCTTATTAGTCCTCTGTGGTTTTTAGCTAAGAACTGTGTAGGCCAAGTAAACTTGTTTATACATATAAATGGGTATTTCTGCATGGGCAGATCTAGCATTTGGCCAGAGTAATCTGAGGAACCCGGGGCTGTCTGAGACACTTCTGTGTGAGGATCTCACACTAGCAGGGGTTCACACGACTTCTCTCCCTTCTCTGCTGGATATGTGGGAGTCAACCACAAGATTTCACAGGGAAAACACAAGAGTCAAATTTGCTCCCCAGGGAGGTGCCCTTATCTTGCAGAGGGACACATCATCTTCTCAACAAACCACACAGAAGTGCAGCAACCCAGTCCCAGGCTCTGCTCTGTGTGGTCATGCAGGGAGGGAAAGGTGTGCTGCACAGGGACACACAAGTGTCACAAGGCCAAATGCCCATTCCCATTACATATCTCACATGCAGATCTCAAGTGTGTGCATTAACTGTGATGTAGGATTTGCTGTCTCTCCAATTCTCTCCTCTATGAGTACCCACCTGTACAAGGAGACAGTCTCAGCACTCCTTCCCTTCCCCCCTGAGCTCACACTCTCCACCTTGTTCCCAGCCACAACAGCCAAATGCTCACAGTAGAAATTATGACAGCATGTTTTAGAAGAAATAGAAATGCATCTTCTAGTCCCAGCAACAGGAGAAAACTGCAACATGCAAACTTGCTTTAATACAGCATCTTATTTACTTTTCTCTTACCCTTTCATGTGAGCAGGTCTCCCCAAGACACTACTGCTCTTTTTCCCATTTAAAATTCTTTGTTCCAACTCCCTGCCTTGAATACACACCTCACCCATCCCAAACACCAGCTTGTAATCCAAACTGCTGTAATCTCAACAGTGACAAATGCACTACTGTGAAGTGTAACATATGGAGAGCTGCAAAGCAAAACCCTAGAATTACTACCTTTTATTTTTGCATACATGCTGCTTGGATTACTGCTTGAATTAACATCTTGTAGCCATTCAACAAATACTCTAGAGCAAACAAAATATACGGAACCTATAAAACCCTGCTGGCAGGTCCCACATCCTTTACACCAAACAGTGCAGAAGCAGGACTGTTTTATACTTGGTTACTGTTGCTTGGCTGATGACTAACCCTCACCTCAATCAAGCATTTACATGTTTGGAACCAGGATCATCTGATTTATGATCAGCTTGTGGCTAGAAATGTCAGTGCTTTCTTATGACAGCAATTTACACATCCCCTCAGATTTTTACATATACTTTTAAAGTGGTGGTCCAATCCACATAAATGCATACCTTTACTTTCTTAACCCCACCCATGCAGCCTGCCCTCCGAAAGAAACTGGAAGTTCACACCTTTGCCTTCTTCCCACCTGACCTCACACTGAGGGCTGAGACCAGCAGGCACTCGTGCAAAGCTGATGCCCAGTTCATATCAATTTAAGCAAAACAGAGCCGTAGTTGCAAGCAGCACTGCATCAGAACTTTGTCAAAAATCAGGAGCCAGACTGCTTTCTGAGAACAGAGTATAATATTCACCTGACAGCATCATCTTTAGAAAGACAAGGATTAGAAACTTAGGTGATGACACTTCATGCATCTGCAATAGCTGTTCCAAAAACCCCTCCGAAATCTTGGGTAGTGGGGTGGGGAAAAGGTTGATAAAACATCTTTCTGGTAGGTTAGAAGCTAAACAAAAGATTTCAATTTTTAAAATTTCCACTTCTGGTAAAATAAGTGAGAGTGTGAAGAAATTAAAATGGACAGTTTTCTTCAACCTGACCTTTTAAGGCAATCCAGTTTTCAACTGCTTTAAAAGATACAGAAAGCACAGCCAAAAGATTCCTGTATAAGGAGACTCTGTCTTACTAAGAGAGATTGCATATGCAAGGGTTTAGGTAAGAAATGTTTTTCCAGGAGAGGTCCTGCTTCAGGATCACAATTCCAGAAAGCAGTCACCTTGCTGGTGTAAAGCATACAAATTACCAGTGAACAAGATAAAAAAACTTTCATGATCTGCTGTAAGAGCACTACAAAATAGCACCAAAACAAATAATCACAGGTTTCTTTGTATTTCTTGATCATGCATGAAACAAGCTCAGCTATGTTACAACAGAAAAGACTCTCGAATGCCATTAGTAGAAAGTGCAGCAATTTTTAAAAAAAAGGTTCACATTTTTGTTGGAATATTTTAGACTCAAACCATCTTCAAAGCCTGATCGATAGCTCCTTTTACTTCATTCATAGCAAGGTCAACAAAAAGTTAACAATTATTTAGGAGAAACATAAGAAAATATATATAGCTTTAAAAGAAGCTGAGATGAGCAGCGGGGGAGACTTGGAAACCTGTGCAGAAATTGATTATATCCTCACTCATTCAAGAAATTCATGTTTAGGCATTCCAGCTCTCCCTGTCATCATTTCTATTGGCCAAACTGTGAATAAACATGAGGAAAAGATAATTAATCATACTCCCTGGAACTAAATTGTCCAAAATAATCAGTGGCCCTAAGAATCTGAAACCCCAGCGTTTCTTGTGGCACATAGAATTCCTTGTGGGGGAAACATCAGAGAACCAGAACCAGCTTTGCTTCCCACAGTGCCCATTTGTGAATTCTTTCCTATTAATAGAGTGAAACACTGCAATCAGATTGACCTACTAGAATAGACTGTGGTTAAAAGGAGGCACTGCGCTGTTAGTTTAAAATTTCTCTTTTCCAAAAAGGACACAAGGATTCCTATGTCGACCTGATGAGGAGGCAGTCTCTGAAGGGGAACAAGCAGGGAACAAAGTTGCTCACAAACAGACTCTTCCCAGATCTTTTCTTTTGACGGCCTCCAGTGATCCTCCCTGAAATTTCAGCTACATCACTAAAGCCCAAAGAGGAAAACCACTCATGGTTTCATACACACACTTGCACAACTCAGTTACATAATGAACTCAAAATTGTAACAGAATTCTCAGAATCACAGTTTTCTCTAAGTTTGTGGAGGTTATTTTGTTTAACAGCATAAGTCTAGTGAACAGTTATGCCAATACCTCTGTGATTTAGAAAAATTAAAAATTATTGCCAAAAGCTAAAATAGATTATTTATATTAAAATATCACTATATAATGGTATTTAGAAAAATTGAATATTTTTCACTGGAAGGGTGGTCAGGCATTGGAATGGGCTGCCCAGGCAGGTGGTGGAGTCACCATCTCTGAAAGTGTTCAAGATACGACTGGGCATGTCACTTAGTGCTATGGTTTAGCATGATGGTGTTTGGTCAAAAATTTGACTCTTGGAGGTCTTTTCCCACCTTAATGATCTTGGGGGTCTTTTCCAACCTTAATGATTCTCTGATTAGGTGTTAAGCAGAAAACCTTGAGGAAGGGACGGGAATTTTATGCTCAAACTGTGCTATAAAGGTGCCATCTGAAAGACAAAGACCTCAACAACATGTGCAATTTGAGGAACATAACAGGAAATGCCACCATTAAAAAGAAATACTTCTAACTATTAAAAAATTCAGCACTTACTTATTCCAGAAACCCAGAGCCACGCTCAGAGTAAGCACAAGAGACAGGATTGTTTTGCACTCTTGGCATTACTGTGCATTCACAGTGAAACCAGAAAATGCTTTTTGATCTACCTCTACCTTACAAAAACAATTTAATGATCTTATTTACTAGGCAGCTACAACTGAAGCAGCTATTTCTATTCAACCAAAAGTCAGTCATCCACTGTGTGAAGCACTGGACGATGCTTCTTCTGCCAAGACATCTGGTTCTCTACCACAATGATCAATGAGAAAAGCACAAACCTGGGAACAGTAATTGTTAATTAGTTTAAAAAAGTTGAGGATCACTCATGGCAGGAGGAGGAAAGGAAGGTGGTTGAGGGGCCCGAAAAACAGTATCTTATTTTTCTAATTTGTTTGGATTAGACTGACAGAATTAAACTTATACCAGACAACCTCGCTACTAGGCTTATTATTATTATTATTATATTATTAAGCTGCTCTTAAAATTCTTTTATTAATGAAAGCCTGAGAAAGCAAAAGTTTCAAAGTACTTCAGGAGTTTTTGCCTCTTTTTTTGCAGCTTGACAAAGTTGTAGAGAAACAGAAAGAAGTTCACAGGAGAATGCTGGAACAACTTCTAATGGTAGAAAAAGCACACAGACAGACACTGTATGAACTAGAGGAAGAGAAGAGGAAGCACAGCAAATACATGGAAAAAAGTGATGAGTTTACAAACTTGCTGGAACAAGAATGTGAAAGGTAGGGTTACGTCTTATCAAAGTACTAAGATTTATATGCAATTTAACATTACATCTAAGGGTCTGTCTGCTTTCTTATTTTGCATTCACTAAAAATCAGAAATGTTTGCGGAGTTGTATTTTGAGCGTTCAGCTGTGAAAACTTAACTAATGACTTCTAACAAACAATAATGTCTATATCTCCATCAGCCAGCAAGGTAGGTCAAAATGTGGCAGATTCTCCAGCACTGCTGCAGGCTGTTACACTGCAAAGAATGCAGGGAGATGTGCAGATAACCAACAGGAAGCAGGTGAACCTTTCAGTGTGTTTTAGATGCTTGGTACACACTACAGCATGTAAGGAACAGAACATGTCATCAGGCATGCAGCCTCTCATGGCAGAAGAAAAAGACATGAAGAAAAGTAGGTGTTTGGACAGAACACAGAAATACAGAGACAGAAAGCAAAGGTAGAGTATAATTTCCAGAAAGCTTTGAAAGTAAGAATGACAAAGTTCTCATATCAGGGTTGGCATAAAACCCATAAAAACAGCTTTATTTTTTGAGAGTAACCTAAAAGTGCCACAGCTCATGTAAGCCCAGTGTTTTGGTTTCAACACCAATTATCAGAAGAATTAAGAAGAATTTAATGTCATTTACTGTCTTTTTAAAAAGCCACTTCGTACTGTGTGACTTCTATGAATTTGCAATAAAACCGAACACATCCTAAGGAAAAAGAAATATCAAAGAACATTTCCTATTCCCTGTATAGCTAGCCCAGAAGATAGGAGAATATTGTTTCAGTTTCCTTTCACTTAGGAACAGATGGAAATGTTCGGGTGTGAGAACGTCAAGCCTATTCTAAACTCACATTATGCACAGATAATTCTTCCTTTGCTCGGCCTGTGTAACATCATGTCCTACGTATTCTGGCAGCGTTCAGCCCGTGTGCTGCACCTCTCTCCTGCACGTCTGTCAAAGGCAGCGCACACCGAGCACGCAGCCGGATTTACGGCGCGCAGCTACAGAGGCTGGGGGAGAAAACGCTTTGCTTCTCAGAAAAATGGGTACAGATGCAGGCAAGCACAGGCACACACAGAAAAGCACAAACTAGGAACTGTTCTTGGGAGTCATCATCAATCAAGAATCAAACCCTGAGATCAAGGGAAGTTTTCATCTCTGCTGTGTTCTTGTCAAAATCTGAGACATTCATCTCTTAGAGGCAGAGCTAGACAACTCCACTTGCTAAGAGTGGCGAAATGTTACATCAGACAGTGTGCTCACACTGTGAAAAGCTGCACAGAAGAAAAGACTAAGCATTGGAGTAATTTGGTTTTTTTAAACAGGATAGACCTGAGATTAAAAGCCTCTTCCCTGTCCCTCCTCTATATCTCTCTATCCCTCCCCCTCTGCCCCACCTCTGTTCCCATTCCCAAGAAGACTGTAAAGCATTTACCACTATTGTCTGCTACATTTAGTCAAGCTGCCTGGAAAATGGTGGGAAGAGGGGGAATACTGAGGTGCTTAAAGAGACCTTAGAGGATATAATAATAGATTTCAGATTAAGTCTCAATTTTTAATTTTTTTAAATTTTTTTTTTCTTTTTGACGAAGTATTTTATGTGGAAAACCTTAAGAGGCTGTGATGTCACTTGCTGAGCTGACTCCAAATTGTTTGCCAAGTAATGTCACCATCAAGTTCTCCATGCAGCTGCCTGCCATAACAAAAAAAAAAAAAGAAAAGAAACACCCAACAAAAAAACCTGCAACCAAAAAATCACTCAGCAAGTTAAGACACAGCTCCTGCTACATGAGCCTGCCTGACAGGGCAAAGTGACCTTTTCTTCCACTTCAAAATCCTTAGTCCAATTTACATTTTCTCAGGATGCAAATTTTGCATTTGGATTAAGAACAAATAGAACTCTATAAAAAAGTTTCACACATAAACCAATGACACGAATTTTTGCTTACCCCCAGTACAAGTTAAAAAAAAAAGAAAAAAAAAAAAAGCAGGAAGTATTCACCAATGAACTTACTTTTTGTTTTCAGCCAGAAGCAATATCATCTTCTATGTAATGGATATATAGCATTCCAAACAGTATTTCAGATTCAAAGCAAAATCCCTGGCTTTCAATTAGCCAAAGAATTGCCTTACTTTTATCAAAGAGCAAGACTACAGTATATGCTAAAGATATCCTTGGAGGGTATAGAATGCATACAAGCCAATGAAGGTACATGAATAATATGTGACTATGTGATGAAAAGGAAAAAAACTTAGATGTTATGAGACAGTGATGCTAAGATTCTGAAAACTACTTCTTATGGCAAGAATAAAGAAGCTGTTAGTTAGATCCAAGTCTTACAAACTGTTCTGGATATATTTTCAAATAAGGCAGAAAGAAAGCACTTCCTCTCTTGCCTGTGTGCTCAGGAAAAACAGAACTGAAGAATTTTTAAATGAAAATTTTAGTGATGAATTTATTAGATGATCATGTTTTACATGAACTAGACAATCCTCCATCTCTAAGGCCTTTCCATTGCCTTACGCCCTTCATCGATGATATCTCTCATTGAAAGAGTTAATGTTTGGATTGTGCAAATGTAAGAGTCTTTGATGACTCAGTAAAAGCTCTTCACCTTAACCATTCAAGAATTTGACTTTACAGTAAGGCAACAAGACTGTCCTCAGCCATTGTACATTGTCAGATTTGGGAGGTTAAGCTCATGACAGGACAAGTGAAAACTTTCTAGATATGAGAATGAGATTAGCATTCAATGTTAACTCTTTAGGCATTTTAAGCATTTTTCTTGTTGCCAGCCAAAAACGAATCCTCCATAGTCTTGCTGTAGTTCAGACAAAGACTGATCTTCAAACTGAACAGTCTCATTCCTTACAACAGACATTTACCAGCAAACAAAGAACAAAACTGTGCTACTGTCATTGTATTGATTCATCTTCAGTCGCACTTTTAAAGCATGGAGCCACAGACAAGCCACAAGCCTGACAAACCCCTAGCATATGAGGAAAAGTTCTGTGGAGAAAGAGGCCAATGGACAACTGGATAGGTCTTTCTTGCACTTCAATAATCATTCTCTGGGTGAGTGCAGACCAGACAGGAAGACCAAGACAAACAGCCTGTGCATGGTAGTGTAGCAGACCAAGTCAACTAGAGTCCAGAAGTGAAAAATTTGTTGTATTGTTGGAGCTTAGACAAACAGCAGCACCAATGTTCAGAGGAATGTAAAAAAAACCCAATAAAAATTCCAGAAGCCGGACACACAGACTAGTAGGTGCACCTGAAGAACCATACCACAAAAGCTACTGACCTTGTATAGAATATCTTGCTTTTCGTGGTGTTGCAGGATGGAGAGCAGGATTAAGGACTACGAAAATACTAACTTTAGATTCTAATGCAGAGTTCACTGTATCTTCCCTGAGGATGTATGCATTTGTCCAAAATCACTTATCCACATTCCATATTTTTGCAGCACAGTTAAATAATAAAAGCTGCTGTTTTAGAAAACATTTTACAAGGGTAAAAGATTAAACTAGAAGGTTTTCCAGATATGCATGTTTCCAGTTTGAAAACACATGCCATATGTATACAAGTATTTATTCATATACATAGTACTCTCAATCCTACACAAAAAAAAAGAAACAAAAGAGCAAAATAGTAAAATATTTAGCACTTATACAGTCATTTTCCACCGCATATCTCAAGGAGCTTTAAATATTATCTAAGCACAGCTATTACCTATTTTCCACCTACTGAAAAGAAATGAAGGTATGAGGAAAATAAATCAATCACAGGTACCTAAGAGTTAAACTGGATGAAAGGAAGAAATGTCCCAATGTACAGGTGTGTTACTTCTTCACATTTTCTATATCCTATATGGACTCTCAACTATACAAAGGGTAAAGCTTTATTACAAAGATACACTGGTTAATAAGTGAATGTTATTCAATAGGACAGGGGAAAAATAGGAGTTTGATAATAAGCAATGTAAATAAATTTTTAAAGGCAGTTATGATAAATTTTGCTCACAGAATTCAAATATTAGCACGAAACTCAACAGCTTGGTATAGAAGCAGCTAATAAGATCTTAAAGTTAAGGAACATCTACTAATATGAAGGTCTTTTTCTATGAAACTTAATCTGCAGAAGTCTCACACCTGTTGTCTTTCTCATCTAACAAAACACCACAAAACACTGCTTTTTGCCCCAACTGCTGCCAGCCTCAGCGTCAGTCAGTTAATACAACAACCTGTTGAGTGATACAGGTTAGAAGTGGTCTCTGGAGGTCTCCAGCACAACCTGCTGAGTGCAGGGTTAACTTCACAGTCAAAGCAGGTTGCTCAGATCCTTGTCCAGCTGATTACTGAAGATCTCCAAGAGTCAGTGATTGTGCTGGCTGCCTGGGCTCCTGATGCAAACTCAGGCATCTTCACCAAAAGACCCGTTCCCTCAGTTTCATTGTAGGCATCGATCGAGTCTGGCTTCTGCACAATTTTCAACCAAAACTGCTCTCAATAAAAGCTTAATAACATCTCTTCTAGCAAAGCTCTGAACCTAATCCATCTTCACTTTCTCTGATAATTTCGCTGCCTTGGGCACAGATGAGCTTTCAGCACTTCCTTGCCATCTTACCCACACGGTTTCTGTGACTCCAGCTTGGGCTCATTTCTCTGAGTGTTCCACAGTGTATTCTGAGTTGGAAAGTTATTGTCCACATCTGCTCTGTTCATAGCACTCCATAGGTCTTATTCTTTATGTGTTTTCTTCATCCATTCACCCTCTGTGCTTCTCCTCACAGAAACTCAAAGACAGGCATCATCTCTAGGATGATGACTCAATGTACTCCAGCTATCACCAAAACAACAAATTTCACCATACGAGCAATCTTTCATCATTCCAAACTCCATGAGAACAGAAGGGAATCAGTCTTTTATCCCTTGGCCCTTGGCTTCATCCCTACAATTCTCTAACACCTCCATTCCTAAAACTGGGGTAACTGCTTGTCACTCAGCCTGTTGTACCTAGACACATTTTTACCTGAGCCTTTCTACATTTAAGTCTCACGAACTCTTGTTCATAGCACCTCCAAGAAAAATAAATATTAAAAAACAAATGAACAAACAAACCAAACACACACACCCAAATAAGCCAAACATATCTTTCTGTACTTCCAAATAATTAAATCCTTTTCCAGGCCCTCAAAAAATACTTTTTTATCATTTCCACATTAGCTATTTCAGCCTTCTCTGTATCTTCCCTGGATGCACACTCAATATTGAATTAAGTTTTTTGTCTTGTGCACCTTCAGAGTACACTCTTACTCTCTAATGCAATGTTATTACATGGACTAAACATCACACTAAAACTGTACCAAAATTAAATGCTATTACAAGACTGCTCAGGGTTTGAGTTGGTAAGAAAGGTAATTTCATGAAACTGAGAGCTCTAGGCAAAGTGTTTTGGGTTTATTTTAAAGTGTCAGATGAAAGTAATTGCTACCCACAGTAGATCAAGTAAAGAGTGCTTGAAATTCAGGACAGGGTATCAAGGAAAGAAGGAACTATCTTAACTGAAAGGTGAAGTGTGTTTAGTTGCCAGCATAACACTGCCATACTTTAATTCAAACACATTTACACATTGGAATAGTGATATTTTGCACGTCCAGCTCTGGAAAATTCAATATTCTGGAAGAGTGGGTATAATTAATATTTGCTATTTTTCTTAATGAAGCCAATTAAATATTATAAGAAGCAGAACCTTATCTCTGCAGAGAGCTGCAGTAAAAATAAACACTGTCAACTTATTTATTCTACACGTGTTACCAGTGGTTTTTAATTTCATGCACGCTGAACTATTGTTGTAGATTGCATTGTACTGAAATGCAATCATTTCCTTTTAGCTTTCTGGCAATGAGTTATATGTATTACATATGCTGGAGACTATGTCTTGCAAGTTGTGAAATGGTTGCCAGATCTATGTACATTTGACCTTTTTCATGGGTATCTTGTATTCTGTAGGTGAATAAGAAAGACCCACCACAAGCACAACATTCGCATTCTTATTCTACATTACACTCCAATGGGACAGTCCCACTAATAACACCACTGAGGCACGAAGAGAGACTCGAGGAAGTGATGTACACAGATTAATTACCTCATGCTCGTATGCGGAAAACTATGTACTGTTGCACTACATAACTTTCAACAGATGTTGTGAAATCAGATCTTTGTCACAATTCAAGGATTCGAAGATGCTTACAACAGCCTTTGTGCATGATAGAATATTAAAATACTTTATCTTAAAGCAAATAAATAGAATTTAGGGTTAAGACCCCAAAACTGTTAAACAAGGTCACATTTTGTTTTTTCAATGCAAAAATTCAAGATTAAATAGAAAGAGGCTTTCAACTCAGTGTTAATGTAACTGAGAAATTCTCTCTAGACCCATGGTGCAATTCAAAATTATTCCACCTACTGTCATTAGCAAGGAGATGTGCGATCTAGATGATAAACATTTCTCATGCAACTCCACTGACACTGGTGGAATGACACAGACAAATAGACTCATATTTAGGGGTTTTTTTTTAATTCTGGGCACATAACATGTCTGTTCATTGTTTCAGGCACACTATCATTATTAGCAACCAATACTATCATTGCACACTTGGAGGATGGGGAAGGCACAATCAATAACCTCAGCCAAAGGACTTTCTCCTACACTGCTACCCTCTCTCCCCTCATGTATGGGGAAAGAGATGCTTATTGCTCTCCCTGCAAAAGGACATAGATTCTGAAAGGGACGACTGTGCAAAGCCACCCTTGGTCGTAGCCCTGGTCAGCACTTTTAACCCTCATGTCAGAACTCAAAGAGAAAGATGACCTTTCTAAGCTGGCAAGTATCAGTATATTTATGGCTCTTGTAAATCCACACCTAAGCAGTGACCAGCATGGGCAATGAAGCACTGGCCAAATATGCTCATGGGGAGGCACTGCCCTCTGTAATGGGGCACTCACTCTAGTCACCAATTTACATTTCCAAATAAGACTGACTGCACCACTCCAAGTGTGGCACAGCATAACAAGTCTAATCATAAGCAACAATAGAAGCAGATGACTGTACCAAGACCTGTGACCAAAAAAAGACAGGGTGCACTTCTGATTCATTGCAGGGTGGGGCTGTGAGAGAGGAAGAAATTGGCACAGGATTTTGTAACTGTAACTTTGAAAAGCAAACACACAACACCAGACAGACAGAAAAATTCCTAAATCGTTCTCCAAGATAGAAAACGTGACACTATCATAATTTTCCAAAAAACAACCCATTGCTATGGGAAAAGATGTACTCCTGTTTGAATGTGGAGGAGGAGAAATCTCAATGAAGTTAAGATCTTTCTCGTGGCAGAAAAATTTAAGTGATTTACATGTGCTATAATTAGTTTCATATCTTCGAAACAGGCAGGAGAAAATGGCCATGAGAACTTAGAATGCAGGTCACGCATCAGTTACCAAGACTTGTGATCTAAACTCAACCAAGTTTCCCATGGTGTGCTCTGAGCTTCAATGCATTTATGCCCAGCTAGAAAACCTCTGAGCATTATATACACATATGAGAGAACCATGCATGGGAGACTGCACCAATTAAGAAAAATGTCTCAGCCTAAGTCTCTGTGCCAAGACAGTCATTTTAAACAGAGAATAAATAAAAAGATCAGGAGCCCTAAATCTGTTAAGAACAGAGATTACTCAAAAAAATTGTTAAAAATAAACACCAAAATCTTCTTACACGGTAATTTTGATTTTCACGTAAGTACATTATTCTATTTCTTGAGCTTGAACTGCACATTTTAGAGCCTTTCAGAAAAACACCACACACTGGGACAAGGTAAGACAACCTATTTAGAAACTGAAGATCAAGAGTGTGAACACATTGAAAAACTATGTTCAAGTATTGAACCTTTCAACTAATAAGATTGGAAAAAAGCCAGAGGAATTATCTGAAAGTTCAGGAAGGACATGTGAACTCTAGTTTTTTAAAATTTGTGATTCAGACTCGCGTATGTTTCGGTGTGTGTAATGGCGAGGCACAGGTCGGCTGGATGGCTCAGAGAAGCAAATGGGAGTAGATACAAGAAAACCTACTGGACCATCTAGTCTCTCCCTTGCAATAGAGGGTTGTTCTCCAAACACAGTGTTGACAATTTTACTTCTCATTTTAGATGTCCAAAACACAGAAAGGTCTCAATCCCCCTAGAAATGTTCTATAAAAGTTGCATTGTCATAAACAAAATTATACTTTTCTATTCATTCAATAATTCATTCTCTTTAACAGCTCAATACAGTACGTCCTTCCTCTACTGAAAGATACTAAATACTTGGCCAAGACTGAAAAAGAACCCTAAGGCACCTATTTCGGTAACAGAGAGAGCCATAGCAGATAAAACCCCTAGGAGGAGAGTGTGAGTGGGCTGCAGCGAGGTCTGCTGCTTCAGGGCGATTCTGAATGGAGCACTGCCCACTCCCCTTCTGTGGTAGGTCTCAGTTGCACATCCCTTGGGATAAAATCTGACACAATGGTCCCTGTGAGGCACGATTTGAAGGAACTCCAAAGACTGAGCAGGCAGAGAATTAACCAGTCCCTTCCCGCTCCCACAGAATTGTTTATGCTGAGAAACATGGCCAGGAAAAGGTAAAGCTTGTACAGACATTCTGACAAGGGAAGGCTCCAGCACTAAAGACTCTCAAACCATAAATTGATCATCAACAACGGCAACAAACAGATAAAAAAACCTAAACCCAACAGTTGTAATGACTCCTGAGAGATGCCAGGAGAAGTATTCCACCAGAGAAAACTTTTATTCCTCTCCCCTCCCCAAAATAGGAGATTGAAAGTCCAAAAGGGACAATAACACTGAAATTACTCAGTTAACTGATTTATGTCTGCCAGATTTGGCCTAGCATCAGTTACCCTCTCCCAGACTCTGCCTTTGTGTTGAAGAAGAGAAACTCATTGAATCCAGAAACACGGTTGTTTTCAAATGTGTACATGAGCTTGATGAGATATACCTTGCACAGGTCTGCTCTCATTCTCTGACCAAGATCCACTGAGCATCTTCAGCAGAGACAACATCCAAGTCAAGACACTGGAAAGCACATCACTAAAGCTGCTCTTTGCCCTTATTTACTTCCTTGCCAACACCTTTCAATTCACACATTTTAATTGAAATTACAAGAGCTGATTAAAAACCTGCAACTTAAAATAGAGCTCTTCACTTTTAAAAGCAGTCAACATCTCTGCTTTTATAATGTACTGGGAAATTCCTTAGCCTCAGCACTCTGATTCACAACATCCTCAAGTCACTGGGGAAAGACACATGCCCCACAAACATTATCAGGTACTAATAGGTACTAAACCCTGTTTTTCTTGAAATACCCTTCAATTTCAGTAAACCGTAACTGTTACCATCTCACTTGCACTTCCTTACACATGATGCTAGCCTCCTTCCTCCTCATAGCCTGAACAAAACCAGACAGCCCTGTGCAAAAGGAAATAAAGCCTAGCAGAAATGGTGACCATACGCCCTCCTCTCCCTTCACTCTGATTTGTTTGCTAAAAATGTTCAGGGTTATCAGGAAATTCTGAGCACTGTAAACCTTATTCTGACATATAAATTTACGACTACTAAGATGACTTTCAGGAATGTTCGGATCCTACAATTTGTGTTTAAGTCATCAGGAAATTGGGACATCATTTATTAAATGTTTAGACAAGATTTCACATGTTTCTCATTTCAAAATTTCATCTTGCATCCAACTGAGGAACTGAGAAGCAAGACTCACTCCCTAAAATCCTAAAATTCTCCCTTTTTTTCAACAGTCTTGCCAGCTAATCTCTGGATGTCTTTGTGTTCTGTCAGAAAGGAGAATGAGTCAGTCTGTCCCTAACTGGCTTTCTAAAAGCGAAATTGAGAAGTTTCACGACACATTTGGATAAACACACTCACTGGATAAAGTTACTTAACTTTTTATATCTCTAAGTTTGCTATAAACCTCCAAAATCCTTATAGGCTAGATTTAAGTATAGCCAATAAAAACTATAGGTTATAAATAAAGTTAATGAAAACCACTCTATTAAAACTCCAAGGACTTTGTAAACATGCTTATCAAAGCTTATCAAAGCTTCACCACCGTAACACAGCACCACATCCATAAATCCATGTTATTAATTGCTAGTCATCCACAACTCTTATTGAAATATCAACCCTATATAGATTGTCTTTGGTTCAGAACCCAGTTTTCTGTGGTCTCTGAACACAATGCAGCAGCCAACACTGTAGCTCTGAATGAAGAAGCAGTGAGTAAACGCTGAGTTTACACAGTTCAACTCTCCCGAAAAGACAATGAAAACTACTGTGATCATCTGCACGTGCTTTAGGTCTCCCTGAGTGTAGCATTTGGCCTAGAAATAAAGGATGATTGAAATATACAGTACTGAACCTACAGAAGGGCATAAATGCTGAGCTGATTTAGCTTCCTAAGTCCTCAGTTTACCAGAGGGTAAGGAGGTTTGCAACACCGCTCTGGAATGCATCATTTCTTGCAATAGCAAATATCCAGCAGCATGGTGCGTAACTCAATAGTTTTATCAAAGGAATGTCTCTTACAGATTCAAGATCTTGATCTCTGTGAATTCCCATCTTCTTTAGCTCTGTATTAACTTCAGATGCAAAGTAAGAAAAGCAGGCATTCCAATGCAAAGAAAGAAAAGAAGGCATTCCAAACAGAGCTTTTACTAGTTGCATAACATAAAACATTTATTTTACATGAATTATATATCAGCCTGTTTTCCACATATGCTTATAAGTATTATCAAATTTTAAGATTAGTTTGGTCTAAATTTCTTGTCTGCAACCAATCTTAAAATTCAGCTAATTCCATATAATATCAGATTTCACTGCCAGCATTTCATTAAAGTGTGTCGTTTAAGGGTTACATATGCAAAGATCTGGGTCTCAAAACAGTACACACAACCTTGCCCTTGAGTATTCTGATTACTAAATGCAAAGACAGGTGGTTTTACAATACACAGCAGATATCCAGAGCATTTCTCAGAGAAAACTGAGAAGGAGCTGTTCATGATAAAAATAACAACATATAAAAGAATTTTCAAAGTGCTTGGAGCAAAAAATTAGCTTTGTAGCCACCTGACAACAAGACTGTCTCCATGGCTACATCTTTGCAATAGTTCTAGTACCAAAGCACAGTTTCTGGCATTACAGTCATATTTCATAAAGTAGTTGAGAAAATGACGCAGAAAGAAAGAGTTGGTTTTATTAGACTGTGGAAGACTTTTGGAATAGGATGCATGACTTTAGCTAAAATAAAACAAAAATAGGCTACTGGTATTTAAGCTTAAAGTTAAGATGAAGACTATTTAAACAAAACAGAAAGTTGGCAGGTGCAGATGCAAGCACAGTTCAGGATGACGCACCAATTAGGGATGCAATCATTAAAACCCTGTATTCTTGGAAATAAAGCATTTAAGTAGCTAATGAAGTTTGACAGGAAATAGCAAAGCTCTGTTTAACCAAAGAGCATTTCAAACAAGCGGAATTTTTAAAAAAATCAACTACAAACCAAACAGCCAAAGAACAAGGGTGCAAGGGCTCCTATACAATTTCAAGAATCCAACATAAAAATTAGTGTGTCAAGTTGTAAATGTGGCCATGGACAGAATGGGATTTTATACTCCTAAACTATGCCAGAAGAACATCCAGAGAAATAAAATTATACTGTTGATAAGTATTTAAATCAGAATTAGAGAACAGATTATGCTGATGTAGGAGCTGTACATCTGCAACAAAAAAAGGAAAGCAGAAAAGTGGAGCAAAACAAGAGAAATGTATTTAACTGTGTAAAATCATTCCAGACTTTCTGTGAGTTGAAATATATATATATAAACAAATCATATAAATACTAGATCATCAATCCAAAATAATGACAAGGGCTAAAATCAGAAACTGGAGACCTTTCTCCTCTGAACAATGAAGTATAAAATTAATTTGGTTCATTTGTCACAACCTCTTTTTTATTTGTATTTGTCCCTGACTGACAGCAGTGGATTCCAATGGTTTGGAAGTCAAGGAGGTTTTCACACTAGACTCTTTATGGAGAAAGAGTCTGTGAAACCATCTGAATCCAAACTGCTAGCAGAAAAAGCTTTAAATCAAATTTGTACAACACAAAGCAACAAGCTCACTAGCACTTTACCAGGACTAAATAGTATTTAAGTATTCTGAAAGAACTTGAATGAGAAACTGATGAACTATTAGCTGGTGGGTACTTAAAGCTGACAGGGAAATGGGAAGCAGCACTAGTTTTTAACAAGAGAAGAAACTATAGTAAAGAAGAGAACTGGCATATATCTGGGGAACACAAAAATCTCCAGCCAGCTGAGGGGAAAGCAGAATGATGTGCCAAGTCTGCTGTTCTTCCCCCCCGTCCTCAAGTAATGCTTTGCTGTTCTATCTTGTTAATCCTGAACTGAAGCAAGACTAACTGAGCTTAGAGCAGCTCATTTACCCCTCTCCCAGTATGGATATGTTTCTCTTTAATGTGCATAAAAAAAGCCCTTGAGGGTTTGACTATTTACATACAATTGTTTGAAACAGATATTTACAAAGGCCAATTTTAATTGAGTTCCTTAGCCCATGTGCCTATACATCATCATCCCATTTTTCATCCCTAAGCTAATTCCAACTAAAATGCAAGAAAGAATTGAAGATTTCTGAATTATTCAATGTCTGCTGGGCTTTTGAAAACAGGTATCTTTTAGCATCCATGATATTAAGCAAGAGTGCAGTTTGACCCCGATAAGAGTACGCTGCAGAAAACCTTTGTGTTCCTCCCAACAGGGTGGAAAGCCTGGTAGCTTGCACATTATTGGACAATAAAACAAATCCAGTCACGAGACAAACTTCCATAACTCATTTTGTTTCACTATATAGACAGCCAGCTTTTTTTCCACAGCAAATAATGCTGTTTTTACAAACAGCTACCTATCCTGGCTGCACCCAAATGCAGAAGCAATATCAGAAGTTTGATTTGCCATTGCAAAAGCTGAATATTTGGATAGCTGTAGAATATCACAACCTTCACTTTCTCCTTTTCTTTCTAAAAATCAAAGAATGAGATCATAGGAACCCATGCATAAGTCTCTTGAAAATATCTATAATGAAATATTTAGTCAAACTTTAAAGAAATAAGTACTAGCATGTGGCATCATAGTTTCAAAAGAGCTCAGGCATGCAGCCTTCATCCTCCTAGAGAGCCGCAGCCAGACTTCCCAATGAAATAAGGCATGCCACAGTTCATAAAAATAATGGGGAGAGGAATAAAGATGCTGAGCTCATGGGAACAGTTAGGCTTTTAAAAATTATTCCCAATAAAGCAGAGCTCTCCTACCTCCAAGAAGAAAGGCAGAGGCTGTTTGTTTTTAAAAGAAAAATACTAAAAATATCTTCAATTACATTTATCTCAAAAAATGCTGAGAAAACATATTAGAAGTCCTTTTCAAATGAATGCACACAAATAAAAGAGCAATTAGACAAAATGTATATGATGAATATTTAAGACACTGAAATATCTTGAAGACATAGGAATACTTGGATCCCAACACAAGATGACACGAAGACCAGGAATGCAGAAAAAATCAGTACTGAAACATTTGAACACCATTCCACTTCCTTGTAGCATCCAGACCGCTACCTTAATTATTTAAGAAACTTCTCACGTTATTTTGTTTGTTCAGCTGTTATAATTGCAGTGGGAAGGAAAAAGCTGATGATTTGCTGTAAAACACTCAAGAAGTCCTTCCTTATTTGACACAAACTCCTCACTTTCCTGCCTAAAATGGAATGATGACGCTGTAAGTCATTACAGGTGCCAAGCCTCACTCACTGTCATTACATTCAGAACAAACTCATAAAACAAGAGAGTACAAACAACTACATGTTAGAGGGATTTGTAAATACTTCATAAGGTAAATATTAAGAAGACATTCATACACAAGTTTTGTGCATTGGTTTCTTTTTTTTTTTTTCATGTTTATTCTATCTGATCCATCTGTTCTCGGGTACTTCAGTCCTTAGTATTAAAATCATTCAATTCAACTTTCTTTTCTGTTCTTGTCATCAGCTCTATAAAGAGTACATATTTTTGCAGTCATTATGGCAAAACATGTAGTCTTGATTGCAGCTCAAAAAAGAATCCCAACCTTCTCTTCCTATTCAGATTATGTTTCTGTTTCTCCATTCTTACACGAGGTATCCAGAAGACTTTATGACAGGTATATCACAGCACCTTCTAGTAAGCCTAACATGGAGCAAGTTCTGTCCTCCTACTGCTCATGTCCACCCCTCTGCTTTTGAGTGTAGCTGTAAATTATGTTCAGAAACAAAAGATAACCTCTGTTCCATGTTTGGCATTAAAGGCAAGATTCAGCTTATAGATCTAAACTGGGGGACTTTGTTCAGATGCCTCCATTTTGGGGCTGGTGCCCAAGATCCCAGTGTTGTCCATGGAAATATATTCACGACAGCTCCATTCAAGTGATTGAAGACAGGCATCTTCACACACAATAAATCCCACTCCAGAAGTGATAACTTGTAGATAACGTAGCTAGGTCACTACTCCTCTCCATAACCTCTCTTTGATTAGGCAATTTGCAGGATAAATCTGTACAGGGCTCTTTATTTATAACACAATCACTTGCAGCACAGTTTCTTGTGCTTCTCTCTCGTGTGCATGTATTGACCATTGGCTCTGACCCAGCTTATCTGTTTCACATCTACAGCATCTGCCCATTCAGATTTCTTACCATTCTACTTCTGCCTACACATTTAGACTTCACATTTCAGTTCTTAAGGAAACATTCTCTTGAAAGAAAATGAATTCATCATGGGGGGAAAAAGGCAAACAGCAAAATCACAGAAATATCTGAAAATTATACATTTCACAGAAGTCCACTAAATTGCATTTTGCATTCTGAGTTTGGACCAAGTGGAATGTGATAAGCAGATATGCCATGTATGGTGGAATTTGTGTCACTCCTCACTAGGATACACTTTGTAGTAAAAAATGAAACAGATAGGAAATTGGTGCTAAAGCCACATGGTTAAAAAAAAATGTGAGAAAGAAAAAAAGTTCTTTGATTACTGCTGTCTTTTCTCATTACTCATGTGGAGATATCCCTATTTATCAGCAAAGGAAAGGAAAAATATGTAATGACATTTTCATGAGAAGCGGAAAAAATACAACCCCTATTTGATTCTTAACTGTTTGGCCAAGCTTAGAGTTACAAAATGCATTTACATTAAGAACCTGAGGTTTGTTTGAATGTTTACTTTATAAAAAGTTATGAGTTGAGAAGCTTGCAGAGTGAACTGCATGATACTGTCAGTGTAAATTACAGGTTTTGTTTGCCACAGCCCCATGCAATGAGCAGCTGGCCAAGAGCCAAACGAAAGGGCATAATTTAAAACACTCAATCAGTTATATTCCAAGACATTTTGTTTAGTGTTTAATAAGCTCTCCAGGGATGGAAAAATTACTAAAGCACATTGTCCTGACATGAGCTAAAACGGTCCTCTCTTGTGACCACATTTCTGGGAATTTGACATTAATGCAGCAGATGAACATAAGTCCATATATATACACACATATACACACATATATACACGCTCATATTTTTGCACATACGTATATTGAGATACATTTTATTTTACAGATTTGCACATCTGATGTTCTTTATTGCTTTCCACCTTTCAACTGAAACATCTATAGTCAGTGAAATTTCCATACCCATTTATACATTTACTCATCTACTCTGGACAATTTCTTGTTTCATATATTAAGAGAGAACACAATCAAATGCATCACACACAAAGCATTACGAATGGAGAGTGAAGGCTGTTCAGGAACTGTTCTTTAGTTTACCTTGCATTATGGAAAAAGAAAGCCTCTATTAACATAAAAACAGGGTAACTCCAGAACTAAAAGTACATCAAAAAGCTTGTTTCTTTTATTGATGAAGAGATTATGACACTTCGACCAGAAATTCCTAAGCCCAAAAGCTTAGGAAATTCTACTGAGCCTTTAGATGCAAAACAAAGGCACTGAAATGGTTAACACTTGTTTCTGAGGATTCAGCAGCATGCATGAAAAAGAAGGGAAAAATGTTATTTTGAAATCAAATGTATCTCTGATCAGAAATCAAAATGAGACATTGTTATAGAACAAATTATTCTGTCCCTGCTTACCCTACAGTTTGCCTCCCACACTTCTGTCAGGCATCCTATGCCAAGAGTCCTGATATTATGCTAGAACAAGTGTCCTAACATGCTTTACACAATCTTTTTATTCTCTGCTTCCAAGTCACTATGAAATAGCAATGGCTGTTGTTGGTGCTCTAAATACACATAAATCAATACGAAAAAAATTAAGATATTTTGAGTTCCTGGAAGGAAGCAAAGACAAAGGAGTTTGTAATGCCTATTCCCAGACAGGGAGGAATCAATCAGAAACGTAAAATTCCTGTCCTGGTGACCATAATCTCAAGTGCATTTAGGTTTCAATTACTGTCATCTATTTACATTGTTGAAATATTTATTTCATTAGTATACAGGTAAGATATTTTTTGCACGCTTTAATTTCTCCACACTAATAAGCCAACATCCTAGGAGCTTACATCTTTTAAAAACATACAAACATTCTGCTTAAAAGGAAATGCTATAAAACAACATCAGAAGACATTCTAGACTTTAAAGCCCAAATATTTACATAGGATCTCTACCCTACTCATGTTGCATCCTCCTCTTAGAATATTTACAAACTTCAAAATATAATTTGCAATAAACCCCCAGAGCATTAGGTTTGTTGTCTCTTTAGTTTATTCAGAGAGCTCTCCAGAATATGCAATTCCTAATCATCTCTAGGCAAAATTTCAACATGGAAAACAACCTACAACAGCATCAGCAATCCAGACAGGATGGGGAAGTAAACAAGAATACTGATCCCCAAGACCCATAGAAGACACTCATCTCAGTACAGTAAACCAACACAGCTTATATTTGAGCCTGAAAAAGCAACTCCAATGACACTGGATAAAAGGATTTAAAGAATTTCGAAGAAGCTCAAATCTACTCCTATTAGAAGTTGCAGCTGAGAGAACATCTCATTTTCTCAGCATTAGAAAAGGCAGATTGAACCCAACCACAACTGTGATATCCAAATCCAACTCAATTTGCAACTATACTCAAAACAGTTCATATCCACTGCTGTGCACCAGCACAGGTCAGACACTCAGAAGAAGTCAGAGCTACATATCTGTACAAAGCTTTTTTCAAATATCCAAAGCTATACTTTAAGAAGCTAATAGTTCATTAAAAACAAGAGTGACTTTTTACAGGGCAACTAATTGCCAGTACTCCTGGTAAGAACAGGATCCTAAAGCTCAGCTGATCTAGAGAAGGATGTATCACTTTATTAGGAAAAGACAAGATCCTGGTGGATCTTATCTAAAGATAGGTGGCATAAAAGCACAGATTTCAACCTTCAGTCAGGGAGGGATGATGGCAGTGGCTGTCTCTCCTCCAGCATTCGCTATATGGTGATTGAAGTAAAATGGAGCAGTAAAACTACTGTTCAACCCAAGAAAAGGAAAGGGAAAAAGGATGAATTCACTGCTAGCATTCCACAAGAAATAACTACGCGTGCACGTGTGTTCCATAGCCAGCAAGCAGCCCATACAGACCCCTTTGAACATGCCCTTCTACTGGATGGCTGCCACTCATGGCACACAGACAGGCAACAACACTGTTCCTTTAAAAAGCTGTACAAACCGTTTGGAGTTTCCCCCACCATAAAGATGTCACACCTTGAGACTACAGTTACATGGTGGTGGAGTACAACGACATAAGAGCCATGCACTGATTCCCTTCTGACACCTGACAGTGGCTCATGTTTTAGCATTGTTAGATGATCTAGCATCAGTTTGCATGTTTTAGCCAATGCACTGAAGCAAAAAGCTCTACCTCAAACATGACAAGTCCTCACAGCATTTTATGCTGCTATGATGGCCAATCCAAGGAAAAACTCCAATCAGCTGAAGTGTTTCTGATACAAAATGTAGTTCTCTCCTCAACCATTAGTTGCTCAGAAACCAAAACATGACCAGAGCAGCAAAAAAACCAAACCTCTTTAAATGCACTTTTCAAACTGATGCATAATTAGGAGGCAGGGTGTCATAGAAAGGACACATGTCCTTGTCCCTTCTGACCTGCATCACTGTAATCCACACATTTTGCAGGATTCTGCTTGCATGGAAGTGATTCAACCAAAGTCAATTTACTAAACTAAATAACCAACAATCAAACAAAATAACCCATACAAATTAGGGGGCAATTGAATGTATTTGCATGTAAGTAAAATAAGACATACAGAAGCTACCAAATAGAGAGTATTTAATAATTTTCCTGAAACTTCTTTAAAAACATGTCCTCTTTCCTCCCAAACAAGCAGTACATTAATAATTTTTGTTGTACAAGTTCCTCTCTCCACATAGAAATTATTTTCTTCCTTTTTAACTCCAAAGATTTCTACAAATTTCAGATGCATTTTCCTGGCTTTTTGCTAACATGGGTGACAACTGGAATAACATAAATCGGTTTCCCTTTGTTTTCATTCATTTTGCTGACAGTATAAAATCCCAGAGCCAGAAGAGGTCAGAAAGAAGAGTGAACAAAATTAAAATGTCATTTAGTCAATTTTCCTTTTCCATGCAAGGACTAAGATCCCCATGGAATAAGGGCCATAACATGACCAATCAGTTGCCAAGTTACAGTTCTCCAAGGGCCTCACCACTCTTCAGAAAAGAGGCCACATTTCTGAAGGCAAATGTGGTGGGAGACATTCTCCCAGGGTTTTGATAAATCATTTTTCAACAGAAAGAAAACAGACTGATTTCCTCCTAAGCATTTTTGAGAATATATTATTTGGATTGTAGAGTTTTCAGCTTCAGGCCAAAGAGCGTTCCTAAACACACATTTTGCATGTCATCAGAAGCTCTACAAGACCAGGTTTGACCCTGACCTTCCTAACAACACTCTCCCTTGAAATGAATTATTCAACTCAGGGCACAAAATTAACTGAGGAAACAGAAAGAACTACCCACATTCTCTCCACTTCACATACAGTTTGAGATACTGCATTTTGCTTACAATTGTGCACAGATGTATGCGTGGGTAGAAACCCTTCTCTGACTAAAGTCAGCAGGTTACCTCAGCGTGTACTGCACACTGGAAACACTATTTCAGATGATGCCTGTTTCCAGGACAGCTATTATATTCATTAGGCAGTACATCTTATGTTGCATTAAGCCGTAAACATTCTCGCTAACTCAATATGGTAAAAAAAAAAAAAAGGCACAAAACTGAATATTAAAATAAAGAAGGTTTTCAATTCTTCCTCATTTAAAATGAGAATATGAATGAAGGTTGGTTTGTCTATTTGCATCCAGATTTCCCCCTCTACTCCTTGGCTGAGGCTCTGAACCTCTCCTATCACCTTCCACTCCCTCAGAGAGCAGAGAAATTATAAAGGCACTATAAGATGAAGGCCACGTATAGAAAACCCGAATAAATGGAGCATATATTTTTGTCTTTAAATAAATCAGTGCCTCAGAAGTTAAGTGTACCAATTATGTGGCTAACGTTAGGGCAACAAATTTTTCCTTGCCTTCCTATTGCCATATGCCTGTCATTTTTTTCCTACATTTTCCACTCACTGTTTCAAACATATGTTGCCACTTATATGCCAAGAAAGGAATCTCTGAATTACCCCCTTCAAGTATGATGAAATGGCAGACTGAATGGAGCCAGAGAGAGCACCATTAGCAGTTGTTCACACTTCTGTTTTCTCTTAACTTCCTCTTCTCCAAAGTTTATTCCTCCTATGCAAGGGGACGTAGAACTATAAAGCCATCTATGGCTCATGCTGCAAAATATATAGCTGCAGCCATGTACTGGAGAAGCAATTTTTTACCTTTTTTTTTTTTTTAAAGGCCACCTTAAATAAACTTTTTCTCCTTTCAGTTTCCAGATGGAAGATTCCTTTGTGAATCGCTTACCCAAGCATCAACACTGGTGATCCAACATTCTTTTCTTGTAAACTCACTGCTCAGTTTACCAGTGGTTTACAGTCTCTCTCCCTGCAACTCCTGCTTCCCAGGGTCAGCTTGGGCACACACTTCGCAGTTTCAGAGTAGTGCATCTCCAAGAACATCTGTAACACTACACATGCCCTTGTTTTTGTTGTCAAGAGAAGACCACGAAAAGCTAAAACCATTCAGATAATTCTTCAGAAAAGTGGGTGGAAAAAATGAGTAAAAGATGAATGGAGGGGGGGAAAAAAATGGATATTATCCACTAAAAGAGAAGTGAGCAGCTACCTTGGTACCATTAAACAGAAGTAATTAGTCCATCGAGAAATAAATTTTTAAAACAGGTTTAAAATAACCAAGCGTTTCCAAAAGGAGTCACTGAATGACAAACAGCACCAAAGTAGATACATTGGCCAGCTTCAAGAGAAGTTTCATGGAATAAAAAGTGTTACTAAACTAAACTGAATTAAAATAAAACTTCATAATTTTCTTCTCTGACGCTCTTGCACTGATTATCAGCATCACAATCGCCACGTGGCAATACTTGATCTTTTCCTTTTCTGGTTTTGTTTTTCATCTCTCTGGTTGGTTGACTTCAGGTTTTTGGGTTGTTTTTTTTACTTGTTTGGTTAGGCTTTTTTGAGTGTTGGTTTGTTTTTAATGTGAGGAGATGCAGACAAAAGTTTCTAAAGGAAAAAAAGGGAACCATACATTCAGTGTCAGAAAATTACCTGAACTGCATAATCAGAGACTAAAGAGTTATCTTTTGCCTCCATTTATTATTCTCAAGACCATAATGAAACCAACAGAGAGGCACAGCCTGAAACCTGGTATTTTCTTAGTTTTGCAAGGCTATTGTTAATTACTTAAAGACATGGGTTTATGCTAAGACTGGAAACTATCCAGCACATCTTACTTTTATTTACACTGTTTTGTTATTGAGTGGCTCTTCTTGGACATGCTGGGTTATTTTTACCTGTTTTTTAAACCTAATTTTCATCCCAGGGTTTGATGTTTGTTACTTCCAAGGTGTCCTATGAAACTGACTGCAATTCATGTAGAATTATGCTTTTCCTTACGTCTCTGAGTAATATTCAGGATTAATTCAGAGACATCAACAAGCAGAAAAGTCATGTGGCAAGCTCCAATGCCAGAGAGAAATCTTACAGGTTGATGCTTCCCTACCAAAACTTGGAGGGTGTTTGTTGTGGTGTTTTCCTTAACACATCCATCACATGTATATTTAGCTCTCCAAATTAACTTGTAATCCTTTGTCCCAACATCTGCTCCACAACTGGTATAAATATCACTGGGAGACTGAAACAAGAGATGCCTACGTGAATAACTATCGGAGAGAAAATGTCACACAGGCTCATCCCCCACCCAACCTGCCCCTCTCCACTTTTCTAAACAGAACTGTTAATAAACAAAAGGAAAGCAAGTTGATAGGATGCTAAACATCACCTATTGCCCATCCAATGGATAACAGCTAGAACCTGCATTCATCAAAAATTTGCATATTAGCTTTATTACGTCTACTGAGTGCTCGCTCATCCATGCTCTGTCCTGGGTATGCATTTCCCAAAAAACCATAAAGAATTACACTATCTGCTGTGACTGGATAAAAATACAAGGAAGTTTTAAATTCTGCTGTACATGCCTTGCTTTTCACTTGAAAGTCTTCAGTACTACACAAACTTCTGTTCCAGTGGTCCTTGAAGGAAGAGTATTTTGAGGAGAGTATTTTGAGGCCAACACTTCCAAAATCAGTATCTTGTTTCAAGATTTTTTATGTCCATCTGAAACTGATCTGGTGAAGAACCAGAGGGATTCTGTGAAATGACCAAATCAAGTTTTTTATTTCTAAGGATATGTTGGGACAGGCACAATAACAAAAAGAACTTGCCAACGAGTTTGAACTCTTCAACAAATATACCTCAAAAGCAAAGTCAGTATTGATGGATTACTCATACTGGAGCCTAATTTAGTCTGGGAGAAGTGTAAGAGGGAAGAGAGGAACAAAACCCATGGCCTTGGGCTCAGTCAGCATTTTCCCTGAAAAACACCTTCCAGTCTAAAAGGTACACATACCTAAAGGCTGACTAGCAGTTTTAATTTGAAAGTTCAGTGCAATTTTACCCTGAAGTCACATACAAAAACTGCATTAAGACAACACAGGAAATCACATGTAGATCATCATAACATAAAGTCCAGATTTTTTAATGTGGGGGTTTGGTTTGGTTTTTGTTTTTGTTTTTTAATGTGGTCTCATTTCCCACAGAGTAAGGACTTACCTGTTTATTTAATTTATTTAATGAGGTTTATGAAATCCAGGTTCATTAAAACTAGACTGAGATCACAAAAAATACCACGACAATCAATAAAAGACCAAACTTTGGTATCACTTTCATGTAGCTTGAGAATTATAAACTCTATAGTATATCTTTCACAAAAAAAAAAAAAAAGGTCTTATTAAAAACTAGATCAGTTCTGAACTGGACCAATTAAAATCACCAGACACATACTTTGCACATATGGTCCTTAACAAGTGAATAACTCTAAAAAGTGCTTAAATTAGCTTAGAAAGACAAATTTAAAATTCCATAACCAAAAAATTTGTTTCCGGTATTTTAAAGTGGATCATTTTCCAATAAATTAAAACCACAGGCTGTGAGGAAATTGGTCTACCTCCTTTGAATTCATTAACAACAGGAATTACACCACATGAAAGTTCAGCAAATCAGTCTATACATACATCCATAAAACTCTTCTGGTTCTTTCTGTTTGTTTCAGTCCATTTAAGTGCATTTACAGAAAGATGATGAACTTATTAAACCAATTTAAAATCTTATTTTCTTTAGCTACACACTTCCCAAGTGAATCCTATTCCCAGGCTATTATTTCACTTCATAGCTGTTGGTAGGATGGTTAGGAAATAGTTAATTCTGCAAGATTATGTCTTCCATATGCAACTACCATTCAGCATCCCACCCTAAGGGTACAATCAACCAAGAAAGGCTTTGTTCTGATTATGTAATGCATGTATTTGATATCCCACTTGAGAACTCCGTTGGATGTAAAGACAGCTATAGCCTAGTGACTTTGCAAATAAGATGATGTAATATTTCTTTGGAAGTAACAAAACATCTGAGCATGCTCACTGTGAACCACAGAATTCAGAAGCCCAAGCACTTTTAAGTCTGAACCACTCGGCTGCTCAAGAGCTGTGTCCCCCTTTATGGTTTGCTTGATCTGTAGCACTTACAAACTTTCTGACACCAAGAACAGAATCACAATTTTCTTCCAAATTAGTCACACAAAAAACCACACAGAACAACTCAACTTCATTTGAATTTACAGATTATCAAAAAATGGAATAAAATTCTCTCCTAAACTGGATCTACGAACAAGAAAGAAAAAATGTTTTCTTTAAGTAACTTTATGAAATGCATATGCCCAAAAGGCAGCAGCCAAAAGAACACCTAAGAGATCTGTGCAAATCCTAAGAGAGAAAATATATGTGGAATTCCAACTTGTATCAGTTACCCATAGCTTAAGAGTTAGGAAGGTGTTTAACTTAGGATTTGCATTCAAACGTTGCACATGAACACATTCCCAGTACATTCCTTGTTCATCAAACTAGAAACAGTAATAACCTAGAAATGTCATAAAACCATGCACACAAACATGTACTTTAAAAGGACTGTCACCTGATGGGGTTTTAGATATAGTAGCTTTCATAGTTCAGGTCAATGAAGAAGTGTTTTTTAAAAGAGAAGAAAAGTTTAGTGAAAGTAAAATATTCAAATATTCATCAGAAAAATGGCACAACGAAACAATAAGGTTCTATTATCAGCTGAGTAAAATCACTCTCACTTAAGAAATTACTATGAATAGTGAGAGAGATAGAACAATGTCAGGGTCAGAAGAATGAAGGCAGAAAAAAAAATATCAAACCTAGAGCTCTACTAGAGAACAAAGTGAACGTTTTTCTTCATTATGAAAGATGTGATGGGTTTCACTGTCCTCAGTGCCATGCAACTGACAATAACAAGTTGGCCCTATTTGAAACACAAGATTTCTAAGATAAGTCCATGCAGAAATGCAACACCCAGGCATTTTCCTTTCTAAACTCAGATTAATGTCAGAGTGAAAAGCAAGCATTTGCGATTCTGTGCAGAGTACTTCCTGATTCTGGACCTCTTCCCTTTCCCATTGCCCTCCCTCAGGGAACAAAAGTGCAATCAATGAGCCTCCCCGCATTCCAGTACAAATGCTAAAAATACCTCTAACCATTCCTTCCCAGTTACTCCACTGGACACTGGCATCTTCCCATGGTCCTCCCTCCACCTTCCAATAATCTACTAATGGATTTTCTTCTTCCAACATGACAAAGACAAACTGGAACCTCACCTGACAAATGTTAGCCTCTTTTATTGCTTTTGGCTCCTAGAAGCACATAAAACCCAGACAGATGCACAGAATAGCACAAAAAGGGAAGAGAAAAAACTTGTTAACAACTGGTACAGTAGTTAAAGAAAAAAAAATCCCAAACAAACAACTTCACAAGGTGATTTGGTCTCTCTATTATACTGCAGTTATGAAAAGAATCAAATTATTGTACTTGCAAAAGGATCCACAAACATGATTCCCCATTTCTTTTTGTATTACTTATATTAATGCTGTTCTCTGAAGCCTGTAGTAATCCACTACCAAAAATTGGCAGCTTTGCTGCTTTTGGTAAGTACCTAAAATAGAGAAAATGCTTCCAAGAAAGCCCAATATTGAAGCAAAAGTAACGAGTCCAAGTTTGACTAAATGACCCAAATTCTATGACATCAATACATGTGGAACACAGACCAGGACATCATTTAAAGCTAAGGTATCACAAACAGCCCTCAGTCACTTGTTCTAAAAATTAGCTAGCTGAAAGAAGTCAAAATCCATTGCAACCATCATTCATTGAAGTTCAGACACACCCAGAACTCCTTCGTGTAAAACTGCATAAACTTTTCAGAGTGATTCCCAACAGATCTGGAGGCACTTCAGAACTCCCTCCAACTCAGACCCTGCTCTCCACGAGCAAAGCCACCGCTCGGGGTTTCCACAAGCCTCTGAGCTATGCGTGTTTCTGCTCCAGGGATACCTATGCCTACCACAACTGCTCCAAGAACTGCAACTATCCCTCACACTGACCGCTGAGAAAAATATACTTAGCAACATTTTTGGGCATGACTTGCTTTGATTTACATACACACAGATAGCTAAAAGTTAAGGCTCCACTTAGGTTCCCAAGCCCCAAGGTCAAAGGAATTTTATAGCTCTCAAAGTGCTTATTCTTGTCAAGCTCTGTATAACCTTATCTCACTCTGGACACATCTTAGGCTTCTAGCAAAACAACTCCTCCTTATTTTGCTAGTTTTGTATTCATGTATGCTCCTCTTTACTCAGCAGCAATTTCAAGGACTGATTTGTTTTAAGAATAGCCTTTGCCCATCTACTATGAAAATTTGAAATAAAAACAATTAAAACCAGAAAAATAGAGTAAAACAGAAAAGAACTAACAAACTTCATGTGTCCCAAACTTGAATCAAACTAAGAGGTCATGCACAACTGGATCTCATTTAACCAATACAACATACATTAGGAATTCAAAAATACACTCGTTCTTTTGCAGCTTTCTAGCTCTAGGCCGCTGCTTATTATAAATGGAATCAAGACATTTATGTATCATTTTAAAAGTTAAACACAAAAAGGCTGCAAGCACTATGGTAAGTACTGCATTACAATAACTAGAATCACTTTTCTCCCTCTGTCCTTGCTACTGGCTAGAGTTATGCACAAATATTTACCTATACATATAGTTCTGTATTTATTGGAGAGGCGGCTGGGGGGTAAACAACCCAAAGATCAACAAATTTACAGTGCTTAAATCTTTGTTCTGTAGAATCACCTAGAAGTTCTAAGGTCTATGTTCTTTTGTTGAATCCATTTAAGAAATTAGCTTGTTTATTTTTTTCTTGACTAATAGTACAGTCTGCTTATAAGATAAATTATTAGCAATTATCAAATGTACCATGAGATTTCATAGCAGAATATGCCACTTCAGATTTCACTTACATGAAACTGTATCACTACAAGAAAGAACCCAATACATTGCTCTCCTTAATCAATTCTACACAGTTCATCCTGACCTGATGCTTTATAAATGCAATTTGTAGAGACTGTAACTATCTTTCATCTAATTAATATTAATCTTAGTATTAGAAGCTCCTGAGTTCACCGGCCAGAGCAAACAGCGCTCAGAAATTACGCTCTGTCAAAACTCTTTCAATCAAGTTACCCAGGGGAAACAATGTTAAAAGGTACAGAAGCTTCATCCTTACAACTAAAAATAGGTAACTGAACAAAACAGGTTAAAAATAAAGTACTCAACAACTAAAAAACTCCACAAAATAAAGCAGACTATAAAGCAGAGGGCAAGATTGCAGGGAAGACTGTTTAAAGAGCACAGGATTTTAGGGACAAAAAGGAAATTTTGCCTTTCTTTCAGGTGCTGGAAGAGAATTTCCTTAAACCACTTTTTTTTGTGCTTTAGTTCAGTTTTCAAGCATGAAGCAAGCTATAGGCTATTCAAACATTTAGTTCATCTCCTAAAAGACTTTCTTAGTAATAGTCCATCCTGTTGACATAACACCCAGAGACATGAGATCAATAAAAGTGTTCCCAGATAATGACACAACTTCAATATTGCTGAGTTGAAAGTAATGGTTCTTAAGGCTGATATGTCTCATGCCAGCTGCTGTAAAAAAGCCAAATTAATACCCTTTTGTATTTGTTCCCCTTCCTCACTCCAGGGTTTTGTAAAAT
This sequence comes from Cnemophilus loriae, assembly GCA_013397755.1. Classification (NCBI taxonomy): domain Eukaryota; kingdom Metazoa; phylum Chordata; class Aves; order Passeriformes; family Corvidae; genus Cnemophilus; species Cnemophilus loriae. Next base: position 195,034 of record VZTF01001712.1, read on the forward strand.
TTTTGTTGCAGACTCTGGAGCTGTGGAGTGTCTGAGTCTGCTAAATACATTTCCCCAAGCCCAAGAGACTCCTTGAACAGTACCTGCTGTGGGCAAGACTAACACAAAGAGCTACATGTGACTACACCCTAGGAGATCAAGAAATTCTGTAAATACTTTTCCAGACCAGAGAACTGAACCACACAACTAAGTCACATTTCTAAACTATGAATCCATCAGATAGCTCAGCAATTCTGAATCCCAAAGGGATCAAAGTTTTACGAGTTACATTACATCCCTAGGAATCTGCAATCTAAAACAGCCTGTGTAGGATACATTTGCCTCTGCATTATTTCAACAGATATTCCTTGAACAGGTACCAAAATCACCAATAACTTGAAGCACTGTGCTTTAAACAGGAACTAACGTATAGCTACTGAAATTACAGAGAATAAGAAAAGTCTTTTTGAAGGCATTTCTAACTAGGAATCCTAAGGGTGAGATTTATCAAGGCAGAAAACATGTCTGTTATTACATAGATTTTGTAACATAAATGCAGCATCTAGAGATCCAAAGAAGGGCCTCTGGGCCCAAGAACTGTGTTTTACTCTGCTAATGCAGGCAGCCCAACAAAAAAATACTTTCTCTCCTTGGAAATTTTGCCTTCCTTAGCATCCATACTTATTCTTCTACAGCCTTACTCCCTTTCAGAAAAGCTCTTTAACAGCTCAGTTTTCACTGGGTTAATCAGTACGAGGCAAGATAAGTCTGTTCAACAGAATTATAACAATGAAATGTAGGCTTCATGATACATTTTAATTCTGGATTCCCTCTACTTAACCACCAAAAAAGAAAAAAAGCATGACAACTTTGTACTCCTCTTTGCATAATATCAATGGCACCAATGAACCTTCTTCCCGTTCCGATGCTGCATTCAAGTCCGCATTCACCTAAGTGTGTGCCTGACAAGCTTGTGCTTCCAAAGTAGCCAATGGCCTCAGGAGGCTCCTGTAAACTTGCGAACCCCAAGAAATGCACTGAATGCCAAATCCTTTCTACCTGTGTGCTAGGCTTTGCTCTCCAAGCCGTTGGTGGAACGGCATCACCCAGCAACAAGTGCAGGAACAACAGACATGAAGCAAAAAGCACAAGGGAAGAGATGGTGCATGATATGGAGGAGCTGAAAGAGCCTGCAATAAAACTTGATCTACTTTTTCACCTCATTTCATCGAAGCATTGAAAGAAACATCCTCCACTGGCACCATGTTCAATTCATGGCAGTGTGAAAAGCTGAGTCAACAAACCTGTGCAGTTTTTATTCAAACGAGAATTATACTGCTCTGAAAGGGAGTTGATCACTTTGAATAAAATGACTGAACTCACAGCTTAGATTAATACATAAAAAAGAGACAGGGATTCGTGTGGAGTCAGACTTGAGGTTCAAAATGTTTCAGCCACACCACTTACCTGAAGCTCTACAAAAAGAATCTTGCTTTGACTGGATTCAAAGGAAATGGATGAAGAAAAGTAGTACACAGTGTCACATTTTTTCTGCAGTCTAATGACTAAAGACAGACATTTAAAATATGTTCTACTTCCAAGCATGTTCACAGACATGAAACTGAGCACCTTCCAAGGTCCTAAGTCTTCACAGGATTACAACTCACTTTTGCTATTGCATTAATACTGAAATGGCTGTCGTGCCTCCAGAAATAACCCAACTAGACAGGCACACTTGTGGGTGGGGGTGGGCTGATAAAAAAATCTCACTGCAGAACCCGTCACAAACAAAACAAACCTCCAATCCCAAACTTCTTCTTAAAAATGCACTCTTGTACAGAGCTTTCATTAGCTAAAGAACATTATCTCATTTTATCATGGAGAAAAGATTACTTGGCTATATACGGTTTATATGGAGTAGGGGAAGGCATACAAATTCAATTCTATTCTATTCATCTTTCTTCATGGTAAACTCTGCCATGGAAAAAAATGTCTTTTTCATAAAAAATTACCTTGGTCCCATATACAAAATGAAGCCATCTCACAAGCAGATATGAAGCACTTGCAAGTTTTCCTTAGAAGCCGTTAGTAGTTGAGAGGTGCAGTCATCAACTTCCCAATACAGCGCCCAACATAAAGGGATCTAATTACCCTTAATATTTGGCTAGGAATTTTATTTGTATGTGCCAAAAAAAAAGGAGAATAATGAAATCTGCAAACAATAGGAGAGTTTGAGAAAATATTTCTCCCTGCTGCCAAAAAAAAATTAAAAACACAGAGTAATGGAGATATGAATCTCTTTCCGCCCATGGTCCATAGTAAAAGACACATGAATCTGAAGAATGTTATCTTTAGAACTTTCTCCTGCTTCTGCCCTTTGCCTTCCACATGCATTTATCAGTTGTCTGTACATTTCAGACTGTAAATAAGCCATAATAACCTCCATATTTCTCTTTGCAATATTCAGAAATTAATCTATACATTAGGATATAAAACACTAAAACATTTAACTGATGAAATCTAAGAGATCATCAAAAACAATGCTAGGAGAAATAATAAAGATAAATTAGAAAATTTTTGAAGGATGCTATTAATCTAAGAAATAATTAGAATGAGTCTTCTTCCACTGAGTAATGTCCAAACTCCCACACGTTTCAGAGACAAGGCTGAGCACACAGTGGAGAAAAATCCTTGAAGTCACATGAGTTATTAAAACATTAAATATCAGATCCTATTTATGCAAAGCAATAAAATTCAACTTGTCAATTCTGCATATGCTTCAGTTCTCCAGGTATCACATGCAAAACTTAAGCAGACCACCTCCAAAAAAATGAACAGTTTTAAGTAATGTAAAATACTAATAAAATCTTTGACAGTATTTGTACGTCAGTAGATGTTTATTTTTGGAATATGAAAGTAACCTAAAGATTTAGACCCTAGGGAAAATTTCAAAAGCCCAAGTTTCAACAATATCTACATGAAGTAAATGTGACCAAGAGCTTGATTCAGCCAAGCATTTCAATATATCATTAAAATCAGACTTCTGCTGAAGTCCTTTCCTTTTTCAACAAAAATACACAGGGCTATGTTTTAAGTGCTTTGTTGAACTGAGGCCCAAGTTCTAATTTCCTTTATTTATCTTAGATACAAAATGGCCAAAGGAAGGGGTCAAATGCTGCAATAGATAGGTTATGGTTTTAAGGACACTGGAACTGCTGCTATGAAACGCCATGGGAAGAAAAAGGAAAGAGAAGTAGTTTAACGATGGAAGTAATGGGAGGAATTCAGATAGTTTAAGATAAAGTCTAAACAACTGCCTCAGAGTCTTTTAGCTTATTTGTCCTATCTTCTCCTTGCCTCATATAATCTTCCATCTTTCCAGCTTCTATTTTTTTAAAGTAAAATCCTGAGAGAATGTGGGCATAAATAACAATACAAAACGATAAGCAGAGACTAGAAAAAAGTCACTGCAAGCAGCTGCACAGAGCAGCCCTGCACTGACAGGAGATGCACCAATGATTTAATAAGATTTTCTTTTGGTCTCCAATTTCTACAAATCCACAGTTCCTTTTGCTGTCACAATACTTGCAAATGCATGATTCTGTGCAAAACTATGTGTAGTAACTAAGGAAACAGAATTCATTTTCAGGGAGCAATAGAGAATGAGGCAGGCATAGCTGCCTGCCCAAAGGGTTTTGGTTTTTTTTTTTCTCTTTGGTGTAGTTCACCAGTGCCAGAATTCCACCTACAGATACTGAAAGAAACTGTAAAAATGCAGTAAAGGAAGACTTCTTTGCAACTCATTTCATTGCCTCAGATAAAAAGAAACTTTTCATGTTATAGTAGTCCAGAACTTGGAATTTTTAATAATATAGTTCCTTAACAAGGCTTGGATTAGCACTGTACTCTGTCCTTTAAGTCACAATAATATAAGAGAAGGAAGTCAGGTCACTACACACTCAGCTGATACTCTTTTGTAAAGCTGGTTTGCAGAAGGTCACAGATGTGCACTTTTGTATTGCAGAGGAGAATCAATTAAGAAATGAGGAGTTCGTATTTTGGCCATCCCCAGAAGTAAACACAGACTTATAAACAGAAGGACTTGCATTCCTTACTCCCTGCTCCCAGACTACCAATAAATTTATCACCAGCACTATCTGAGCTGTTTTCCTTGCAACTCCAGAACAGAACTAGATTCTGAGGATGAATTTTTGATTACCAGCTTTTGAGAAGTCCTCTTCTTCAAAGCTGCTGATGGCCTAAAACAACTGTTTCATGTGGGAGAACAAAAATGCAGGCAATTTTCATATAGACTACAGAAACAGGGTGTGTGCAGGTAAAGGGAAAGTTGCAGCAAAACAAAACAATTGCAAAGGGAAGGGAAGAAAAAAATAGAAACTCAGGACAGAAACAGTAGTTCTCACCCCTAAGGATTTATATGCTTGCATACCCACATACCTATGTAAAAACAGAATGCATTCACATTTAACTCCTGCCTACCTTCCACTGAATAACTTCCCTGACTCCCCCTGCAAATCAGGACTGGATAGAGCAGTACCTCCACAGCCTGCTCTAAGACACTACCTTGCACCTGCAGTTGTTCTGTTATTTTAAACAGAGTCCCAGCAGAAAGGCTGAGTTTGTAGGTGAAGATATTCCCCATACCAAGGTCACCTGGGTGAGCTTGTATTTAAAATGATCCATATTGGCATAATACTTTTGAGAAAAACTAGACAAACTGCTAGCTTCCAAAAACATTAGCCAAGGAACTGAATAGGTCAATTATCAGCTAAGGGACAAGTTATTTTGTTTTTGTTTGGATTTGACTATGAACTCTCCTTAGAATAGCAAATGAAACGTTATCCTGGTCTGTCTATTGGTATATTCAAATAAGACGTTTTCTATCTCCAAAACCATTTGGGAAGGGTTAGTATTAAATAATTTGAAGGTTTTCTGATGAGGCACCCAAATCTGAATTTTCTGAGAAACTTACAAAGAGGACACAGCAGGATCACCCATACAAATAAAGCAGAAGAGTCCTGAGGAAGTCTTTACTCAGTGACAATGCAACGGATTGCCTGGAATTTTCCAACCAAATGAATAAGTACCTTTTTCAGGCTACACTCAGGGTAAATATATGCAAGATAGCTAGAAGATGTCTGTCTTGTTAATGAAATGCAAACATCTAAACCATGATTTGTCTTCATACCTACAGACAACACCCCCAAATAAGTAACTTTCCTTATTGTTAGCATTATGTTCAATATGACAAAACACACTAAAAGCCGGCAGAGAACAGTTTAAGCCATACAGATGAAGACTAAAATTCAAATGCTGCAAATAAATTAATTGTAGATGCACCTACTTTAACACTCTACAGTTTAATAGTGGGGAATGCCTTTCAACAGTCTAATTTACCCATCAACGTAACAGGAGTTTATTTCACTGACTCCCATTAACCCTTAGTGGCTTTTCAGTAACAAATTTTGTGCCTATTTCCATTATTTCTTCCTTCTGTTCTCAATGTTTATTCAGGGTCTACACTAAAGGATAGGGAATACAAGAGATACATTTTAAGTTTTTCAATCTAAATCCTACATTTTGGCTTTCTGCCTCTTTCTTAAATATTAAAACAAACGACTCATTTCTTCAAGACCTTCTTACTAAAAATAGTTGGTTGGACTGCTTAATTGTGTTAGCTGAAACACAAACATACGAAAAAGGAAAGGGGTTTGTAGAAAAAACATTGAAGAGAAAAAAAAAAAAATCAGATTTCATCTGGCCTTCCCATCATCACTTAAGAGAATTGTTTTGTAGTTACATCATCAGGAAAGAAAATACTATCCTCCAAGGACCCCAACTCTTTACAGAAGGGAAAAAAAAAAGGAAGGCTCAAAATTCATATCCCCCCTCAGAGCAGTTCGGCTAAAGTCACATTTTTTGTCATAATAATAATAATAATAATTAAAACAAACAAACAGACAAAAAAAAAACCACAGAAAGAGCTCCCTTAGAACAACTAATTAAAGAAGATGACTTGGAATTTAGTTTTTCCGTTTTCAAACTCTAGGCTTCGGGACTACGTGGAAAACATTGTACCTAATCAGTAACAACTTCTAACGACTTTATTATCAGGGCTGGAGAGGAACTGCCCTAACCCGAACCTTCCGCACATTCTTCTCGGCCCTGAGCTGGTGGACAAACTCAGTGTTTCACACAGTGCTGGGCTGCGCCGGAGCCAGCGCCCGGTGCCGAGCTGCCAAGGGCCAGCCGAGCTGCCCAGGGCCGAGCTGCCAAAAGGGAGCCGAGCCGCCCAGAGGGAACCTAGCTGCCCAGGGGGAGCCGAGCTGCCCTGAGAGAGCCGAGCTGCCCTGAGAGAGCCGAGCTGCCCAGGGGGAGCCGAGCTGCCCAGGGGGAGCCGAGCTGCCCAGCGGGAGACCGGCTGCCCTGAAGGAGCCGCGCC